>CAKKXW010000001.1:105849809-105909317 GCA_920937365.1 Sphaerophoria rueppellii | reverse complement strand
TGTGAACTGAAACTATGTTCCAGGGGGGGCGGAATGTTTGAAAATGAAAACCAATAGAAGTTGATAAAACATTAGCTTTAAAACTTTCGTTACATACTCTTCTTATCTTCTTCAAAATAATAATCAAATTTAAGTTAATTAGCCAAATTTTGTTAATGTACCCTACACTTTTTTCTCGTTGGTCAAAATCATTTATGTTGCATTATCAAATCATGTATAGCTGTACTTTTACTCAATTATTTGTAAGACTGATCTTCTCTTAATCTTAACTGTTATACAATAAGCTCACTGCTAATTTACATTGTTCTTTTTCTTTTTCTTCATTCGTGATGTAACCTTCAACAACTTAAGATCTATTAAAAAATCATTAACGTTCGATTTGGATTTTTCTTGATTTTCAATAATTCGTTCTAGAACACATGCCCAATGAATGGAACATCAGCATTGTTTGCCCGATCCTGAAAAAGGGAGATCCTCTTGACTGCGCCAACTACAGAGGAATAAGTCTACTAAACATCGCCTACAAGGCCCTCTCTGCCGGAATATGTGAACGTCTGAAGCCTTTCGTCAACAATCTGATTGGTCCTTATCAATGTGGCTTCAGGCCAGGAAAGTCAACCATCGACAAAATTTTCACGTTGCGGCATCATCTTTTCATCGATTTTAAGGCCGCGTGTGACAGCATCTACAGAGGTGACCGAAAGTTGTTGATCTACCTAGGCTCCGATATAAACACGGTCAATAACACCAGTGCCGAGATCGGACGAAGAATAACTCTTGCTAATCGCTGTTTCTTTGGGCTTAGAAAGCAATTGAGTGGATAAGCCCTCTCTCGAGCAACTAAGGTAAAATTGTGTATTGTGCAACAGCCTCATCATCCCAGTCCTACTGTATGGTGCAGAAGCATGGACCTTGACAAAATCGGATGAAAGCGCCTTAGGCTGTTTCGAGAGGAAAGTTCTTCTTGTCATCTTTGGCCACGTGGTGCATTGAAGGGGAATGGCGAAGAAGATATAACAGCAAACTTTACCGACATGGACCTAGCCAGAAAGGTCAAGGTGCAGAGACTCAGATATCTCGGTCATTTAGAGCGGATGGACACCAATGCTCCGGCCCGGAAGCCGTCGACACTATTCCCGAGGGACGAAGGAGGAGAGGAAGACCGCGACTCAGGTGGCGCACTCAAGGGGAAGGAGACCAAAATTAACTTGAAGTGCATAACTGGAGACAGCTATCTAGGGACCGGGCTGGCTGGCGGAGACTTTTGATTTAGGCCCAAGTCCACAACGGACTGTAGCGCCACCTTAAGTAAGTCAGTAATCACTCTTTTCCAGATTTTTCATGCTAGAGGGAGTAGGTACACACGTTGTGTTGTTTTTTTTCGTTTAATTAATATACAAATTAATATATAAAAGTTGAAAATTCGCGCGAACCTTAAACAGAAAGTAAAAAAGAGAAATGTTGCAATAATTTAAATAGTGCAGCATCAGAACGAGGTGGGCGTCGGAATTTAGTTCTTTATTTCAGTAATTTAATTATAATAGTTTTATGAATTTTTGAAGCTATTCCTCTTTTGACCTTAAAAATCGAGCATTATTATTTTTGTTTATGAAACACAAAGTTAAAAGTCCAGCTTCCACTACACAAGTCAAAAACATTCTCCGACTGAATGGGTTTTATTCCTCCCTTCACACCCAACGAATGACCGCACAATCATATTCACAATTGCATATTCGATACGTTTTGTGTTCTGCACTTGCACACAATATTATTATTAATAAAATGTAGCTATATGATAAAACGAACAAAAACGCGTGAAGCATGTTTTAATTGGAATATAATTGGCCGCCAATTTGTTGATATTGATGCTCGCGCACTCTCGCTCATCGACATCGATTCTTCGTATTGAGTTGAGTTGAGGTTGAGGGCAATTTAAATTTTGAAAGGATTTTAATTGAATTACATTATGTGTGAATGATTTTCATTTAAATAATAATTCGAGCAACAGCAAAATGGAATATTAAAATAAAATAATAATAGCTAGACCATTCACACTATAGATGTGTACATTATTCAAAAAAAACCAAAAAAATATGCACTTACTCTGATTTTAAAATATCTAAAAACTAAGCACTCAACGCCTGGCTTAACATGAACAAGGCTAATTTCAAAATATTAAATGATGATGGTATTAGAATGTGTGTTTTTTGGTATTTTGTATGTTTAAGCCAAATTAATTGGAGGTGAGAGATTTTTTGACACAAATGTTGATACTTTCACAGCCGACTTAGTATAAAGTAATTAGATTATTATTAAATAAAACCCTCATCGATTAGGCAAAATTATGAACAAAAAAATCTTTTCTAAAATATCGAAATAATCAGCTTTAGTTGGCAGATGAATCAAATCAGTGTTGGAGATAATTTTAATTTAATTAATCTTCACTATAGGATTTTGGGTTTATGTTTTGGAAATGAACAGTTGTCAGCTTCTAATGATTTTCAGTGGTCAAGGTTGAAGATTTGTGTTGTTATTTTGAAACGATTTTATCTTTGTGGTTTCGGGAAACCAAAATGCAATATAAAATTTTAGTTTTTTTTCATTGTCCTTCAGCATTTTCTGCCATCGGTTTTAAAGCAACATCATTAGAGGAAATTAAGTGAAGCAAAACACACTTCAAAGCGAAACGCATATTAAGAAACAAAAGATAAAAAAAAGAACTGCAACGACCACAGGATGCCATGTTTGTAACAAGTAGCTAAATCACTGTCATTTTTTTTTTTCGAAAAGTCAACATCAAACGTTAATTAGCACCGAATTGTAATGAAGTCAAGTGGAACTTAAATCCAACAAACCATAAAACAAGAAAAAGCTGATTGAGGGTGAGGGTGTCTCGTGGGGTTATGTGTCACGTTAAATGAATTGAAACGTATTTAGAGCAGTTTTGCACCTTTTTATAATCGATAAATCGTTAATTCTATTCTAAAATACTTAAAGATTTATATCACTAAACGCAACTAGCTATTTGTTAAGGTACTTCTTTTCATCTGTCTTCGTGTCAGAAACTAAAACAAGTCGTGGAGTTGAGGTAAAAAAAAACGAAAAGCAAAATCTCGCAAACCAAAACACCATTTGACCGGAAAAAATCCTACATTCTTGTATGAAAATATTCTCCTCTTCGTCCCTCAAAGTAATGAGAATTAGGGGACGCAAACCTCGTAGCACCCTTTCTCGAAAACAGATAATCATGGAGAACGAACCAAACTAATTCTTTGTTCATGTAGTTCTATAGAAACGATTGCTTTTTCATGAAACCTCTGTGGTCAAGCTTAGGACCACTTAAAAGAACTGAAAACGATTTAATGATTGTTGTTGATTTTTGGATCCAAGTCTGTCAAATGTCCAACAGAATCGTTTGGGTGCAAAAGAGTTTAAAATAATGAATCGTGAATCTTGCACTTGCATCATTTCATGTGTTTTTTCTTGCATTACGAAACCGTCGACAAATTAACAGACAGTTAGTATAGCATTTCACAGTTGTGCTTTAATTAACTCATTTGAGGATGCATGCTTGTTGGCCTTATTTCATAAAATTAGGATTTGAATCTTAAAAAGTTTGTGGAAATGTTTTAATTTACAGCTCGATTGAAGATCAGACCTCATTATAGGCACACAAATATAAACGAGGTTTGACCTCAGAAGCTAATAATTATTGAACCATACCATATTTTGACATTTCAATTCGAACTCGCCAAACCTATTTATCTAGAGGCAAAACGATTTTCACCGAAGTCGTCGCCACTGAACCAGCCCCAAGCTAGTCCATTAAAATATTCCACAGCATATTTTGATTTGAAATTAAAAAAAAAAAATCCCATCTGTATGCTAAGTTTGTGTACCTGGACATGCATTAACAAATTCAGGAATCTACCGTTCATAGAAGTGCGAAATTCTCTCTGGCCGTCAAATCAATTGCAAAAGCTGCTCGTGTGTTGACTGTAGGCAGGTATACAAAACGACTAGAGGTCAAGCAAAATTGTTGTCAACAACATGCCAACTAAACTAAACATAAAATCGAAATCCGGAAATGCCATTTGTGATCCCGCATGGCGGTCGAGCGTATACCCATAAGCCGAGGCATTTGGAAATTAGATTGCAGGACAGGGATATTATTGTTCCATGTCCTGTCAACAACAAACTCCGACTGGACACACATTTTTTTTTCGTTTGTTTTGTTTGTTTGTTTTGTTCACACTATGGGATTTAGGACCCCACCGAGCGACCGACATTGAATAAATTGGTGCCAAACACAAAGAGCAACGCTCGTCGAACTCTGTTCGCATGTCGTTGTACCTTTCGCACCACTGAACTTTACAATGGTGAAGCAAGTGTTTGTAATATGCATTTTCAGCATTCCAATTATGAGCGGGAAAGCGAAACGATTTTCGCATTTTCAGGAAAACTTTTTAAAAATCATCTGTCGTTGCCCTGGGAAATGATTACAACATGGTACAGGGCGGATTCCAAATCATTGTTTGGTTCAGTAGTGAGAACCGTATTTAAGTTGTGTGTAGTAAACATTATAGTAATGGTTTAAGACGACAGTAGTTTAATAAATCAATTTTATCCTTTAAAAACGTCAACTTTTAGTCGAGTACAAATTCAAATTCAGAAACATGGGAGGCCCTCAACGTTAAAAATGTTTAACATAACTTGCGGTAAATTGAAATTGTTATAAATGTTGCATAAACTTAGGCAAATGTCTTTTGAGATCTGAACTCGAGAAAGGTTTTAAGAGCTCTGGATGCCGGATATAATATTTTGAGTAATTTATTGCCTATACTAAGGCGAAAATATTTGAAAAGTTTGAAATTAATAGTGATTTTTAGGCGGCTTGTTATTCAAAGATATTTTCATTGCTGCGAGATCCTGTATGCATTAAGATTTTAAACTGAACTTTTCTTGCAGGCACAACAAATAGGTCTGAATTGTGTGGTTTGTGGGCTTGTGGAAGCATTGGTCTAAATATCGTCAAAAATTATGCAAATGGACAGAAATTTATGTTTATTGCTATCCTAGTCCTTGGCCCAACATGACGGTGGCGCTTAAAGCAATGCAGCGCGTAGAACAGAAGACTTGTTGAGAAATGAATTTGGTGAGCTTAGTGCTCACACGTTATTCCCTACTACTCGATTCCACCCCTGATTTGCTACTGTAACCTTTGCATTTATTTTTTTATATGGGTATTTGTTAAGTCCTCTTCTTCTCATACTGACTTTAAAGGAGCTTTCTGTTTTGTACGGTCCTGCTATAGAACTTAATTTCGTTTCTTTAAAAAAAAAGAGTTAAACTGATGAACCCACATTTATTTAGTTATTTGTTTTATGAACTAATTAACGAAATTAAAATGGAAAATCTAAGAAGATTGTGAAAAAGACACACATCCAAGTAAGAAACATCCAATTTCCCACTTCGCTAACATTTTTGCTGTCTCAACTTTTACTTACACACCTCTTCATCGACATATTTATTAACCTACATTTCAACTAGTTGACAAGCCCACTAGGTCACGTGCAAGCCCTCAATAAATTTAATTTCCCTATGAGTACAAAACCCCATTTAAATTTTCTTTTTTATAACAAACCAAAATACCTTCATTGATCTTCCCAGCCAATAAACCTGTCATCGAAAAACTAAAAATATTGGCACACGAATTTATGCTAAAAGTTGGTCATAATTTTTGAGTTTCAGCTGTCTCAGTCAATCTTGTCTCATCCCGTCAAGTTACAATTTTCAATCGATAATGTTATTCGTCGAACATTTTTATGTGGCAAGCAAAAAATCAACGAGAAACACAAACAAAAGAGTAAAATAAAACAAGCTCAAACTAGCCCCCAAAAATAAACCGAATCCAATTCAAAAGTGCGTTCACCTTTCAAAAACAATACGAAAACAAAAAATGAAAAAAATACGTTTGCAAGCAAAAAGGTAAAATGATAATAAAAGTAAGTGAATGTTCCCCCTTCTCTGTCCATCAGACTTACAAATCCACATGATCTTGTCACTCACATCGAGTTTCAACAGAGCCTTCATTACCGAGGCCTCAATAACATAAGCTCAGCTGGAACGTGTGATGTCTACGACCGACACAAGCGAGACTTAGTTGGAGAAAGCCCCAAAATAAAAAAGTAAACAAATAAAATAGCCATAGAACGATGGAACACTAGAAACAACAAGAATAATCCGACACAACCTCAAAAATAGATACACAAGATAACAATATGTGGGTTCCCCCAGTTTTCGTTTTCTCTTCTTTCGGTTTTCTTACAATTGATTGTTGTTTTGGAGAGATATCAAGTTTATTGGAGACTCGAAATTGCATTGCAACCACTTTGAATGAGTTTTTCTTAACAGAAATGCTAAAGGTTATGATTCTCCAAGTTACTGAACACCTTAAGCTGAAATTTACCCTAGTGGCAATCATACTGCTGAATAATATTACCAACCATGAATACTTCTCATTTTTCGCTATCAAAACTAACCGGCTTACGTTGTCTCGGAGTCTCTCACAACAATCCATCAAGTTTTGGTAACAAGTTTCGTTAAGTTCACCTTTTGTCTTTGATCTGCAGAGGGATCTCCCCAAATGGAATACAGAAAAGAAATACCAAAACAAAATCGACAAAGAAAGAGAGAAAACCCGTTTATTTGATATTTTCCAACTCCAATCCAGTCTCCAAAGTTGTACAACACGGCTTAAACCATTTTTAGAGCTTCGTTGAGTGTATCACTGATGACCCCTTACCATTCGATAGTTGTCTCTTGGAACGTTAGTATCGCTGTCGCTTATTCCGTGAAGGTATATTTTTTCAAAGTGAATGTCCACATTCGGTTTTGACTTTCTTCCTTTGAGCGGACGGACCGCGGACGGCTGGAAGCTCTCTTGATTATTTTATTTTTCTGTGCATCGAACTTTTTCGTTAAGCCTGGTATTTTCTTTCGGGATATTTTTTCCTCACTCCTTAGACTGTGTCGGCGGCGACGGTGTTGGTGATGATGGGAAATTGGGAGAAAAAAGAAGATCTCTTGATTTTGGATTCCCGTTTAACGACTTTTTCTGTCAGACTTTGTTCCTTCTAATTCGGTCATTCGGTTAACAGTTAAATTAATCTTTAAATTTATTCATAATTTCGTTTCGTTTGTTGTGTGTTTTGTTTTTTTTTTTTGTATTTTTTTAGATAGCCCGTGTGCCTATTTTGGTAATTTTCGTTTTTTTTTGTCATTTTCTTTTGAGCGAAACGAAGAATTCAGAAGTGTGTTAGTGGATTTTCCCAAAAAATAAAGATTTAATTGGGTTTTAGATACAAAGGAAATGTTAAATAGCTCATAAATTTTGGTTCGCTGAATGCCCATAAAAATTCTGGCGATAAAAGAGCAGTTTTTAAAATCTTATTACAGTTTTCAAACCTCTTGTAACTTTTTTTTTTGAATTTCGAGTGATTCACAGTTTTTTTTTTGTTGTGAAATACCTTTTCTTTTGAGAAATAATAAAAAAAAAGTGAAAACAGAAAAAATCTAGTTGTGAATTCGTCTTGTTTTGAACCTACACATGCTACTTTTGGATTATTAGAAAAGCTGCCACATCTCTGTATATTTCTCTGGAAAAAGGATTGTGTTGGATTTTCTTTTTAAATTCAGGTAAGGTTTTGTTTTGTAACTTCTGTTTTCCAATTCGAGTTTTTTCCGTCAAATGCATAAAACAGTCTAGACTTGATGTAATGTTTCGTTTGCTATTTTCTTTAATCATATTGATTTTTTAGATAAAAGCAACAAACGTGATAGTTTTCTTCCTAGAACCTTTTGAAATTTCAAAAATATAAAACGTGACTGTCTGACTGATTGCATAAGTTTTTTGTCTTTAATCTGCAGTGATTTACATTTGAACAGTGAAGAAGAACTTTGTTCCATAAACAAATTAAAAATTATATTATAAAAAAAAAGATATGCACGACAGGGTGGCATGATTTCATAAGACAATATAAAACAACTTGATTTTTAAAATGTTGATGAGGCATTTTATTGACATTCAAGTTCTTTTAAAGCGTCCCCAATTTCAGCGTGGAGCAAACGATCCGGGATTGAGTAACAAAACGGTTAGTCAACTCGGCTTATTGGCTAAAGAACGAAAATCAAAATCTCGCAATCTAAAAAAGATAGCAAACTAGGAAATTAAACGCAGTTCTTTTGCCCGAAATTGATTTTACTGCAAAAAATTCTATATTTTCATGACAAATAATTCTTTTTTGTCATCCAAAGTTATGAGAATTAAGGAGAATCTGGTGACTTTTTCAATTTTTTACAGCTCTGTATTAGGTCTCATCCTTTTTCAAAAACAGATATTTAAGGAGACATCAAATGCTGAGAATCATGGAGAACGAAGCAAAATAATTCTTCGTTCAAATAATTTCAAAAAAGGAATTGCTTTATTTTTTATTCTAATAAAAAACAAAGTCATAGTAAAAAATTCGCGCGAATTTAAGTGTCACACGAATTTTAAACTATTAACTTTGTATTTCAATTATTTGTTTATAAACAAAATAAATTAAAGTTTAAAAATCGTGCGAATGCATTATTTTAAACCTTAATTTATATTTTTTATAACCACTTTAATAATATACAAATTTATATATTTATTTTTTTATAAACGATCCTTAAATTATTACTTTGTATCATATTTAATTGTGTAAACACTCTGTGAATGTATGCCTTTTCTTCCGGTAAATAAAAGCCCCATTAAGGACGAAAAACAATATGCGACTTATCTCTCTGTTTAAAAACAGGCGTGATGTAAGCAATCTTCCAGGCACAAGGGAATTTTCCAAGTCGCAAAGATAGTTGGAATATTTATTACTAAGAGGCTTAGCTTAAATTGTATTGCATTTTTTCAATGATATGGGAGGAATACTGTCAGAACCAGAACGTGACTTGTTTGTTATTTTTCAAATAGTTGAAGTCAATGCCTACTTCAACGGGAGTATCTATGAAAGATTGACTGAAGTTTTTGGCAAATGCATCGCAGATCTCAGAAGTAGAGATCAGAATTACATTATTGTGATTGAGATTGACTGGGTATATATCACATTTTCTCTTAGCGTTTAAGTAATTCCAAAAAAGCTTAGGGTCTTGTTTCAAGGAATCACCCATAGTAACAATATAATCATTATAAAGATCATATGACAATCTTTTAAACTCTTCGAAAAGAGATATATAAGCCACTTGGTTCTCTAAGCACATAGATCTAATATAATTTTTCCACGCCCTATTTCTCTTATTTCGGAGGCTTTTAAACTCTTTTGTGTACCAAGGATGACAAGAGGTGTTGGTTTGACTGATTTTTTCTTAGGTACAGTTTCGTTTATACATCTCATGAGTACAGAATAGAAACTAGAGACAGTTTTGTCAATGTTATTGGAAAATGGTAAGTTTTCAATACCATAATTTAATAGACTGTCCGAAAGCTGTTGAAAATTGGCTCTACGAAAGTCGTATTTGTATGAGCAGTCATGGGAATTACTACTTTCTAGTAAGTGACCACTCAAGTCAAGAATAATATCTAAAGGATGGTGATATGATAACTATCAATATTAGACATGGCAGAAGCCGATTCAACCACCACTGTACAGGCCGCATTAGATGAGAAAACCAAGTCAAGTGACCGATTCATTGAATTTTGAATAGAGCTTACTTGTTGTAAATCTGCTGAGATAATACTATCTAACATTTGGAGCTCCATTTGAGAAGAACTTGTAAAAGCTTCTGAATGGGAATGTTTGAGAATTTTTAAAAACTGTATTAGTCTTACTACGAAGTCCTCTTACGTTTTGGTAATAGAAAGAGAACCTGATAAGTTTTTTGAAGCAATAGAGTTGCGAAACAATTTCTTTCTACCAGAGGCGATGAATTCGTTAACAAGGGTATGAGGAGAATAAGGACAATTTATAATTGGATCGAATCGGTCGCTTGAGACAGTAAAATTAAATGATGAAACGAAGCTGTCAGGCTTGCTTACAGCCTACTTTAATGCATTAGGCTTGTGAAGTATTAGTTATAGCCTCATGCTCAAGAATATGGTTTATCAATTCATCAGACTCAGTCCCAGGAAGTAACCGAGAAACAAATATTGACTTAAGCTTGGGTATTGACAAAAGCGTTTTTTTAGAAGTTTCAGCTTGCAAAATCTCAATTTGAGATTCAGGGATCTTGGAAGACAAATTATTATTTTCTATAGCGGGATCAATAACAGGAGGCAGATCGACAGTTGCTTTGGGCTGTACTTCAGAAATTTCATTATTGTTTTTTAAATTTGATTTTTCTGGCGCTGGTCCTGCAATTACCGATGAAAGAGCAGCATCCCTAACTCTCTTTGTACTTTTCTTTTAATTAGGTGGAGTGGTATTATTCAGGGAACTTAATGGGTTAGGATTTATATTGAGTGTTTAAAGATCATCCGTATTGGAGGAATTGTGACTAAGCATTGGAGGCACAGAAACACTAACGTATTATATAGATATGGCCTTAAATTGTTATTAATAACTATCCATAATGAGACAGTGTCTTGAAGACACAAAGGTAAGCTATGAGCTTTACTTTGTGTCATAAAAACATTTTTAAACATCTTGGTAAATTCGCAAACAGCAAAAACTTTAAGCCAATAGGTAAAACAGTTTTTAGACGAAACAATATTACTGTCTTCAACTAAAAATTTGAAAACTGATATTACTGACTATGCATTTTATCTTGCGTCACGTTCATGGAATGTATCATATATTTTGCATTTTCCAACAATGAACTTTAAAACACTTCAGTTTCGCACAAGCGAAGCGTCTGTCTCCTCAAAAATGGTCTTCATAGCTCGTCTCCTTTGAAAATATTTGTCAATATACTTTCGGCTTCTCTATCATGTTAATTTCATGTGTAATAAAACTCTCAAGATCATCTTCAAATATCTATGCAAGTTGAAGTAGAAAAAAACACAATCCAATAAAATCAACTCTAAAAATATTAATATTCATTGAGAATTAAGAATTCGATTAAATAATTTGTATCAACATCAAAATGGCAACATTGTTTTTCTTTTTTAATTTTACATAAAGCTGTCACTTAATGGGCAAAATACAAACTGAAAGCTAGCCAACAAGGCCCCGCCCGATGACAAACGACGACGACGGCAAATGCCTCGCCATAAGATGATGTGTTAAATAAAAATGTTTACTTGCGCTTCTAAGTAGCGTGCATTAAATTTCTCCCAGACTTTTTCTTCCAACTTAAAAGTCCAAATTGGCAGATTTATTTACCTATATCTTCTGTGTTTTGTATATTTGTCAATAGTTGTCAGGCAAGTCGACTGATGACGACGACGCAACACCGATCAACGATACTGTATCATTGGTTCACAATCACAAGAGCCAGATGTTTTAATTGACTTTTTGTAGAAACCGCAAAAAGTAATGAAAATCACAAATTGAAGAAATTATTTAATTAACTAGAAATTTTTAAAATTTATGTAAATTTGTGTAAGAAAATGTATTCAAAATTTCTTGTGGTCACATACTGTGATAGACTGTACGGGTCTTTGTTTATTTTTATTTGCAAATTTTCGATCTTAATGTGCTATTTTTTTCTTTAAGTCGTGATAAAGTTAAATATAAACTTAATTGAAGCTATGTATCTGTTTTTCTGTCAGCATGTTGCAAATCAGTTTATTTTTATTTTGTTGCTCATGAAAAATATGACTTAACCATCTATCTAAATAGCAAATTTGTAATCGTAACCTAAACTGATTTACGCAGTGCATTGTTAACAGTCATTCGAAATTTGTTCATCTGGATAAATTATGTTTGAAGCCTCAAAAGAAAAATAAGAAATTTTCTCAAAAAATTGAAATTTCATAGGAATCCATTAGCATTTCTACATCCCAGACATTAATGTATGTAATCACATTAAGTGATTGCATTAGCAAAATTTGCGGTGAAAACCTAAAAAACTGTCTGCCTTAATCCAGCAGAAAAATGAAAAATAAAACTCCAAGGAGAATTTGTATTTAAATTTCAATTCCACAAAAGGTAATAATTCTACGTAACGATTTATGAACTTGTTACCAATCTCATATTTCTAAGACAAAAAACGAAAAAAACAAAAATAAACATGATATCTTAACTTTCTACTAAATCTCAAACGGCCCAACGACACAACAATGCTGTTAGCTTCAACTTCAACTCTAACTCATCAGTCGTCAGTAAGAGTGATGTGAAGAGATATTAACTTCGGAGAAGCTCTTAACGTTTCGGTAGCTTAAAACAATGAAATTAAAGTGAATGTTATTCCGCGTATTAGTTTACGTCGGCGGTGGCGTTAGTAGCGCGGTTAAAATATCTGAGTCGACCGACTGAACGTTGTCGAGAAGCAAGAAGAAACATTTTTGTTGATTTAATTTTGCTTTATTTGGTTTGGCTGGTAACTCATTCCCGAGCTTGAGCTGGATGGGTATTTTTTTTAAGTTGCAAGTGAGTCGAAAAAAAGAAAAACAAAGACAGAGAAAAGATATGAAAACGTTTTACATTCTTTTTGGGCAAATTTTTCCTTTTTCGGTTATTTTTATTACCGTGGTAGATTTCGTGGTGGAAGCACAAAGCATTGAGACACATGTGCAATGTTTTACTTTGGCTTGTAAATACCTTTTAATTCGAAAAAATGAATTCATAGGAAACTAAAAATAGAGGAAATACGAAAATCACGATAAAATAACAATTTAATTACATTTTTCTTTAGTTAACATTTTTGTAAATATTTTTTCCATTTCTCATTTCCACGAACTGATGGAATGTGAAAAATTCACTTATTAATTTTTTATAGGTAAATCGTGTGCTTTTAAGAAATTGCAACAATTTCCTAATTTGAAAAACAAAAACAAAGAAAAAACTCAATTGTGATACCACTTTTTAAAAAGATTTTCTAAAAGAGCAGCTGCTTGTATGAGATTATTTGAACGAAGAATTTTAATGCTTCGTTCTCAATGATTCTCAGCATTTGGTGTCTCTTAAAATGTATGTTTTCAAAAACTGTTTGGCCTAATTCAGAGCTGTCAAAAAAAAAACCAAAAAAGGTACCAGATATCGAAGTTCCCTATTCTTTGGGGGACAAATAGGAGGAAATGGTCATGGAAAACGGTTGGCTTTTTTGAGGTCAAATGGTATTCGGATAAAAATACTGTAGGGGAAGTAGTTTGTAGTCAACGTTATGGAAAAACATAGGAAAACATTTTGTTCTCAACAACTGAATTAACATTTATGTCTCATAATAAAATTCCTAAAGTTATGTAGGTGTACTTTCGAACAAAAGTGAGAGATCTCCATTAAAGACGCAGGTGCAGAGTACCGTTCGCTTTTTTTATTGGATTTCTCCTTCTTAAAAGCATTTACTTTCTCAAACTTTTAGTTTAAGTCGTGTCTGTTAACTCAGAATGTAAGATCACAGGGACGCCTGCTTATTGAGACTTTGGTAATTACTAATGTCTACTTACTCAGACCAACAAAATACAGTGCAGTCTGTTTTCTCAGACTTTGGTTATTATTGGTGTCTGCTTACTCAGACAGAATACGGTGACGTCCATTTTCTCATACTGCAGTTATAAGTATCGTATACTGACTGAATACAATGAAGTCTGTTTTCTCAGACTTTGGTTATTACTCGTGTGTGCTAACTCAGACTGACAGAATACAGTGGAGTCTGCTTTCTCAGACTTTTGTTATTATTGGTGTCTGCTAACTCAGACAGAATGCAGTGGCGTCCATTTTCTCATACTGCAAATATTAGTATCGTATACTGACTGATTTAAGATATATAAATTGGCATGTACTTCTTAGGAATTAAGTTACTAGTGGGGTCTGCAATAATGTATGGAAACATACTGTTATGTCTGTTTTCAGTCTTAAGTTATAAGCGGCCGCTAATCATTTATATTATATATGAATAATGAATATAGTGCCATCGGCTTTTTTAAGACTGAAGTTATTAGAGTTATAGCTATATTGGCATCTGCTTCCTCAGACAAGACAATAGTTATTACTTTATAAATAGCGTAAAATATAAAAGTTTGAAAAAGAAGTTTGTTCTCTAACTTATTTTAGCCTGTTCTATTTTAACTTAGAATGTTCGAAAAACAGTTTCATTCTCCACCTTCATATGATATCACTGACTCAGTATCTAGCTTTTATCAAACAACCAGCATTGAACGGCAAACAAGTAGACCTTCAAACTGTTCCAATATCCAGTTTATTCGTATGCAAAGTCAACTTTTTTTCGCCAACACACTAGACAAAAAAAAAAATAACTTGAACTACATAATTTGCATTCACCAGAAGGCGGCCATCGCATAACCTACAGCGATACCGTAATAATTTCTCAATCTTATCTTCTGGGGAGTAAGTTAACTTTAAAGAAAAATTTAAATTTTTTCCTTATTCTGATTGTAAGCAAACCCTGATTGGAACACACAAAAAACATGTCAATAAACTTCGTTGATTTGTTCAAATCCATTGACACTAAATTTTCTTGATTTACTACCACTTATTGTCATTTTCATTTAAGACAAGAAACAACTTCATTTATTGCTGTTCTTGGACACAAAAAAGTGTTAACAAACTCAGGCCATTATATAGCCCAATTAGTTTTTTTCTTCTGCATCGAATAATAATTAGTAAAAAGCATAAAAAGAACCTCAAGCTTAGAATTCTTCACTGTCATTAGAAAATAGCTCATTTTAACACCTAATTATTTTCGTTTTTGCTACACTTTTTTTTTTGTCTGTTTGAATAGCATAATTATTATAATTTCCAACTTGCCAGCTCTGTATTTATTTTTTGTCATATATCTGGATTTGTATCTCAATCGAATTTGCAACTATGATGAAACTCGGCTAAAAGCATTAACTCGTTTGGAAATTTGAATGACAGTAGTAAACGCGCTGCATAATTCGCAACTGTCAATAAAGTATAATATGAAGTTGTTAAGGTGGTCGAATTCAAAGCAAAGCGATCTCTTCTCTGCAAAATAACTTATCGATCGATATGAAGCAAAACAAACCTGCACTGCAAACTGCTTAGACGATTTTAATTAATTTATTCGACGACGGCGTTCGGTTATAATGCTTGTTGTTTGTCTTAAAGACGGAGAGACTTTTCAGCTTCAATCAAAAAAGAATTCACATCATGCAGAGTTTATCATATCATTAACGGTATTTCGTTAATTTTCAAAAGATTTATACTTTTTTTTGTGGTCTGTTCAACTTTTCCTAATGAGATTAGTTTTTTATTATTGCTTAAAGGTTAATGTGGTCAGAAAAAGTTTGTTACTTTGTTTGTGAATTTTTTTATTTAACGGGCTTCTGCTTGTGTTTGGAGTTGTTTGATTATTTTTATTTGTTCAGAATTTAATTCTATTATGTGTTTGCTAAAAGGGATAGCTGGTTAGCTCAGTTTTGAGTGGCCTTGAATGTTTTTTTTTTTTAATTTGCAAAAAAATAAAAACGAAATAAAAATTAGAAATAAATAAATTAAACTTGATTTTATTATTGAAAAAAAGTTTT
The DNA here is from genome assembly GCA_920937365.1 of Sphaerophoria rueppellii. Taxonomy (NCBI): domain Eukaryota; kingdom Metazoa; phylum Arthropoda; class Insecta; order Diptera; family Syrphidae; genus Sphaerophoria; species Sphaerophoria rueppellii. Next base: position 105,893,674 of record CAKKXW010000001.1, on the reverse strand, counting down.
AATGGCAACGGTCAACGAATTTTAGAATTTTTTTTTATTTGTTTGGATTTATATTCAGCGAATATCGATTTGGCATACAATTAAGAAAGATCTGGTTTTGAAAGTTTAATTACAACTAAATCAGAGCTTTTTGTATTTCAAATTATATATTTGATTGGATTTGGTGGGTATAGCCGTTTAAAATATAAAAAAAAGAAAGAAAGGGAAAGTTTCGAGTAGTTTTGTGAAAATCGTCAAATAAATTAACAATTTTGCGAAAGAGAAAAAATTTAAATTAAAAACTTCAATTTTACTTTAATAATTATGCTTATTGAATTCTGTTTTAAAATAAAAGGCGTTCTTGGACTTAATATATTTGAACTACTGATCTTTTTATACCCTTATTAAGCCAGAGATACAGTGAGCGCATTAATAATTAAGAAAGGGGTTTGAAAGTAAGTGTCGGTGTTCATTGCTTTTGAATTCATCAACATTGCAATGACTGGGAAAGACAGAGTGTAGAAGGGAGTTCCACATTTGCGTAGTACGGCTAAAGAACGATTTTCTATACTTAAGAGTACGTGCGAAGTTTGGCTCGAGGGTAAACTGATGGGCATTCCTGGAAGCGCGGTTATTACGGTTGAATTGTTTTAGGTGAGGAATGCAACTGGCTATTTCTCTAGAGCACTTACCGTAGAAGTAACGATAAAACAGAGAGAGACACGAAACGTTACGACGGTGGTCTAAAGGAAATAATGAAACAGCTTACGGCTTTTTTTGTATACCATTCAAGAGGCTAAGGTAAGTTACTGGAGCACCAGCCCAAAGATGAGAATTGTACTCAAGCTTTGGACGGATATAAGTCTTATAGATAATAGCCAAATCAGACGGGTCTTAAGAAACCCAAACATTTTTGTCGACATCGCGTATGTGCTAGCCCCACAAGAGGGTCGGTAGTGCACATACTGAGAATCTCGAGATGTTCGGTCTCATTGACGCAAGTGCTACTCATGGACAGTGGCAAGGGAGGTATATCTCGTTTCAAGGATACAAGACAGCATTGGATTTTCGAAGCATTAAACTCTACACGGTTTTTAATTCCCCATTGTACAATGCTGTTTAAGTCAGAGTTTAATGAGCTTAAAATATTTTTCCGTTGCAGTTCCACATCCAAAGGGGAGGGATGTGAGTCTGGGAACGAATATGAAAAGCTTAGGGTACTATCGTCAGCGAAACAATTAATTGGATTAGAAGCTACAAAGAGGATGTCATTTATGAAAATGAGAAAGAGGGTCGGAGACAAAACGGAGCCCTGGGGCACACCAGCATTTATATTATGGGTTTCAGACTTGAATCCGTTCAATACAACGGTTCCAATGAAAGTTTCTTATCCAACGAAGTTTCGATAAAAGAGCAAGATGCCAGACTTTATCAAATGCCTTTGAAATATCAAGTGCAACAATCTTACTTTCTCAAAAACAATGTACAGATTTGTTCCACTGTTTGGTGAGATAAACCATCAGATCACCAGTGGACCTGTTGCTGCGAAAGCCGTATTGCCGGTCATTAAGAAGCTTTCGGTCTCCGAGATATTTCTTGAGCTGATAGTATATCAGCGTAGGGACCGAGGAAAAAGAAGAATTCTTCATATTTTTTACAAATGACCAAAAATTCTTACTGCCTTTGGGACATTGCAGAATTTTTTGCCTTAAGTTTTGGTCATGTAAAAATTTTGTCCGCCGAATATGGGCATTGCAGGCCTTCCTGGTTTGTTTAAACTTATTCCAGTTTTCCTCAGTTGGATTGGCTCTAAGACACCGGAACTTTACTTCTTTTTCCCTGATAACCTCTTTACAGCTTGAATCAAACTACGACTTTTTCTTGGGTTTGATGCTTTTAACCCTATTCGGGATAAAAGTTTTCATTCCCAAAATAATCATATTAGTAATCATATCTGCGCTATAGTCTACGTCACTATCGAGGAAGCATAGTGATCAGTTAAAGATCCAGAAGAAGTTATTGAGACCGTCCCAGTTGGCTTTCTCGTATTGCCATACGGGTCTCTTCGTAGCTCTTTCTTTAATTGGATTAGTTTTGCACGAGAAATTTGCAGATATTCTACTATGCTCTGAGCTGCACAGAGGCGTTAATACATTGATAGTGTATTTATCAGGGTCAGGGGTACAAGTCAAGAGTATTTTCCACTTGGCCATTAATGGCGGATATTCGAGTGGGCTCGGTGACAAGCTGAGTAAGGTGATTAAACTCAGCAAAGATTTCGGCACTCCAATGCATGCGAATCAAGCAGAACGATGTTTTCTAATTTTATAAATTTTTGTGCCCACTAAGTTCAGTCCACAGCGTTTTAAAAATACAGCTGGTATTATTTTTGATATTAAGTACTCTATCTTTATTTATTATGTTCGCTTAGGTAACGAGACACTGAAATTTAATTTTCTTATGCCCATGCGTAATGGCGTCCATAACACTTACGCTCTCAAAAAAAAAAAAAAACAAATGACAATTCTTCCCTTCTGAATTGACTCAATCAACTGACGGAACATTTCATTATTACAAGAGAAGAATAATGTACAAAAATTGCAAAACAAAAGGTGTAATTGCTTACAAGACGCCATTCAATTTTCCCAATCACCTCAACCGTCTGTCAGTATCTGCATACAAACATTGCAAAGAAAATTTACAAAAATACAAATTAAAAGCATTAAAATTGCAATATGTAAATAAAATACAATAATTGCATATTGCAGGAAAAATCTTCACTTCACGAAATGGCGTTAATTAACAACAACTTATGCTTCATTAATTTATCGACGACTGTTCTCTGTTTTTTTTTTTTGTTTTTGTTGCTCGAATTTCTCAGAGAAAAAATATTTTTAATTATCAGAGAAACCTTCTGTGACTCAATCACATCACTGCCAAACGGATCCAATCATGTGGAAATCTTTTTTTTTTCATTTCTCTCATGGATGTCCTTAAAATTAAATAAAAATTGGATAATATTTGTCAATGAGTGCGAGTTCACAACTACGATACAAATTCAAAAAAATATGTATACACATAATTATGTTTTTTTCTTATGTTTCGGGATTTTGTGCAATTTCGTTGCTCTGTTTCAGATACTTTAATTAATTGTTATGTCAAGTCCATGTGGGATGTTATGGTTGAGATAAGGCAATATTATTTTCCCAGACACCATGTCTCTTTGTTTATTTTTATTTAAGGAAAATGTTAAATTGAAATTGTTTTTTAACTTCAATTGATTGAAAAAATTGAGATGCATTTTTTGAATATATGAACGCCTGGGAAACATGTCGAATTGAATGTTATTATTATTTAATTTCAATTTCATTTGCTCAAAGATATGACTTACCCTAAAAACGAACTAATATCACAGTTGCTATCCCAATTAATTGATTACACTTTCCATTACCATTCGATGATTGTAAACGCACTTCAAGAAGAAACACCCAAAAACCCAATTAATTTATTTATAAATATTTTGTTGACGTCCTTTTGACAAATTGCCAAAAGCCAAAGAACCGTGTTACAATTATTTGCAAAAAAAAACGATCGTCACTTTGTGTCCCTTAATAGGATTTTAATGCACTGAATGGGCTGAGAAAAAAACAACACTATTTTGCCATTATACACGCCGCCGCGCCGCGAAAAATGTTGTAAATCCCATCAACAACACATACGTTACATGATTTGTATATACTGACGCCAGATTTGGCAGGTATAAAAATTGTGTGTTTTATTTTTTGTACAACTTTTGAATTTGAATATAGTGCAATCATATAAAGTGCAATAATATCAGATGTTGTATAGAGGCGATGTAAAACAATTCATAAAGGCAAAATAAAATATTAATTAAGTGTGACAAGCTATTGCAAAATAAAATGAAATGAATTTATTATTCGGAATGTTTAAATAATAAAACTTATGAATTGACAAGCAACAAGAAAAAATATACAGTAAAAGTATTTGGTGACAGTTAACAAAGGCTGAACAAGTTGTACGTTGTGAAGAGATGGTTGATGTTCTGCATTGTTTGACGACCAACATTTTCTGGGTTTTTTTTTGGACAGGAAATTTGAATGAAATGTGTATTAATACTTGTTAAGAACAAAAATTACTTTTGCCTGAATTACAATTGTCAGCTTTAAATTTGCCAGCAATACCTGAAAAATATTAGTCAGCAGGTAAATATCCCATTTTCTATATCAGTCACTTCAATGCATGAGAATCAAGGAGACCGAAGTTTTTTAACTTTGTCAATGTTTGTACTGATTCCACTCCATTTTTTTTTTTAAATTTTTATCTTTATTTGAACTAATATTTATATACATATTTACACTTTATTGAATAATTACTTAAGCTAATATTTGAGTTTTAATTTGTTGGCACAGAAGGGGCCTAACTATATACAATGTTTGTTTTCTAAATTTAAGGTTTACAAAAACATAAATGAATAAAAGATAAAAAAATACATGAAATAAGAAATCTCGGGATGTTCAGTCCTGGTTGTCCATTGGTGAGGCTCTTAGCCGCGGTTAAAAGCTGACTCTGTGTCAGCGTAAAATTGAAGATCTCCTTCGTCGTTGATTTGTTCGAGCTCCTCCCTTAGTACGTCCAACGAGCATAGGTATCTCGGTTCAGGGTGTCTTTGTTGTGCGGTTATTCCGTTGATGAGATTGTTTGGGTGATTGCTCAGTGAGCCTGCTATCCTTTAAGCTGACTGAATTAAGTATTTGTCCAGTGGTATAATTTTGGCTTCTTCGTAGACTCTTTTGTTGCTGAAATGCCTCCTTTTCTGATGGTTGAAATAAAGTCCTGTGCAGCTCCGCAGGACTTTTCGTTCGAACACTTGGAGTTCCTTCATTGCTGTCTTTGAAATTGTATACCACACTGGGAAGCTGTAGGTGATGACGGGCCGAATTAGCTGCTATTATTTAAGTAGCTTCGTTGATTTGTTTAGTCCTGTTCTATTATTAGAAGTTGGTTCAGTCGGTGTAGGGCGTGGTTGGCCTTCTTTAGCACAGCTCTCGAGTGAGGGTTGAATTTCAACATCTCAGTGAAGTGGACTCCAAGGTATTTTGTATTTCTTTTCGCTGCCAACGTTGATCCATCGGGTAGAGTAATTGAGATGCTTCGGCATATTCCAGCTCTTCTAACTCCGCCTCTGTTATTGATGGGCCTTCGGAAGCAAATCAGCTCTGATTTCTCTGTGTTGATGTGTATTCCCCATTTCTTGTAATAGTCATGAAGCCTTTGTACATGGGATTCCACCTTTCTGGCTGCGATGATAGGCGATGGTGAAGAGCAGTATGTGATTGAGTCATCTGCATATAGAAGACTCTCACATTCACTGCTTGTTGGCTGGTCGCTGGTCATCAGGCTGAAAAGAAATGGTCCAAGTTTTGATCCTTGAGCTCCTCTAGCTTTTATTGTCCTTGTCCATGACTTGAAGTTCTCCAATTGAACGAAGAAGTTCCTGGACACACTACACTCCACTTCAATTCAAAGCCTTATAAATCTGAGAAGATTGAAGATCCGAACCGATGAGAATCATGGAGAACGAAGGAAAACAGTTATTATTGTTAATTCTCAGTGTATTGTCCGTAGCTTAATGGTTAGGTGCGTTGGCTGCTAGGCAGAACGTCGTGGGTTCGAGTCCTACCTGGGCCCATAGTTTTTATTTCATCTTTCACGGGCATTACCTCTTGCGAAGAACTGACAAAACTTCCAAGAGTATCTTCTGTCATGAAAAAGTGCTTCTCAACTTTGCCGTTCGGAATCGGCGTTAAGAGAATTGTTGATGAGAGTAAGCCACTTAGGCCTTGGCTCTTCAAGAGCTGTTGCGCCACTCTATTTATTTATTTTTTAAATTCTCAGTTGCGACTTGATAGGCAGAGTGTTTTTGTTGTTTTTTTTTTCGTATGAGCAAATTAATTAAATAAAAAGAAGTCGAACATAGCTAACTGCTGCTTAAGAGTCCGTGATTATGATGCCTCATCTGCAGCCAAAGCGCTGAAATTTGTTCAACAACGATTTAATTTTTGTTGTCCATTTGTTTTAAGTCCTCTACGTAAATAACCAATTTCAACCACAATTTTCTATCACTTGCATTAAATTTCAGTTACACAATGACTGCTCATAAGTTCCTTTAAGGGTTTTTATAAGCTTTGAGACAGAAAATCGCTTTCCAATCCAATTCTTTCACACGCATTTTGACTCTCAAGCAGTCAAGATAGACTATTTATACCGTCGATTGGTAGTTATAAATGTCGTTCAAAAAAAGAGGTTAAATTAATTCTTCCACCAATTTGGATGTTACATAAAAGAACCGCAATATACAGACGTTATTTCCATTTCCATGTGAGTGTCGCTGTCGGCATCAAATAGCTCAATCAGAAGCAAATCACGTAAGAGACATTGTGTCCATCAATTGTTAACATACAGAGAAAAAACTACTACTGTTGTGCGTTGAGTTACAGGGACGGTGTAAAACAATGTGAAAGGGTTAGGATGGACATGTAACCAATCCTTAGTTGTGACTAAACTAACACCTCCCCAACATTTGATTTTAACTACGACCTTTTCCTTTTTTCTTGTAAGAGATTAAGACCCATTTTGACAGCACAAACAAAGTCTCAGGTAAACACACGATCAAATTACCAATTAGCCAAGAAACGACCTCGAATTGTGTCGAATTAAATTTCACAACATCAATTCCACTTGAATGTCTAAATATCTTTCTATGTATCTATGTAACTGCTTAGTGACAAAAAAGCCTAATTCGTGGCCTGATTTAATTTTACCTTTTTTTTCAAATTTTCGACCGAGTAGTTGGTCAACGTTAGTTTGACAAATGCGTGGTCGCTGGTCGAGCGTATGGAGACCGATGAAGATTGAATCAACACCAGATTCAATCTTCAAAACGGTGTGTGGGCTCCTCAAGCAAGCTGACGAAATAGATTTGACAGAAACATTAATAATTCTCTTATGCAATCTTGGCTTTATCGGTCTCGAAGACGTCCGTCCGTCATCAACATGACGACTCATTTAAAACTTTGATTGGCGTAGGTATTGTTTGTACTACAAAAACAAATTCCGACCAAAAGCGGTACATTGTGCCGCTTTTTGTTTCATTGAAATGAGCAAAGTCTAACTGTTGTATTCATTAGGCGGTTTTTGTGTTCATTATTTCAAAGCTAATGACTGATGGCGATGAGCGATGGTGAGGTCGTCTTTGCAGTTTGACATGCCATATGGATACGGTTAGATAAGCTTATCATTTCAATAGCTCAAAAACTCTTTCATCGATCATGAGGAACACAATTTGAGACAAAGAAAACGTATATCTCTCACGGATATGCCTTAACACCTGCATTCTAATGATGATGTATTCTGACTTTGCCGCAGCCATGCATGTCCACCAAGCGGATGGCTGGTATCCGTAAAAGTTCCATGTCAATTCTGAGTACTCGATGAAGAGTGTAAGATATTCAGTCAACTTTAACGGAAAAACTTGTCATGTTGCATATTTTCGCGACTTAAAAAAAAAGAAAAGAAAAAAAAAAAAACAACAAGCCATCTGTTTCTGTTGTCATCGTTTGTCTTCCTCTTAATGCTGTTGCAGATTCTTCCTGTTGATGTTGATGATGATGACGAAGACGAAGTTGCTGATGTGAGACTTCCAATCAATATATGGCAAAAGAACCAATGACCATCCATGCGCAGGCAATAAGGAATCACGAAAGTATCTTTCTTCGATTTTTTTTTGTGTGTCTTTTTTCTTCTCATTTTTCTTCATGCAGCAGTCTGCATAATTGAAGATTGTATTCTTCCTCGTATTTCGTCAACAACATAGGTACTTATTTGTGCATCCGAGTGGAAATAATGAATCCGCTTCAATGACTATGAGCAGAAGGCATTTTTATGTTACTTAAGAAGTGTTAGATCTCAAGATGTTTATTTCAATAAGACATTAAAAAATATGTTTATTGCTTAAAAGGTTGACTTAAGAGGCTAACTAAAAATGCAAGGGCTTTCTTCAATTATTGTTTTATTGCCATCGGGTACAAAAAGACCACTTTGTGTAGCTGTTGAAAAATCAATCAAACTATTAACTATGTTCAGCTTTAAATCATTGTTTTATCTATTGTTTTGTCCCAAATGAGGGATGCCACATCTAAAACTACTACTAAAAGTAATGAGCCATAAAAATGGCCTAATTAAACTATTAGGTAAGTAAACTAATTAGGTAAGTACTTTGACTACTTAAATATCTTGTGTAACTGATAAAGGTTTTTTTGCAATATCTACAAGCGATCTCTTTTTCGATCACCTTCTCTGATTCCAAGTATCAGAAGAAAAATAAATCCCTCAAGCAACCTCTCCAAGTCATCCATTGTTAATCCCAAAAGCAAAACATGAAGCCGCAACATTCTATGAGAAACCATAACAATTGTAACATAAGCAGTTGTAGGTACTTTGGCATTTAATTACACTACAATAACTTGGCTTCATAATTTTCAGAATCAGTTTATGAAGCGATAGCAACAACAACAGTTGAAGTTACTCAATACATCATCTTGCATGGATACTTCTCCAAGATTCTAGCTTTGAAAGTTACTGGATGCATGTGAATGCAAGAATTTGATACCTAGTTCTTTTGTTTTAAGAATGCGGTCGTAATTCGACATCGCGTCAACATCTTTGCTTAGCTATGAGTTGTGAACTTTTTTTTCCTTCAGCTTGGACTAGTCGATAATTCAAGAACACACTTTTCTATTTCAAACGTTTATAGTCGAATAAAAAAAAAAAATAATAGTGTGATTAATTTTTAACTGTGGAGTTATAAAAAACGTCTTTTTATGTTTTTATTGCGCTTGATTGGTATATATCGCCAATATTTTACTCCTTATTGAACCACAGTGGTTATACACAAGTAAAAAAGCAAAACCATTCATAAACTCTCCTTTTTGGACGTTCGTCGCCAAACGATTTTGATTATAAAGGATCCGTTCATAGAGAATTAAAAGCTTTTCTTCTTTCACAATTCTGTGGATGCTAGTACTATTGTCTTTTTGAAAATCCTTTTTGCCCACATGTCACTTGACCACAAAAAATATTATCTACAATTTTTCATGAGGATCTACTCTTTTTCGTATCTCAAACTTATGAGGATTAAGGAGATCTAGCACCTTTTTAAATTTTTCTGCCCAGGACTATGCCACAACCACAAACTTTTTCAAAAAGCAGAAATTTAATCAGACTAAGTAGACACAAAATGCTGAGAATCATGGAGAACGAAGCATTAAAATTCTTCGTTCAAATAATTTCATGTAAGCAATTGCTTGAAAAATTAGTTCATTTTGTTTAAGAACAGAATGTAAAATCCTTATTTTTTATGTATCGAAGAATAGTTTGAATCACCAAGAATATTTTTGAAACCCAAAAGAAAAAAGTCTTTGTATGCATTCTAAAGCTTTAGCTGAAAACTACAAAAATCCAAATGACGTTTCGTCGGTTTTGGAGGTATACGTCCTCCAACTAAGGAGTGTTCCCACCAAGGCACTCCCACCGAGGGACGGCAGCGAATGAATTTCTTCTTTGGAATCAACGATGGCGTCTCCAGTTCCAGTTAGGCCGAACTACTTGGTGAACACCTTTACGGGCTACTTCGAATTATTTGAAGCCCAGGCCGTAAAAGGAGCGTTTTTTCCGGCTCTTACACTTGGAGTCACATCAAGTTCCTGGTATTTCAGGTTGGGGGTTGTGCGTTGGGGTGACTTCCCGACCACGTAGAAAAAATCTTAGTTGCGCAGCAACAACAGGCCTCGGAAACGGACGATCATCTGTAAGATATGGTCAGAGGAATGCATGCCCGATGAATGGAACCTCAGCATTGTTTGCCCGTTCCTGAAAAAAGGAGATCCTCTAAACTGCGCCTACTATAGAGGAATAAGTCTACTAAACATCACCTACAAGATCCTCTCTGCCGTAATATTTGAACGTCTGAAGCCTTTCGTCAACAATCTGAATGGTCCTAATCAATGTGGCTTCAGGCCAGGAAAGTCAACTATCGACCAAATTTTCACGTTACGGCAGATCCTAGAAAAGACCTATGAACTCCAAATCGATACCCACCACCTTTTCATCGATTTTAAGGCCGCGTATGATAGCATCTACAGAGACGAACTGTACAAAGCTATGTCTAGTTTTGGCGTCCCAGCCAAGCTCGTTCGCTTGTGCAAAATGACGATGGAGAACTCACGCTGATCCATCAAGGTTGGCAACGAGCTCACGGAATCTTTCGACGTCAAAAAGGGATTCAGACAAGGCGATGCACTGTCATGCGATTTCTTTAACATCGTTCTTGAGAAGAAGAAGTGCAGAACTCCAACGTCAACACCAGAGGCACTATCTTCCAAAAATCTGTTCAACTTCTCGCGTACGCCGATGATATTGATATAATGGGAAGAACACAGCGTGATGTCAATGGCGCCTTTGTGAGAATTGAGACAGAAGCGGCAAAAACGGGTTTAGCGGTAAATGAGGGAAAAACTAAGTATATGCTGTCTTCGAGGAAGGACACCCAACAGCGACAGCTCGGGCAGAACGTCACAATAGACGCGTATAACTTCGAGGTAGTAGAGGAGTTTGTCTACCTAGGCTCCGCTATAAACACGGACAATAACACCAGCGTCGAGATCAGACGAAGAATGTCTCTTGCTAACCGCTGTTTCTTTGGGCTAAGAAAGCAATTGAGTGGAAAAGCCCTCTCTCGAGCAACTAAGGTAAAACTGTACAACACACTCATCATCCCAGTCCTGCTGTATGGTGCAGAAGCATGCACCCTGACAAAATCGGATGAAAGTGCCTTAGGCTGTTTCGAGTGGAAAGTTCTTCGGGTCATCTTTGGCCCCGTGTGCATTGAAAGGGAATGGCGAAGAAGATACAACAGCGAACTTTACGGGTTGTACAACAACATGGACCTAACCAGAAGGGTCAAGGTCCAGAGACTCAGATGGCTCGGTCATTTAGAGCGAATGGACACCAATGCTCCGGCCCGGAAAGCCTTCGACACTATTCCCGAGGGACGTAGGAGGAGAGGAAGACCGCGACTCAGGTGACGCACTTAAGTGAAAGAGGACCTCAATCAACATGGAGTGCACAACTGGAGACGACTAGCTATAAGAACCGAGCTAGCTGGCGGAGACTGTTGATTGAGGCCCAAGTCCACAACGGACTGTAGCGCCACCTTAAGTAAGTAAGTAAGTATTTTGGGGCATTTAGTCTTTTTTAGCAACACAACCAAAGCTACTCAATAAAAAAATAATTTATTTTCTTGCTTACTGAATCAAAGTCTACACTCTCATATTTTCACCAAAATAAAACTTTTACTTTTACACGACAACCTTGAAACCAATTATAAGCCATCCATGTAAACCTTATTTTGTACACCAACCAGTCTTCCGTCAGTCGGTTTCCATTTCGTCAATTTTGCCAAAACAAAACTTTTCACACTTTGTGTAATTTCTGGGTCGTGCTACTGCTTTTGAGACCCTAACCAATTTATATCATTACATCAAGCATGTAATTTCCTTGTTTAATGTGACAATAAACAATTTAATTAAACTTCAAAAAAGAAAGTAGATAACTACCTCAAGAGAGTTGACTACGTACTTAACTAGTCTAAAAGTACTCTTTGATCGTAACTATTACATCTCAAGTTGTCTATTTATGCCAAAAGATCTCATTTACTACTTCAATTTTATTTCGAAATTGGGAGAAAAAAAAAACTTTCAAATTCACCATGTATCTGATATAAAACGATGAAGGTAGGAACGGAAAAAACCTCAATTTTCCAGCACAAATTTGCTGTCAGTTGAAAAATTGATTGTTATCACCAAAGCACTCGTTTGCAAATTACATGTATCTTTTTTCTTTAAAAAAAAAAAAAAAATAGAAACAGAAACCTCACACAAAAATCGACAACAGAAAAGATGCAAAACTCGATTATAATGTGCTCTGCAGCAGCTAAAGTCACAGCAGCACCAGACTTAAGTTCAGATACTTATGTGCAAGCAAACAAAAATATATCTGCAAAAAAGAAGAAAAGTCGAACTTACTGTTGTTGTTAGTTTTCGCGCTTTTCACAAAGTCACCGTCACCGTCACCGTAAATGGAATTCGATTCAAAAGATAAAATTTACGAGGTAGGATGTTTGGTTCATTTTTGGATCGGTTCGATTCGATTCAGTTACAGTTTTCATTACGTTATTTAAATATATAGAAAAAGATACTTGTGCAGTATAAAGATACTCTGTTCACTTAAAACCGAACCTTCATTATCTGCGAGGTATTTTCGGATTGGGTAGATGCTTGTTTGTACTTTTGTGTAGTGAAAGTGTATCTCTTTCACTGTGGAACCAAAGGTACCTCGGAGTAAAGGTACCAAAGTCAGTGTGGATCCCTTGTATGCTTAAAATTGAGTTTGAAAAAAAGATGAAAATGAAAGAAAAAACTTTAGGCTAAGAGATGTAGATACATAGAATAACATTCACCACAAAATGCATTTGTTGCAGATACCGGATACTTTATGCTGTATCATCGATGAAAATACTTTGTACCTTAATAGAAGTTTTGTGTTAAGCATGACAAAGGATTTACAGTTGAAACCCTCTAGTGGGGCAATTTTGAAAGACTTTTTAGACAAGTCATTCTGAATTTAGTATTTAACACATCAATTGACAATGGTTGAATGACGAATAGTCAATTCTGTCATTGTAAAACAGTTAAAGGGGAATGAACCACAAAAGATGTTGATTGACTTTAAAAGTGGCAACACCAATCTTCGGTTAGTAGATGTAGTTAGCTAATAACAAAAAGGAAGAATATTGAAACCTGGTGGAACGCTATCATTGAGTTGAGAAGTTTCTAACGTAATTGACCAAAGTAGAGACACAAATACACGAGATACAGACTAAAGAAAGAGAGGAAGAGGTTGGGGTCGAAAGACTGGAAATCAAAATCCCGGATAATGAAATCCCCCATTACGAATCCCTTACAGTACTTTCCCACAGTACTTTTGCCCCAAATGAATTTTACCTTTTTCAAGACAATCTACTCCGTTTTGCCATTCAAGTTATGATAGTTTAGGAGATTAAAAGCTTTTTCGAAAATCGAAATCCTTTTTCAAAAACAGACATTTTAAAATGTTGACAAATGTTGAGAATCATGGAGAACGAAGCATTATAATTGTTCGTTCAAATAATTCCAAAGAAGCAAGTTCTTACTTGTGAAATCAAAATCAGTCTTTTCCAGATTTGCAAACCACGATATACCAGACAATTTATGAAGGTAAAACACAGGCTTTTGACTCTGAGTTTCGACTCACAGAGTTTTGTCTGTATTTGTTCCATCAGGCATTCCACATAAGAGAATGTATATCATTGAATTTTAAGTGGTAAAAATAAAACAAAACGAAACTTACTACTTTGTTTCGTTTCTATTTTCCAAGGTGAAGTGGAACTCATAAGACCCACTGCTTCCCAATACCTACAGTTAAGACAAGAGGTAACCATCCCTGAGCGAATGCAAGTGATAGCTTTTTGAATGTTGAATAAAAAGTCTCCTTTGCAATTTATTTCGTACTTTTTCAACAAAATTACAATATTTTCTTCCTTCGCTTGTACCTAATATTATTATTATAGGTAGTCCCGTTACTCTTGATTAACTCCCAATGAAAAGGTGAATGTTAAATTATGCCAAACGGGGCCAAACGAGAAATGTATTTAAAAAAAAAAAAAAAACTACAAACAAAAAAACATAAACTATCTTCAAACAGTGGCACAGCTCGGCTGTGGTATCAGCAGCTACAAAAACCGGTGTATGCGGCTTAGAATTTCGCATATAAATAAACTAATGGCCGCTGACATGTGTTTGTGTGTGGCTGTGGCGTTTTGTGTGCTCGGTTCGGTTAAACACAAAGAATCGATTCTGGCCAACTATATTCCCAACCGACCATCGAACTGAGTTGTTTTTTTTTTTTCCGATATTAGTTTCGCTTCATATAGCCTGAGGTGGCTTCTTTGTATCGCATTCACATTTGAAGGCTTCGTTCTCGATGGTTTTTATTCAAAACAAGAGAGGAACATGCCTATAGATATAGCATTCTTTTTTTTGCTCAGTTCTAACTGCGAATAGGTTATAGAGCTAAAGCTTTGCGATGCTAGTGATGCATAAGAGCTGGAGCAGATTGTGTGAGAAAAGTGGCAGTTGGGGGAAAGAAATATTTACAACTTTGTGTTTGATTTTTTTCTGTTTTATATCTCCGAGATCGATTTATTTAGCATAGGAAACCCCTTAAGTGGGAATATAAACTGTTTAGGTCTTTAAAAGAGACTAGAGTGGTCGTCTCACACTTTTTGATTGGTGTAGTGGCTTGTTGGTGTTGCAGAGAATTTGTGCATTAATTGTTGTTAATTTGCAATTCAAAGTTTTTATTTTCCCATCGCATGACCATCCAGGGGTGCGGTTTAAGTTATGTGCTTGTAAACGGATTTAACTGTAAATGGCTGTTGTAAAGTTGATGTTGCAGAAATGCAGAATTGATGTAATTTGTGGGCAGAAGGAGAACCTTTTAGAGATTGTCTGTTTGATTAATATAAGACACTGACCAAGACCCGTGACATTTTATAATGTTTTGTGGTGTTCAACGACCTCTTTTGATCTTTATTTTTTAATTTTCTTAAGAGTAAATTCCTATTGATTCATTTCCTTATTTTTTCTATTAAATTAAATTATCCTTTCGACCACAACTCCCTCAAAAGTCTCATAAATAACACGTCCCCATAAACCACACTTGGAAAACAGTTTTCTTTGTTCAAAATCCACAAAACCTTTAAATTGAACAACTGGTCTTTAACCAAAATTTTCTTCAGGAGCCATAAAAATCCAGAGAAAAAAAAATTCATCATAAAATCTAATCAACATTTTGGTTTAACACTACTATCCAAGCTCTCTGCTATTAACGAACTCTGGTTGAAGCTTTTTGTGGTTGAACCTTTTCAAATTCCCTATAGGCTTAAAAACATGCCTCGCAAGTATGTTTGTCTTAAGAGTCAATTATTATTAAACCTCATAGCTCAGACTCCCTGAAGTTATCATGCAAAATGTCAGAAAACCAAAACCAACATAGCAACACCACCAAACAACACCAACAAAGAGAGAGAGAGAAAGATTTAATCTTTTCATCAAACAAAAATGCGTGCACGGATATTGTTGTTATAAGCAATTTCCGTTTGGAAAAATATAATCATGAGTTGATTGAAAACTAACTTGATACCGTTGAGGTTAGTTTAAGTAAACTATTTCACATTCTTTTAATAGCTAAGCGAATATACGTTTATAATGATGTCAGGAGCGGACTCTCCCACACTACTCTTGCCAGAATGTCATCTGATCACAAGAAATCCTACCACATTTTATGGCAATAGTTCACTCCTTTTCGTCACTTAAAGTTATGAGGATAACGGAGATCAAAATCTGGTTGCCTCATCAATTTTTCTAACACACTCTTTTTTCAAAAACAGACATTTTAGGAGACACCAAATGGTGAGAATCATGGAGAACGAAGCATTATAATTCTTCGCTCATATAATTCCCTACAATCATTTGCTTATTTGTGAAATCCAAATCACTCAATACGAGATTAATCATGCTGCAGGGAGAGCAAGTCAAATGCCAAACAACCCTGAATCCACTACTGTCTTCACACTGCAATACATGCAATCCACCATGTAAAGCAAATGCTATAGTAAGATACTACTGCTGCGTTAGGCAACCTTAACATGAAACCCCACAAATGTAGACTGTGTGACCGATAAGTTTTTTCACTTCCCTACCATTTTGCTGTATATTGAAATTCTATGCGGGTTTCGCCTCATGCATTGAATTTATTTTTGTCTTTTTTTTGCTCTACAAGCTGTGTGACAATTGTTTTATGGGTAAATAATTATTTTTCAACAAAATAAGAATTACATTTACTCAAACATGCAACAGACAATTTAATTTGGCAATCATTTACTTTAAATTTAAATAAATTTTTGTTTGTTTAAATCAGGCTAAAAGGTGAAAAAATTACAAAACAAAAACACTGCCCGTATGAATGAACGAAAACTATAATACAAAACGAAGTTTGCGGTTATATCCTGTGGCGTAGACGTTTAAACACACAAAATCCCATTTAATCGCAAATACATATGAACATATATATTTTTTCTATAATTTTCCTCCGCTTACCTTGAAATAATTTGAATAAAGTAGCATCGGTAAAGGTAAAATTATAGTTATGACGGCTAGCAACATGGTGTTGCAAGCATTGTCCATACACCCTGAACTTTTAACTGCCGCAAAACTTAATACTCCATGAACAATTATTGCAAATATTTTTTTGAATATTTTTTTATTTAAAAAAACATTTAAGTAGATATTCTACATGATGTTGGTTAATTTAATCCGATTATATAAGCTGTTCATGACTTTTTCGGATCCGCATTGAATTGCGGTTACGAATGATGATGTCCATGATGAAAGTTACAAAATTTTACAAAAAAAAGCATACATTTACAGGTGAATTATATTTCAGTGAAATATTCAATGTTTATATAAATAAAGAAAAACATAACAAAAAAAAAAAAAAATATGTACGAGTAATGAGTAACCACTTATCAGCAACAGCTTCAATTTATTGCCAGGGTTTTGAGGTATACACATGGTCATTGCTCATTATCCCAAATAAAACATAAATGATGTCGTTCTTTTGATTAAAAACGTTTAAATAAAAATACACCAGGGATAATTTATAGAGATTATGGATGAATTTCGTTTGTCAGTTATAAATTAAGCTGCAAATTACGATAGATCCGGGCTTAAATGTGGGGATTTTTTTTTATCTATTCAGTAGATTTCAGTTTGGTATAGTTTTCGAAAGACTTTTGAAATAATCGGGTGAGTTCAAATTGATTGAATTTCTGAGAAGTAGTTAATTACGGATAAAAGAACAAGACTCCAAAAAGATTTTCGGATGAAAAGTAAAATTTTCAATTTTAATTGTGCTCTGTTAGTTAGAAATATTTAGCCTTGTTCTGATTTTCGGTAACGAATACAATAGTTCCGTTTAAGAAGAAGGGGTGTTCTATTTTCATTTCGTTTTTAATTCGTTTTCGCTGACAGAATTAAACATCGTGAATTAAAAAATGTAAGTATATTTGTTTAAAATTGAAAGGCCATTCAACGGCAATTTAGAACATATTTCGGAGCGTAAATCAGAACAGTGATGCTTTAGTTATTGCTGCCATATAATTCTATAAATAGCACGGCAGAAATCCAGCAAAGCCGCTGATGGACCAGCTGTTGAGTTGTTCAAAGCAGCCGGCGGTGAGCTAGATAGGAGTATGCACCATATCATCTGTAAGATATGGTCAGAGGAATACATGCCCGATGAATGGAACCTCAGCATTGTTTACCCGATCCTGAAAAAAGGAGATCTTCTAAACTGCGCCAACTACATATGAATAAGTCAACTTAACATCGCCTACAAGATCGTCTCTGCCGTAATATTTGAACGTTTGAAGCCTTTCATCAACACTCTGATTGGTCCTTATCAATGTGGCTTCAGGCCAGGAAAGTCAACCATCGACCAAGTTTTCACGTTGCAGCAGATCCTGGAAAAGACCTATGAACTCCAAATCGATACCCACCACCTTTTCATCGATTTTAAGACCGCGTGTGACAGCATCTACAGAGATGAACTGTATAAAGCTATGTCTAGATTTGGCATGCCTGCCAGGCTCGTACGCTTGTACAAAATGACGATGGAGAACTCACGCTGCTCCATCAAGGTTGGCAACGAGCCTACGGAATTTTTCGACGTCAAAAAAGGATTCAGACAAGGCGATGCACTGTCAAGCGATTTCTTTAACATCGTTCTTGAGAGGATAGTGCAGAACTCCACCGTCAACACCAGAGGCACTATCTTCCAAAAATCTGTTCAATTTCTCACGTACGCCCGCCGATGATGGTATTGATATAATGGGAAGAACACAGTGTGATGTAAATGGCGTCTTTGTGAGAATTGAGACAGAAGCGGCAAAAACGGGTTTAGCGGTAAATGAGGGAAAAACTAAGTATATGCTGTCTTCGAGGAAGGACACCCAACACCGACGGCTCAGACAGAACGTCACAATAGACGCATACAACTTCGAGGTAATAGAAGAGTTTGTCTACCTAGGCTCCGCTATAAACACGGTCAATAACACCAGCGCCGAGATCAGACGAAGAATAACTCTTGCTTATCGCTGTTTCTTTGAGCTAAGAAGGCAATTGAGTGGAAAAGCCGTCTCTCGAGCAATTAAGGTAAGACTGTACAACACACTCATCATCCCAGTCCTGCTGTATGGTGCTGAAGCATAGACCTCTTGACAAAATCGGATGAAAGTGCCTTAGGCTGTTTTGAGAGGAAAGTTCTTCGGGTCATCTTTGGCCCCGTGTGCATTGAAGGGGAATGGCGAAGAAGATACAATAGCGAACTTTACGGGTTGGACAAAGAAATGGACCTAGCCAGAAGGGTCAAGGTCCAGAGACTCGAGATGGCTCGGTCATTCAGAGCAGATGGACACCAATGTTCCGGCCCGGAAAGCCTTCGACACTATTCCCGAGGGACGTAGGAGGAGAGGAAGACCGCGACTCAGGTGACGCACTCAAGGGGAAAAGGACCTTTATCAACTTGGAGTGCAAAACTGGATACAGCTAACTAAGGACCGAGCTGCCTGGCGGAGACTGTTGATTGAGGCCCAAGTCCACAATTTCTTGATAAATGCATGTGCACAGTTGAAGCTTAACCAGAATTAACGCAAATCAAACGAAAACCATTGACCGTAATACAGTTTAATACAAGACGACTGCACGACCACTTTCAAATTGTCACAAAATTATCGCAATTATATATTTTTTAGTCACACGATGATATTAGGCGTGTTTTTTTGGCACAGCTATCCGCATCTGCAGTTGGAGCTTCTATGTATTACAAATACAACACGCAGTTGCGGATAAAACTAAAACTTAAATCTGACTGCGGATTAAAAATTGAAATTTTTTTCGGGTATCGATACTCGATCGGAGTAAAATTGAATTTCTTAGGTTGGTAACTCGGATAATCGGATAACTCAAAGAGTCTCTAAGGCTGTGTTCGCAAAGTGCAAAACACTTTAAGTGCGTTCTTTTATTAAAGTTTATTTTGAATTAAAATTGGAACGCACAAATCAAGGAACGAGTCACACATAGTTGCCTTATGGTGTTTAATATTTTTCTTCTGTAATGTCGTTTTCTATTTGCGAGATTTAAGGTATAACTACAACGGTCACTTTTTTGCAAAAAGTGCAAAATTTACAAAATTAAAGTTTTTGTTTCTTTGTAGCGCCATTTGAATTTGGAAAAAAAACTACAAAAATTGTTTTTGACATAAAAAAAGAAAAAAGCTTTCTGCATAATTTCTTTTATTTTTGGGGTGGATAAACTTTGACTTTGACATTTTGCAAAAAGTGCTCGTTGAAGTCATACCTTTAGAGTCGAGTCAAATTTGTGAATCTGACAGCTAAATAGAGGTGGTGGAAGTGAGGAAAAAGTGGACAAATCTCTGATTTCATGATCTATTTGAGACTCGAGATTTAAAAAAAATGGATTCGAGATTCAAAATCTGAATCTTGTTTTGTATCAAAATTCACACATACATACAAGCACACACACTTCTCTGTTTGACATTTGTTATTGTTATATTTATTTGTTTATTGAACGACGATTGAAGAAGTCTATACGAACATACCCCAACATGTCAAAAACTTATCCGAAAGTAAAACCAAAATAACAAATCAAACTTTGAACAAATGCAGATGGATACACAAATGGAAAATAAGGGAAGAAGGTGAATCCAATTAACTTTGGTTTATAAATTAATTAAACCTACGTTAAAACAACTCCAAAATAATATTGAATACATTTCGGTTTTTCTTTGTTTTTGTTTTATTATCCAGCAGCTAGAGAAGTCTACCAACTTAAAAATAAAATAAAACTGCTGCGGATGGGCAACTGCGGATATGTTTTTTTGGTAAATCGAATTTGGCTGCAGATAGCGATGCCAAAAAAACACGCCTATTGAGTAGATTGACATCTGGTACCTTCTTCAAAAACAATAATTTAATAATTCTCGAAATGATGAGAATCATGGAGAACGAAGTATAATTATTCCTTGTTCAAATTGAAAAGAGACGTCGAGTCCTTGTGTTTTGTTTTAATTATGTATCACAAAGTTATATTTGTATTAATTTGTTTCTTCTTTTTCAAATTTGCACTTCATTTTTCAATATATTCCCTGTCGTTTGCTGAATATCAACACTGTTGGATTATTAACTACTAAACCAGAAATCTTTCATGCTCCGAAGTTTAAACTAAATAATAATATTTTGATTAAGAGTAGACATTTTTTAGAAGCGGGAATGAAAAGAGTTTATATTTTGGTTTAACATTTTCAACAAATGTTTATTTAATGTCAGTCTATGAAGTTACAAACTTACAGCTGAGTCGCAATTCTCATATTTTCTAATGAATTCTTTTAAAATAAAATACATGTAGTTCAAAAATTCTAATTATGGAATTATGGAATAATGAAAGTACGGATTCATTCCAAAGTCAAACAAAGTAAAAAAAAAGTAGAGTGGCACGACAGTTCTTGAAGGACCTCTAAGTGGCTTACTCTCATCAACAACTCTCTGAGTGCGTATGAAGAATTGAGGGGACCTACAATTTAGCCAATTTAACTTTTTCATGACAGATTGATACTCTTTGAAGTTTTGTCAGTTCTTCGCAAGAGGCAGTACCCGTGAAAGATGAAATAAAAACTTTAGGGTCACAAATAGGACTCAAACCCACGACGTTTTGCTTAGCTGCCAACGCACCTAACCACCAAGCCATTGAAACTACAAAAACATAGTCAGAAAGTGGATCAAAGTAGTAGAGTGGAATATTTTGATCCACTTTCTGAAATGCTTCATGAATTTATTTGTTATTGACGTTAGCCATTAGAGATTCGAGGTTCAACTCTGAACCATGAACCAAAAAAAGCATTTTTTAAAAAGCATTGATATATGACCATCGACTGAGCTCATCACATTAATTTAAGAGTGAGGAATAAGACTATTATATATTAGTTTTTTTTTTCGGGTGAAGATTCACTCTCCACTTTGTTTTTCTTCCTTTAGAAAATATTCTGATTAAACAATTTCACTGTTACAATGCGAATTGGTTGCGTATAAGGAAAATTCGTCTGAATAAAAACAGTGAGCTGAAAGTTATTCGTGGGAAAATACGGTGAGTAGGAAATCGATTTTTTACTTCGTGTAGTGTTTGAAATCATTTGGTTCTTGTAAAGTAACGTTGCCAAGAACGAAAAGCTCAAACGGGCATTGAAAACATAAGGATGGGGATTTATTCTCTTTTATTTGAACATTGAACATATTTTTACCTGATCCATCGTTGGTAAACTAATTTGCAAGGTTGAGTTGTATGCAGCCCAAAGTTCGAGAAAGATGTTTTGGCCAGAATTAGGTACCAAAAATACCTGTTATACGTTAAAATATCAACTTGACGTCAAAAGTTAACATTTTTATAACGTACAGAGAACTTCTGCAGAGGGATCTACTTAGCAGTTGAAGACACTCTTCCATCTGCTTCGATATCGCTTAGCAGTTTGACCCTTAGCGAAGACTGAATTGGACTGCAATTTTGGTTGAAAAAATCATCTTTTCTGAAGATGAAACACAAACGTATTGCAAGTGATTAGGTAACAATAGCGTATTTTGTTAGACAAATTTTCCAAGCACTCGTTGATGGTTTCGTGATGTAGCTCATATATGTGATATAAATCTTAAGTCCAAAGATCCTTACCAAAATTTTGTATTTGTTTTCTTCCTTTTCATTTTTTACACTTCGCCTTGTCATATTCTTAGAAATTTCTGTTTTACCTTGAAATGTTTGACATTTGAATAAAAATGTCGCTGAAAATGTATTTCATTCAATTAATTTGTAAACGTAAAAAAAAACAAAAAAAAAACTGTATGTAAACATTTCAGCGCGGCGGCACATGACTGAATACAAAAATTTCAAAAATAAACATTTCAATATCAAAATTACATTGTGCATTCATTTTTTGTTGTTCATTTCATTTCTCTCATTAAACAACTCTCCCCCTTCATCAAAGTAGACCAATGATAAGAAAAATAAAAAAAAGAAAAGAATTTCCCCGGATTGTGACTTCGTTTTGATGTTTACCTGGAAAAAGACTCAAGCCTTACCTTTTTTCGTTTGCTGTCTCTCCATAATATCACATTCCATTATGTTTGTATTTTCTTACCTTTTGTTTTGATTACACATGGAATGAAAAGATGAAAAAGATTTTTCCACAGAAAGCTGAAATATGATATTCCATTTGAATTAACAGTGCATACAGTGTGGCGAAACAATGATTAGATACTAATGTATATCATTGGAAAAGCAAATACCAGAAGCGAATTTTATGAAAACGCAAAACAAGGCGCAGAGCTATTTTCTATCCCTGAGGCTAGACTAAATCCCACTTCCTTCAAGTAGGCCCTGTTACAAGAAATGCCTCTCTACCCATTAATACTTCTTCTTTCTGTCACGAAGCCATAGCCTGACGAATGGACATAATCACTATTTGCTGAAACATGACATTGATATGGCTTCAGATTCCAAAATAGATACATTTTCCATTAAACCAACACCTGAACCATATTGTTAAGAGAGTAAGCAGTATCACCTGCAACCACATCCCAAAGATGTGCACACCAAATGATAGATTAACGATATGAACCGTCTCGCTGCTGCTGGCTCGGAATATTTAACAGTTAACACTGTGGAAATGTAAATATTTGCCAAAGTCCCCCAAGTAAAGGTGGATAAGGCAGAGTAACAGCTATCGTAAACACATACATCATCGTTGGCGTGGTAGTCATTCGTCCCGAGCGTTGGTCGTATTTGTTGACCAAATGGCCAAATATAGTGGAGACAGCTTCGAAGAAATTGGACAAATAAAGGCAAAGAAATGTGATCCGAACAAAATAACATCCCAAGAGAGTCAGAAGGAGTGGGAAGTGGGTAAAATGTTTTCTCAATTCGACATGATTAACACCTGTTTAAGGTGTTGAGTCTACAAGTCGGTCGTGGTTTCATTTCTTTTTTTTTTTTCCTTGGGAGCTGTTGATAGATTCAATTCAAATACCTTTCCATCTTTGGTTGGTATATATGTAAATAAAACAGTTAATTTAAAACGTTCTTTTTCTCTCTTCTGTCAAAATTTTGTTTGAAAGAACTTCAACTTGTCAACATTTTGACCCATTTTTCAATTTTGTGAGTTTTTGTCATAATTCTATAAAGGTAATTTAAGTGTTTATTGTTGTTGTAATAAATAAGTAACGACGCACAGCATTGATGGCGATGATAATGATGGAACGAAATGAAAATTGGATGAAACAAACAGACATTACTGAAGGAAACGAGGTCAGTCTGTTGGTCATGATGTTGCTTCGGTTGGTTTCTTGCTTTTTTTTTATTTGCTCGCAAAGAGTTAGATGACTTTCGTTTGAGTGGCAGCGTGATTTTCAAGTTGTTTATCTTAAAATTATTTTATTTTTATTTTCGTTTTCGTATAATTATTTCCATTGCTGTATTTTGCCTTTGGCTCTTACTTCAATAATTGGAGCAAATAAATCAACTTTATACTTGAAAAAATAAAATTAATCTTGATTTTTGCTTCTCTTCTCTTTTTAGGTAAATAAATGAAATATAAAATCACAAGTGAAGGCTTTTACGATTTTTTTTTCTTGGTTTGATGTGATCAAGTCGTGACTGGCTTTAATGAAAAGTGAGTAGATATTTTAGCTCGATTTGACCTTTATGAACATTTGGTTGGCAATGCAAATCAACTTTAAGATGTATTCAAATGGACGAATTTTTCTGAAATATTGCAATCTGTTAACCTTTACGACTGAGAAGACTTCGACCTCAAAAATCAAAATTAATTAGAAAAGGTGAATTCCATACACTTTGAAAATTCGTTGAACCATTCATTCAAGTTAAAAAAAAAAGAAAAGAAAAACACCGATCATCGTCGAATTCTTTCGTTTTTGTAGAAGTGAAAGAGAATTTTTATGGCAGCCAAATCTTATGTCACGAAGGCGGTTTCATCAACTAATGAATGAAATGAATTGATTGGTGACATTGGCATCTGCCACTCTTTTTCCAATTAAAAATTATAGCTCTTTACACCATGGAGTCATACAGCGATTTAATCCTTTTTATTTCCAAAGTACCTATCTCCAGTTACAAAATCCAAGTTAGCAAAGGTATTCCACTTGAAACGCGGTATTCCAATAATGCCAAGGCATTGAGATGTAGATTTTCCGGAGCCGGAGAACAGTTCTCTATTTGATGAACCTACTGTAAAATTCTTGGTTGAATCTAACATTCCTTCCGATTCTTGAAGAATTCTCATAATTTGTTATCAACTCCATGCCTTTGCTTTCGAGACCTTACAAAAGTGATCGTCTTTCGTTAAGCGGTCATAACTTCATCGTGGAGTGTTTTGGATTTAAGTAACATTTACGCGCGCTTCCTCCTCTGCGAGTGCCGCCCTTCTCATGCTCTTACTTTTGCCTTCTTAGAAGTTCTATCACTTCATAGTTATTAGAGCCACGTACAGCTCGAGTAAATCTGATGAGTGCCCGTCATACTTGAGCTGAGACAAGATTGGAAAAGGGATTGTTCTGTTACTTGTGCACTTGTTGAATTTTCTCAAAGCCATGTCTTCAACTTATCTTAGAAAAAGTGAATCGAAGAAATAAACAAGAAGAACTCTAAATAACTCTCTGTCCCTAGTGAAAGACTATGGAATCAACGGTGAGCTGTCTCCGGGCGACAGGTTCCTGTCCGCCTCCATGGTCCTCTTAGAGGACGTTAGCCACAGATTAATCGGTGCAAAAGACTAGAGAATAAACGTTGGAGAGTCTCGATAGAGAGCAAAGGACATGTAAAGGAAAATGTTTCCACAAAGTTCCGGCTAAGAAGTTATTGGCCGTACACCAAGTACATCACTTTGCCTCCTGGCGCTTTTTTAATTCTAGTACACTGCACGTGACAATTAACTTACTTAAGGTGGGGCTACACTCAGGTGTGGACTTGGTTCTCAATCAACAGTCTCCGCAAGCCTGCTCGGTCCCTAGCTAGCTGTCTCCAGCTAGCACTCCAAGTTGATTGAGGTCCTCTTCCACTTGTGTTCGCCACCAGATTCGCGGTCTTCCTCTCCTTCAACGTCCCTCAGGAATAGTGTCAAAGGCTTTCCGGGCAGGAGCATTGGTGTCCATCCGCTCTAAGTGACCGAACCATCTGAGTATCTGGACCTTGACCCTTCTGGCTAGGTCCATTTCGTTATAAAGTTTTCTTAAATAAAACAAAAACGGTTTTGGATATCAATGAAATTTGATATTTCTGTAAAAGTACATTTGATGCCATTATGTATGGAACTCAATTTCTTTTGCATGGCCACCACGGGCACGCTTGCAGAAGTCCAGACGCTGAACCCAAATTTCGACGGTTTTCAAGCACAAATTTTAATAATTTTGACTCGTTCTTATATCGTACCTTTTTATGGTAAAATGGCAAACCTTACTAAAGAGAAATGTCAAGGAAACGGGAAAAGATATGGCGTCGTTTGCAGTCCCTATCGGTCTACTTTTGTAGCGTCCCTATTGAAAAACCCTTTACAACCCGTAAAGTTCGATGTTGTATATTCTTCGCCATTCTAAAGCAGTGCACACGGGGCAAAAAATTACCTCGAAACAGCCTTAGGCATATTCATCCGATTTTGTTAAGGTCCATGCTTCTGCACCATACAGCAAGACTGGGATGATAAGGGTGTTGTACAGTCTTGCTCGAGAGAGGGCTTTTCCACGCAATTGCTTTCTTAGCTAACGAAACAGCAAGAATTATTCTTCGTCTGATCTCGGCGCTAGTGTTATTGCCCGTGTTAATGGAGGAGCCTAGGTAGACACCTCTACTACCTCGAAGTTGTATGCGTCTATTGTGACGTTTTTTCCGAGCGTCGGTGTTGGGTTTCCTTCCTCGAAGACAGTATATACTTCCTTTTTCCCTCATTGCTAAACCCATTTTTGCCGCTTCCGTCTAAATTCTAACAACGGCGCCATTGACATCACGCTGTGTTCTTCCCATTATATCAATATCATCGGCGTACGCGAAAAGTTTAACAGACTATTGGAAGATAATGCCTCTGAAATTGACGGTGGTTTTGCACTATCTTCTGTTAATTTTTCCTGAATTTCTATGTAATGACACAATGTGAGTTGTAAGGACGCAATTGATATAAATTTGATTTATTGAAAATTTAAGAATTTGGTTTTAATTAAATGGACGGTTCGGTGATGGATTTTTTAACGGGTTTCGGCCAATGGAGAGGAGGAGCATTTGTAACGTTTCGTTACAGACGCTTTTGCTGATTGTTGGTGAGTTTCTCAATTGCTGTTTGTTGTTATTGAAAATGATAAGTAAATTAGTGAGATTCAAACTCTCTCTTCCTATCTCCTTGCTGCAACCGATTACTTCCCACTAGCCAAGAACTCCATTCTTGTGTTGAGGTACTAGGCAAATTTTTCAAATATTATTGTTCCGGGAATTTTTCGGTATGGAAACTTATTCAAACAATTCCTCCATTCAAATCATGTTTTTTCTTCTTTTCCAAACAATTAATTGAATTAATATTTCAGTGGGAAATACCGATATAGTTTTTCGTTTAATATTATCTTAATATATTTCCAAAAAATATCCTAATTAATAATTAAAATTCAATTTGTCCAAATCAAATCGATAAATCACTTTGTGTTTAGTCTTTTATGAAAATTCATTTATTAGTTGTTTAATTCCAGATAACGAATTTAATTTTCAATTTGTTTCAAATTATTTTGATAAATTTATTCAAACATGTCCATTTTTTGCTAAATTTAACACATATTAATGAATTTATAGAGAAAATAATTTTTTGTTGTGATACTGACGATCCCCCAAACAAACATGTATTTGAAATCTAAAGTTCCTGTTTCCATCAAAAAGGTACACCATCTCACACCACCACACACACTCAATGAAGAGTGTTAATATAATTATGAACCTAATTAATGAAGTGGCCATTTATAGGTTTACCATCGATACAACAAGTACACCTATTCAACCCTTTATATGCTTTTGAATTACTGTTTTCGTTTTTTTTTTCATCCTCTTCATTTCACCCGAGCAGACTTTTCGGTTGAAATTGATGTTTTGATTGACTGGCAGGATAAAATGTTGAAAAAGAGCAAAAAATGGATCATAATCATGAATATTAATTGAAAATTATTTTAATCACGTAAAATGGAAGAGAGAATAATACTTCATTAAAACGAGCTTAATTTTAAATAAATCACATTTACGAGTCAAAAAAAAAAAAATGATTAGCAGAATTCAATTGGTGGCCATTCATCGGAGGGTAAAAAGTTTGTTTATTGAGTTATTCAAATTGTGGGGATCAGTGCATGTCCTTAACTAGTTTTGTTGCCTTTGGCGATGTTAAATTTGTTTTGGGGTACTATCAGTTGACTTAACAGCGAAGAAAATTATGAAAATTGAAATTGTAATTTTTTGTAAATTATTTAAATTCGTGGAAACTACCTGAACTTCATGATAAAAAACTCTGAAGAGCAAAAAGCATTTTACAATTAGAAAATAAAAAAACAAAGACCCCTGTCGCTATCTTTTCTTCTTTGTTAAAATTCATTAATCTGATGATTTGTATTTTTGGCGGCACGGCACGTTTTGTAATTTTCAATGTCAACAGGGATATTGCCAGAGATTTAGATAATCTTCAATTCGGAGTGCACATTTACACTCTTGTTTGTTAAGAGTTCATTTCGGTTTATTTTTTTTTTTGTTTGTCACTGTTTCATGTTTTTTTGTGGCGTTAACAATATTTTTGGTACGTTTTTGGTCTTTCTTTGGTTTGTTGCGCGATATCCGTATCCGTTGAATGTTGTTATGGCGAATCTCTGTCTCGTAAATTAAAGTACGTACATACATATATTTATTTTTGTTTTTTTTTTTGTCGTTTCTGTTGGTTTATAAGACCTCTTAACCTTGGCGACGTTGTCGTTTGGTTTCTTGCATACGAATTTTGGCTTTTGGGATTTGATATGGCAAAGTGCCATGGCAATGAGCTGGTTATATGAAAGTAATTTAGAGTTGCGGTTCAACATTTAATGTGCGAATTCTCGTTATCGTGATAAACTTTGTGTTTTGCTGAAAAAGTGGGTATTTTATGGTGCTGTGAGTTTTGCGACACGCATGCATGTTCCATAACAAGAGAGACATCTTATTTAGATGTTGATTTTTGTTTAAATTGCAGTCAATGTCTGGTAATGTTTACACAGAATTGACAACTTGTCGCGTCAAGCGGGCGTGAGACAATGTCGAGTCAAAAATAATTGTTTTAATTGTTTGATTTTCTCTAAAAGTGAAAATTAATTGAATAAAATAGCCGTTGACGTAGAGTCAATCTGCCCTTCGGAATGGTTTTAGTAGGGTACAAGAACCAATTGGGTAGAGCAGAGTATACTATACTATATTTAAGACTAAGCAAAACCCATATTACCCCCTTGGAAAATTTCAAATCAGTAAATTCAAGTAGAAAAGTATTTTGGTGTGTATAGTGGATGATTCAAAATCGGTGAATCGAGGTATCCACCCAAGGTGGGGTCCTTTCACTTTTTTTATGGAACATGGTAGTTATTGACCTCCTAACTTTATAAGTAGCAGGGGATTTCTGAAAATCACCATAAATTCAAGTTCGGAACTCCTTCAAAAGGCTTTAAGCAGGCTAACCAATTGGGCAAAACATTGTGGCTTGGACGTCAATCCACATTAAACGGAAACAGTACTCTTTACAAGAAGGTACAAAATTCCTACTACTAGCCCACCCACGCTTTTCCGACCAAACCAAATATTTAGGCCTCATTTAAGACAAAAAACTAAATTGGAAGGCAAATATTGGTGAAAGAGTAAAGAAGGCTGCTGTAGCACTTTTTACTCTAAAAAGGCCGTAAAAATAACTCACTGTCCATACACTTCTGTAATCAGACCGATACTCATTTAAGGAGTTGTCGTATGGTGGACCGCATTGTACAAGATGGTTTATTTGAATAAACTCATAAAACTCCAGCGGTCAGCAGGTATGTGCATCTCGAAAGCATATCGCTCAACACCAACAGTAGCTTTGGAGATGATTATAAACCTTAGACTTCTTGACATCTTCTGCAAAATGGTGGCAGCCAACTCATGCGTGAGGCTTAGAATCACGTCTCAATGGATCAGTCAATACTGTTCATACTACTATGTTGGACAATTTCAGATCTATCCCAGATCACTTAGACCATAGCACCCCGAAAATGGTATTCGATAATAACTTCCATGTTTCCATCCTTTCAAGAACTTTTTGACAAGAAGGAGGACCTCTGTAAGAAAACACGATACATTTCTATACAGACGGTTCTTAGACCGACTACGACGTTGGAAGTGGTATATAATCGACAGAACTGAACAGAGTCTATCATATAGATTTCCCAATCAAAGTAATGACGATAAAAGAGGCACTATCCTGACTCAAAGAACACGTTATATCTTGTAAGGATATACGAATCTTCTTGGACAGCCAAGCCGCTCTCAAAACTCTAGTGTCTGTTTCCACAAAGTCATCTCTGAATGAAATGACAGAACAGTTTAACATTCACCTCAACTGGGTGCCAGGCCACAGAGACATTCCGGGAAATTGGAAAGCTGATGAGCTCGCCAAAAACTGAACACTTCTGCCCACTGTTAGACAAAGACACAACATAGGAACATCACTTTTAAAATGCAAACATCTTCTCACACAATATATACTCTAGAATCAAATGCTAATCGTCACAGAGTACCCTGCTAACAACCAAACAAATATGGCAAAGCATAGACCTGAAGCGGTCAAAAGGCTTTATTTTCCTGAGCAGACAAAGAGTCAACAATTGGCGTCATAACAGGACACTACCTAATAGGTTGACATGCTATGTCAAGGAGGAAGAAAAACAAGTCCAATACTTTCTTTGTACATGTCCGGCATCCTCCAATAGAAGTTAAAACTATCTTGGTAATCCTTTCTTCGACAATACTGATGTGGTACGGCGAGTGAAACAATATTATTGTTTATGATTTCACAGATATATTAAAATCCAATTTTATTAACAACTAATCTTAATCTAGATCACAGCAGTTGCTAGTCTGAGGAGTTTAACGATATGTCAACGGTAGGGCGAATCATCAACGACTGACTTCTGTTTAGTCAAACAACTAGATAGAGGAAATACGAAAAGGTAACTGTGCGTTTGCAGACTGCGGAGAGCTATTAACGATACAAAGCAAATACTAAGACTAACATAAGGTCTGTAAGCAATTCATTAAAGTACATAAAGCCTGTATGTAATGATCGTGATGATTTCGGAATCATAGGGTGACGACTACAATTACAGTCAACTCGCAAAGAGTACAAAATGGTTTGTTAAAGTTCATAACTCTCCCATGAGATGGTGGTGTCACAATGGACTCTTGAGGTCTAAGTGAATCAACAACATCTAGCCAGCCACTCTAAGCAAACCTAACCTACCCCGAGTGAGAAATGTGCCTCATCGCTAGGTGTTTATTGTCTGGTGTTGTTTTAATAATTTTAACGCGTTGTTCGACTGTAAAGCGATTCATTATCGCCCATGGCAAACATTCAACTATTTTTTTGACACTTGAGACAGTTAAGTAGGATACGTTTCAAATGCCAGTGAAATCATGAAATGAATGACATAGCTGAATCCACTAATTAACAAACAGTAGTCAGTTTGATTTACTGAACACTGTGGCGTATACTTACTTTTAAAAAAATATCTGGATCAATATGCTAGAACAGAGCATCTCCTACCTGCTACCCATTTTTTGCTGCAGACTTCCTTGAATGCTAAATTCTTCCAGAATCGTTTCGAAAAACTGACTGAAACTTACTTAAAAATGTTAGTTTAAAATTTAATACTTAGATACCGTTTTCTAAGACGATCTTCGAAGGTCATAAGTCTCTTCTTTTTTCTAACTGATTTTCACGATTCTTAAATTACAGATAAACTAGTTAAAGGCAGGTGACTAATAAATTGTTATTTCAATGTTACCTTTAAAATTATTTTCAAGTCGATTTTTAGAATAAATACCCCTTGTCCAACCCAAAATTCAACTCAAAGATATTTGATTTTTTCAACATTTCAATGAAGCTGAGAAATATTATTTTACTCTTAATAGAAAATACTCTGGACAATCCTCCACACCTTCAACAACTTTTTTTTTTTAAATTATAACCACGCCACGGCTACTTAAATTTTATCAGGGCTGCAAAGCCTACCTTCAGAATTCTTCCACAAATTAAATCATCCATTACCTTCAATCCGGTTAAACTACTCATAAACCTTATCCGATGAAATAACGATTCCAACCGTTAAATATCTTTAATTACCTGTCTATTAAAAGAATTACAATGCCGACAAGCACTTTCGTTTTTCTTTATCCATTGCCACCAACGCGAACGACATCAACTGCAGAGATCCCACACCTACTCGATTCAACTCTCAGAAACACCGTGTTGTTTCGAGAAGGCTGAATCACTTTTGGAATTTTTCAGCATTTTACAATCATCTCTTTCAAGCAAAGAATGGAAAAAAAATCTAGTAGTTATGTGTCCGGATATTTCAGTCTGATATGCAAATCAAGAAGACTCAGACTTGCCTCATATTGTCCCAGCTTCTCTCGACCTCTCTATTCCCTTGACTAGAAGCAGGCAATTTGTGATGGAGTGGTTAGTAGTGCACTGCTTCTAGTGGTATTGCATCAGTCCTCGACCGCAATAAATTTCATAGACCTTATTCTGCCATATAAGAGCACTCTATGGAGAGACTGATGCACGAATCCAGGCTTCATCGCGGCAGCATCGCGCTATCGCGCTGTATTGAGTATACAATAGCAGTGCAAATTGTCTGTGTTCCAATCTTGAACGATGGCGATGGTTCGGTTCCTATAATATAACTTTTGTACATTTTTACTGCCATCAGCCGCTTGAGTGACCTTTCAATGTTCCAGTAGAGCGACGTTGTTGAAGTCTGTTCCCGCGACCACACTTACCATCACCGCAGACTACCCCAAAGAACAAAGTTCGGAACTTAATCGAACCCACATTGCATTCGACTTGCTTTATATGCAAAATGTGGAAAAACGCTTCATCTACCTTCGCCCTTATTGTTTGTGTCTTAAATGGCCACCCCATACCCATACGGTAACAAGCTTGTGTAAAGCGCTTTTAATGCGCATTAACTCCGGTAAATTTCACAATATCCACTTAAAGCGGTATTAGTCCAGGTCCCAGCCACTAGGCGCTGCGCAGCACTGCCATTTGCCCATAATCATCGACGACGATGGACACAAAGCCAGCGAGAGGTCTTAATTGCCAATTGATTAAGCATATATTGACGCTAATGTAGGTGTGATAAGTTGTGAGTGAGACGGAATCGGATTCGGAACTCATGAACACCGCGTTTGTTCGTCGAATCGTGCGTCGTCGTTGGTCGGTGTTGTTATAAATGCACACGAACATTCGAAAACCAATCGATCGGGACTTAAGTTGCAATTAATTGCTAATAATATACCTACCCATTGCCTTTGAGGCCGGTCAAAGGGAGCTCGGCAACGGATATCGGAAGCCATATTTAATGGTAGCCTTGGAAGTTCAGAATACACATACTGCCTGTCAGCTGGCAGGCGCATGTGATTAAATTTAAAATTAAAACTTCAACAAAAAAAAGTCCCCCCCCCCCCCCTCAAAAAAAAAAAACCAAAAACACATTAAAATCAAACCACACGAAAAACTTGAACCCGCCTGGGCTTCGGTTAGTCGCTTTATGAGCTCTTTAAAAATTATTATGTTTGTGGTTGATGGAGCTTAAATACACACACACACGTCATTTAAGTTTATGTGATGCTGGTGTTGGACTGTGAACCGGACATTTGCAAGGAAAAACTAATTTGGCAACTCTGCGGGTTTTGTGGTCTTTAAAGAAATTTACAAAAAAACAAGCAAAAAATTTAGTATAGTGCTATTAAGAGGGCTCCGTCTGTACACTTAAGCTTTATGAAACATTTTACGCGGGGGAGTTTGTGATTGCATGTAGCGGATAGTAAAAAAATATTTTTTTATAACGGTTATTAAAAAGCTTAGTAAAATTTTCGACGGGAAATAAATTACGTATCAACGTGCATTAAATTGGATTATGGGTTTTCAAGAGAATATGTTTTTTTATTGACCTGCGAAATTGAGAGTGTTTTCAACCGAGTGCGAGTGTTCGAGGGGTTGTTTGAGTGGATTGTTTTTATTGTTTGAAGATTTGGTTTTTAATTGCTGGCAATGCAATATTGTCGTGTGAAGTGAAACAATGGCATTGCGAAATTTTTGTTTTGAAAAGTGTTTGACGTAAATCTGTTAAGGAATTAACAGTTTTCAAATGTGAGTTTAACAATAGAAAAGAAATTGAAACTTAGAATGGACGTATACATAAAATTTGGTCTAAAAACCCAATTTCGTTAGAAGAGGTGCTCTTAAAGAGGTTTAAATGTTCAAAAGTACCGCCAGAAAAGTAATCAAAAGGTCCAAAATCACGGAATATATGTGTACAAACAAATTCCAAGGAACTTTTATTAATTTCTGCTTGTAAATCATCATTTTCTGACAACATATTCAAAAGCTTATTATGTTGAAATTAAAGGTCAAACCAATCCTTTTGTCTACGTTCATATAAACCACCAGTCTTCCCAATTCATTACAAGAAGTCATTGCCTCAAGATTGCAAAACACACGCTCCTCTCACAGCACCACCAACCGCACCGAACGTTTCTGAATTGTTGACCTTTAAGCAAACAAACCAATCTGTCACCATAAGCCATCGGTCTCTAATACAAATTGTATTCTTTCTGTTTGTTTTTTCTTTTGTTCAATTTTGAATAACGAAAATATCTCATGGATGCCATATTGTTTACTCAAACTCTAAAACAACAACAACAACAACAAAAAAATGAGAGAAAAGCATAAATAGATGCAAACCTTAATAATATCGGTCTCCATGCCGCCACTTCGCCGTACTAAAACCACAAACTCCAAAAGTCAATAACATCGTCGCTTTTCCAATAAAACAATGGTCTCATGAATATTTATGAAAATGAAATTTGTATCGGATTTCGAAAAAGCCATATACCAACAGCAACAACTAACTCTACACACGCATCGGTTCTCCCGGTACAAAACTATAAATATAACGTCATTGAGACATTTTCACATTCGTCGTTATGTTATTGTTTCTCTGTTGTCTTGTTTTTCGTTTTATTGGCAGCGATGCATCTTCTTTTCAAAGCATGACGATATAGCGTTCCAATTTTGTCGTTCTATCTAGACTATTGTCGAAATGGACAAACGGATTTAACTCTCATAAATCGCAACCATACCGTTTTGCTTGTCCACCACACGTTAGATACTCTTTCCCGACGGGTTCGAATCAAGTTTTGAGATGCATATATGCCATTGATGACCGACCAATGCAATGGATATACGGACGTGTTGTGGTGGCAGTGAAAGAAAAATGCGACACGCTAAACAAATAATTAACATTATTTCGAGTCGAATCAGAATGGTGCCATCGAGCCGAAGCGTTTGAAAGTTGTTGTTTGTGTCTGATTAGACGATGACACGCAATTGATGCATCACAAAAAAGAAAAAAAAAAACACACGTTGAATATTTGATTGTGATTGCTTCGATTTTTGAATTGGAATTGAGTGCTTTGGTGCGATCATAGAGCCAGCCATCATCAAGTGAATCTAGTTTCACATTCATTATTATTGGGGACGTCGAAGAATGTGCCGAGTTAGACTCTCCTTCTTTTGGGACCGGGCCTATTGAGACACTGCATACACTTGTCAAAATGAAGATTAGACAGGTTTGGGTTCAGATAACCTTTTGGCACTCTTTTTGTCTTGACGTTTATCAATATATAAATACTTTTAAAGGAGGGTTCTTAAAACAGTTTAAATGTTAAATTTATTCATAAATTATTCATAACTTGTTAAAATTTTGCTAACCCAAATTTATGGAAGAGTACTTTCAAAATTAAATATGTTCTCATTACCCCAACAGTTTCCCTCATTTCGTCGGTTACTGGTTATGTAGTTTTCCGGAGAAAGGACACTGCTTCACTCAAAACCGGATGAAAAGCTAGACAAATGGGGTCTGGACGGACAATGGAGAGTTGTGTGAACTATAACCTTTTTTTGGCAGAAATAGATAATTTGCAACTTTTTTCGGTCTTAATTGGCTGACTGTTGCTTAACATTAGCTTCAATTTAATTAAATTGGCTTAGAGAAATAATTAAATATTCCTTAATATTTTATTTTTGCATTTGTTAAAGAACATTGTGTAATGAAAAGAAGATTAAAGTTCGGACATCAGCTCTTTCGTTTAGTGTTTGCATTAAGACTGTTTTATTGTTTCTTCGCATTTGACGATCATTAAAGGGCACTTTTTTGCACTAATGAATTAAAAGAAAGTTAGTTAAATGAAGTCTGAAAAAAATTTGATAATTGTGAAATAATTGACTGCACTAGTCTTAGCAAGCTTTCGGACGTCAAAGACGTTGATGGCTTGAATTTGTAATTTTGAATAGTTTCATCATTCATTTCTTTAAGAAGAAGAACAAAGTGTCATTTTTAATTACTTATTTTAAAGATTATGAAAAGATAAACAGCATGAACAAAAAATTGAAAGATATTGTTTGCTACGTCGATCCCACTTCTGATTTTGTAAGCTTAAGAAATGTATGTATTTTTTGTTTCACTTCTTAAACGGTATCGTTTAATCTCATAGGATTACACAATTATTTATTAAGTGGCACGCCTGATATACAAAAGAATTAGAAGAAAGTGAGTAGAAAACAGAAACAACACAAAATTCTATAAGTCCAACTTCAGCATCAAACAAACTCTCCCTCACCGAATCCAACAAGTTCTTTCTCTTTATAAATTCCCATAATTATTGAAACAATTTGAGTTCGGCCAAGGAAATCACTCTCATTCAAAAATAAATCTTTTTTTCATCTAAGAAAAAAAAAAAAAAA
Source organism: Sphaerophoria rueppellii (assembly GCA_920937365.1). Lineage (NCBI taxonomy): Eukaryota > Metazoa > Arthropoda > Insecta > Diptera > Syrphidae > Sphaerophoria > Sphaerophoria rueppellii. The sequence continues at coordinate 105,857,227 of CAKKXW010000001.1, read as the reverse complement.
AAAAACACCCAACCGTTCGTCTTAGTTAAATCATTAATCTCCCTAAACATTTTTTCCTCATTTTATGTGGACTAAAAGCCCCTTAATTTTCTGCCTCATTTAAGTCTTTTCTATGCATAATTATTTAGAAGAACACAAAAAAGTGAGCTACTACAACATGACATCGGTACTGAAACTATCAACAATCGCAGCTCTAAAAAAAGATGTGAAAAAAATGTAGGTTGTTTAAAAAATTCACTCATGCAACTCCAAATCACTTTTTCTCCTCATAAGATTTTAAGAAGAGAGAAAACATTTCACTCTTATCGGAGTGTGAAGAAAAACTTCTACAAAAATAGTCGGAGACATGAAGCTGGAAAGATTTTCAAAAACCAAGAACATAAGGAGTACTTTTGCAACACATTCCACAAGATCTATAGTAGCCCCTCAGAAGAATAAACAAACATCTTGTGTACCTATTTTATAATTTTCCAGTTTATGATGACCGGAATACGTAATTGCACGCAAGGCTTCATTCAACTCACTGGATTCTTATTTTCATTATATTTATTCAATTTTGTGTGTGTGTTTGTTTTTTTTTTTTAATTTTTCAAAATACCACGTCTGCTCTAATAGAGTACGTCTACTCTATGGACATAAGAATCTATCTTGTACCTAATCGCAATTCAGTTTCTGGACATCTTTCTTGATACAGACTGACGTCCGACGGCGTCGCTCGTCGGAGTCCATTGCACGCTGCACTGCGCGCTTTATGCTATACTCGTATACTGTGTTGTTGCATGCCACGTTGTTGGTCATGTCCGTGTCTATATAGAGTGCACTCTTAAATGATCAGTGTTCCGTTGGATGAGTTGCCAAGCATTGCATAAAGAATGCATAATGGCTATCTAAATGCCACAGTGAGGATTGAGAGGGCCGTTGTTGCCGTAAGTGGAAATAGCAAAGAAAAAACCAACTTGAACTGAAAACCTTTAGGGTTTGCTGGCATACGAAAAATTATTGCATTGCGTAATCATAATCCCTTGAATCCCCCAGTCTCTGCTTCTGATGAATAAATTCACAGTGATGATGTTTTGAATTGCAATTCACAGTGGAGAGTGGGGAAGAAAAGAAGAAATTAGGATTAAGAGTGAGTGAGTAGCCACCTGTCGGGCTAATTACAAATTATACGTGTGATATGCGTGATGTTAAACCTTATACGCTGCTGTCTAGAATGCTTGCTGAATTTTTGTAATCACAAATCGATGTGAAATGAAAGACGAAGAGGATATAAATAAGCGTTTCGGTTTCCTGTTGTTGTTTTTTTTTTTTTCAATTTGATTCAATGCAATTCAATTTCTGCATTCATACTGCATTTCCATAAATCAAAGTTTAAATTAAAGGAAAAGAAAATTAATGGAAAATAAAAGTAAGGAAGAAAATATTGAAAATGATATTTTTCATCGTTTACCGGAATTTTTAGAAGTACATACTTTAATGGGTTTCCGGCTATAGTATGGGGAAATGACTGACAGTGAGAAATGAATTAATGACTTTTTTATTTGCAGAAAATTCAATTAGGTACAGTTAAAATCGTAGGCCATTTAGAAAAACAGAAAATATGTGTCGAAAGCAACAAATATTTCGTTGTTGTAATTAGTCAACTTGACTATCAAATATGATTTTGTAAGCGTAATTATTGCCAAATCCTATTGTACGGTGTACACAGTTCTTTTTGAGTGGGTTACTCGTGATCAATTCGAGTTAGGCTGCTGACTGTCAATAGGAGAGAATACAAAAATGTATTTTATCGTTCTATCCTTCGCAGGTCTAAAACAACTGAAGTTAGATTTAAGCAAGTATTTCTTCTTAAACTTAACCATTGTACGATGATTCAAATGTTCTGCCTAACTATGCTATCGCAGGTGGCTCTGCTGAACTTGTAACGAAGTCCCATGCTTTCTTTTAATTTCTCATTTTCTCATAAGGAATTGAACTTTATTTATTCAATTCACACTCACTCCTCTCGGGAAATATTATAAGTAGACTAGTTCGATCGTACTTAAATCGTCTCTATACTGCCACTAGCAAATTATAAAATTTTATCAGTTAGGAATATTGGTCAATATGTAGTGTCCTTAGTTTTTATTTCATCGTTCACGGGCACTGCCTCTTGCGAAGAACTGACAAAATTTTCCAAGAGTATCAATCTGTCTAGAAAAAGTATTTCTCAAATTTGCCGTTTTGAATCGGCGTTGAATTGTAGGTCCTCTCAATTCTTCACACGCACCCAGAGAATTATTGATGAGATTAAGCCACTTAGGCCTTGGCTCTTCAAGAGCTGTCGCGCCACTCTATTTACTTATTTTTTATATTGGTCAGAGAAAAAGCCTGAAATAGTCCAACCATTTTATTTGCAGTTGTTTCGTCAGTTTTTGATTACCACCACCACCAGGATCTTTGGTACCTGCTGATCCACGGATCGTGCAACGGTCGTACGTATTAATTATCACCAGGGGCATTATACCTGCCGATCCGAGCCACCAGGACCATTGTACCTGACATTATACTTGCTGATCCGTGCCACCAGTAGCATTTTTCTGCTGATCCGACCCACCAAAGGCGTTGTACCGATCCATGCCAGAATGTGATTGGAGTTCATTTTCCCTCTCCGCCCTTACAGTAGCTAACAGCACTGTGTGTAATGCGTCCAATTTTGAACGGATTGGTAAAATGTCCATGCCTATTGCTCTCAATTTCTTTTCTCTCTCTTATGCTACATTCTTTTGTATGTCAATCTGCTCTTCTTCTCGCGTTCTATGATATTACTGCGTTGCTCGGTATGCAGTATTTTTACGTCCAATGTTATCTTGCAGTCGTCATTTAACCAGTGGATCTGATTTGTGTGATTACACCTAAGCTGGAGTTGACTAAAAATGCCATTTCATGCCATGCTCTGGACCTAGTGTTTCCTCTCCATAGAGCTCTTTGAAAGCGAGTCCAATTACATGACTATTCCAGGGTTTCTTTCTTTGCACAAGGCAGCGGATTCATTTGTGTAATAAATGTCATATTTTGTTTTTTGCAAGGCACCATTTCTTGGTCAAGACATTGACTAGCTGTTGCTACAAGAAAAGAGAAACTTTTATCGCAATATTCGCATGTCAAATAGAATGGCTTAAACTCATCTAAATACTCGTTGGCTGATTTGACCCTCTTAAGTCTAAAATTTTGCGTGCAAGCAAACATTTAAAATTAAATAAAGAAAACTACTTCGACGGACCTACATTTTTTGTGCTGTATTAAAACCAACTTGTGAGCTAAGGTATGCTTTTCTACATACTGCAAGTCAATCTCTCTTCGACAGATAATAGTTTTCCACTAAAGCTTGAGTATAATTAGCAGAGCCCAGATAAAAAACGCAATAATTTTGACTTGTCAAAAAAGCCTATTTCAAATATACCTTTGGCCATTATTAAACACTGTAGCTGCGGCCTATTAACAGTTCCAGAAGGCTACACACCATCAGTGTTACGAAGTAGCATAATTTATGTTCGATAAATGATTAATGTCGCTGATGTCTGATAGTTTGGGCTTTAATGCGGTACACGCCTGACTCTGAATTACGCGACAACATACTGGACTTTAGAGGACTAGACTCAACTGCGGCCCCATGCCCTAGGAAAAAAAAAGACTTTCAGCTTTCACGTTCACAAAATACAACGAACACCGTAACTGCACACATTGTGGGTGTGTGATGGATAATGTGTAGGCACGTTCCGCGGCACTGGCCCAGCAAAATTTCCATTTTGCAAAGTAGCAGCGGGATTGTATGTTTTTTTTTCGTGCTGGACACGCAAAGGGAAAACTAATATTTGGACTCTATAGTCTGTGGCATGTTGAGTTTGAATTGTAGTAAGTTGAAAGCGGTATGTGCAACTTAGCAGATTCACCACCCAGACTATTCAGTGCGTTCCGATAAAATGACCATTAAGGTTTCTTTGGTAATTTTTGGCTAAAACGCAACATAGTACATACGTTAACTAAACATCATCAGCCGACCGCGACGAGTCGACGTTTTATGGAAATTTCATTTTTCACTTAACACTCGACGATCGCTTTGGACGTGATCAATGCCATTTCTGGTTGAGTTTCTACACACAAACATGTCTGCCTAAATGTTGGGTGTTTGATGTTGCACCTTCTTATTATTGGTTTGTTGATGTTTCTCTCTTTTTTTCGATTTTTAGCTTTGCCATCAATAAGGAATGCCTATAAAATAATGCTTCAGTGCGGTGGCTTAGTTGTTGGATTTTGGAAATGACCCACCAACCTAAAATGCAAATTCTGGACGATTTTTTTTTCGTCTGTTGGTTTGATTATAATTTTGATTGAAAGTTTGTTTTGATTGAAATTTCGTTTGAACCCCAGTCGGGTGTGGTTGAATGAAGTGAGGTGGATTGAATATATAATAGCGTTTAGGTTGCAGTGAAAAGTTGTCGCTACAATAAATCTGTTAGTCCATTTTTAAATCGATCAGAATTTATTTTATCGACTAAAATAGCCAAAGGCTACCCACAGACCTCTTTTCTCCATCACTGCCAGCAATTTATTCAGTTTTAGTCTTTTTTTTTTTAAATAAAACAAACAAGAAAAATCAAAGAGATAAATAATTAATCAACTGAAGAATTGATTTCATGTAATTAAGTCAGCAAAATTCCAACGTTCACTTTAAACAAAGATAAAATCACGACTTTTGTTTCTTTCAAAGTCTTAAGGTGCCTGTAATTCGTGGCTTGTAACACTCTACATTTACTAAAGTCAGTCGGGACATGATTTTTTTCTGTCTCCATTTTTTTTCCCAATTCCTCACGACTACCAACGACGAATGTGAAGACGGATTACTGAGGGAAACTGGTAGGTACAGCAAGTTGGTGATAGTTTGTGTTTGTAGATTTAATTTGCATTCTTGCGAACAGCAATAATAGCAAGCGGTGTTAAATTATGTACTCACGACTTTGGTAGATATTTGCTTTAGGGTTAGAAGCACACTAAACGAGTTCTACTGAAGATAACCGTAGTTTGAGGTTTTTGGCTTCTGTGTTGGGTTAAATATTTAAAAATGAAATGGAAGAAAATTGTTACATTGTTGCAGTTGGAGACGGTCACAGTAGAGTAGGTATTGATTTAGATAATCGTAAGTTATGACTTTGTATTTTATTAATTTAAAAAAAAACGCATCCTCTCTGTATCATGAATAATAAAGAATTATTTGAACGAAGAATTTTAATGCTTTGTTCTCCATGATTCTCAGCGTTTGTTGTCTCCTAAAATTCCGATTTTTCAAAAAGGGTTTAGCCAAATACTAGGCTAGGCTGCTAGAAAAATTGACAAACGTATCAGATTTCGATCTTCGTTATTGTCAAAACTTTGAGTGAAAAAAAGGAGTAGATTCTTATGATAGGATTTTTTTCCGAGCAAATACCGCGCACAAAAATACTGCGGGAAAGAACATTCCTGGATTAAGTTATCGGGGAATTCGTTATCTGGTTTTATGACTTCCAGTCTTTGAACCACAACTTCCTGGGAGCTGCTATTTGACCCTGGGCTGTCCATACTTTGTCTCATTGATATTGATAATCGAACGTATTTGATATCAAAATCTCATTACAACATCTGGTTGATAAGAAATTAATGTACAAATCACTTTCTGAGCGACATTTAATGCCCGGCTCACCGACGTTTTGATTATCGCTGTAAAATAGTTTCGCAGCTTGAGCTGTATTTCAAACACCAACTTTTTTCATAATTTGATTAAATGTTCCTCAACGTCAAAATCTAACATTTGAAAACACGATCAAGACAAATTATTTAATTCACTCAAGTCCCTCTTAAAAAAAAATGTGTAAACTCATAAGCACTTTTTCTAATTTAATTTTTTTTTCGAAAAAAAATTAAAAACTTTGTCCAAAGACGAAATGAAGCCTAAGTAATTCGAATCACCATTATGGCGTATGAAATAATCCACGTTCACCATCATGTGTCGCCTGCTCTCCTGAAATTCCTGCTTGTCTGTGAACTCTTTCAATTTTCCCCAAAAACGGATCATTCCATCTTTGCTTGTATAGCAACTTCCCAAGTGAATTCTAAATGCAACATTTGGTTGGTTAGGGGCCTTCTGCCGCTCTTCCCTTGTTCGTCTCTAACTTGTTTCTATACGATGCGTTGAGAAAAGTTTATCGCACACGTTAAAAGTTCTAATTGCATTCTAACCTCGTTCGTTGGTGGCAGAAAGAGAGAGAGAGAGACAACGAACCAGCACCCAAGCACAAAGAGTTCCATATTCCATTACCCAAGCAAAGTACGCCAACGCCGGTAATAATTGAATGAAAATCAGGTTTTCTCACATATCTAGCACGCATAACGTCTGTGCCATATATGTATATAGCAAAATGAGAAAGAGGATAAGGGACTTGACACGTCTTACATGCTCCGTTCCGTTGCGAGTCCGGCTCTATAGCATTTGGCAATACAGCCTCTTTTATCTCTAAGGCCTGGATGATGTTCGTGTGAATGCAAAAAGTCCAAATTTCAATACCAACCAGAAAAAGTAGAAAAAAAGAAGAACCCAAACAACTACATACTATGCTAGCCAAAGAGAAATTTGAACACGTTTTTTGGGCAAACGAGAACAAAACGATGAATACAGGCCGAAGATGACTATGACAAGCATAACACGAACAAATGAAACTACTACGACATAAGAATCGAACCGAACGTTTCTTCTGTGCGACACGACCGACGCACCACGACGACAATGGTGATGCCGACAGCAGAGTTTTGATGATAAGCAAAACCTGTGGAGGCCAGAGGCACCATGCAGCACAGAGACACACAATTCCAATTGATACTTATCCCATAAGCTTCCAGGGTTGTTAAAGCAAGTTATTCAAAATCGAATGGAGAGGTTGCTTGATGATCGCTCTGTGTAGCTTATAAGCTGAAGTGTTATAACAACGCAAAGGTTTTTATTGTAAAAATCATATAACAACCCTGTTCGTTAATGTTTGTCTTCCTGCGTTTTTTGCAAACTTCTTTCTTTATTTTGTACTCTATGTTTTTGATTGCTGCACCAATGCATGCCGCTGGAGGTGTCTCTCGTAGATTTCAGCAAAATCTCAATGACACACACTTCTAAAACGACTTTAGATGCTCTCTGTGGAGGTCGCCGTACGTAACCACGTCGTTAGTTTTTGTATCTCATGTTTTATTTCTTTCTTCAAACGTTTTTTGCGTCCTTCTGTTTGTAATTGCTTGTCCCAACAATATACTAAAAATGTTATTTTTGGAAACGCAACAATATTGTGAAGTCGAATATTCGATGTGTCTCGCTAGTAGTTCGTTGGAGAGGTAAGCTAAAACTTATTGAACGAAATTGT
>CAKKXW010000001.1:105817140-105832324 GCA_920937365.1 Sphaerophoria rueppellii | reverse complement strand
TTTTTGTGAATTCACTCTTCAGCCAGTTTTTTAATTATATGGAATGGTAGATAGTTTAAAATTCAACAATGTGGAACTGATTGATTTCACAAAAAAACAATTGCTTATAAGGAATTTGTTTAACGAATAATTATTTTAAAGGTTCGTTCTCAGCGTTTGGTGTTTCATAAAATGTCTGTTTTTAAAAAAGGGCGTGTTAGGGCTGTTAGAAAAATCGAAAAATTTACCAGATAACTCTTTAATTCTCATATAACTTTGAGTGAAAAAGGGGAGTACGATTTTTTGTTGCAAATGATATTCGGGAAATAGTTGTACGAGAGAGTATTTTACGGGATTTCATTATGCGGAATTTTAATTTCCATGCTTTCTATTACATTTTTTTAAAACTCCATGAAAAAAAAACCGTAGTAATCGGTCAAATTTGTTCGATGTTCGTCGTTGATAATTTCTCAAAGTGAGTCAAAACGCAATTTACCCAAATTGTCATCATTTATCGGATTTAAACAAAATGTAAAGCCTTTTTCTCCCAGCAACCTGAAAAATTTCTCAGAAAAGACTCGAAGAAAATTATGCCAGGTAAGCAATTTTTAAAAAAACGCTGTCTCAATTTAATTTCCTTTAAGAAATTGTTACGCCATTTGCCTATTACTGCTTTTGTTCAAGCTCATCGACAACTCACGAGACCGTTTAGAGACACAGACAAAACACATTTTTTTTTATCTTCCCATAAAAATGAAAACATTAACTGGCTGACAGACAGCAGTTTAAATGGAAATAATTTTCCTAAATTAATTGCTTATTCAAATGTCTACAAAAAGCTTGAACATAATAATTTGAATTAATTGATATGAAAGTGTTAATTTGCATGTTGTTTCCAATGGAGTCGCAGGTTATTTTTGACAAGAACCCAGGAAAACCGCCCCGAATTCATTGTTCCGATAAAATTTAACCCAACACTGTTTTTCCGCATTCACAGAAACACCTTCCTTTCGGTACCTTCATTTCAAACGCAAAAAATAACTCATTCCAATTTGTAATGGCTTTTTATCAAATCCGCCCACGCTTAAAATGCAAATTTGAGTAAAAAGAGCAAATATCTATATATAGACAACGAAACATTTCCGCTTCTGATCGCTTGTTGTCTGCCTGCGGTATCGGAGCATAAGACCAGGATCAACAAAAACTCGTTAGCTAGCCCAAGACCGCTCTCGTTGCGATGGCAAATTTATGCAGGAAGTGAATTTCGATACAAATGCATGTTGCGCGTTCATAGTCATGCGAAAAAAAAAGAACAAAAACATGGCTGCTGGCTGTGCTCTCTTATATCCATTTAATATCGATTTAAGTGAAAGGAAGCTGACCTCGCGATCTCATTTCAATACCGTTGTCGTATTTATGTTTCAGTGTATTTATATGTGTAGCAACATTGAGTCCACACTATGTCATGTTGCGTTGCGTGCAACGCGCTAAACCAAGCTCACTGAATCGTTTCAGTGATCGCGATCGTGAAGTTAATCTTACCATTTTTAGCAATTTTGCAATGACGTAAGACTTTGTTAAGTCTTCTTCTAAACAATGTTAAATGAAATGGTCTGATAGACTCAAGTGGCTTAAAAATTTAAATAAACCACTACTTAATCAATTTATAAGTGGTCGAAATCTTTCTTGACCTCAAAAAACGGACACGAATTCAAAATCTTGACAAACAAAAAAGTAAAACGAAAACACAACGCAATCAACAAATGTTGACCTTCGCTGTTTTTGTTTTGAATATTTATTTTTCAGACACGATATTCAATTACATTGCAGCTTAAATGAAAAAAAGAAATAAAACAAAAATAAAATTAAATCTTATAAAATGTTAAATTATTGCACTTTATGTCATCGGATATCGAAGTGGGAATTTTCGTTTAAGGCAATTTTTATTTTATTTTCACATGGAGTGTCATAAAGGTGATACGTTTTAACACCTTGAAACGCTGGATTTATTCCTATTTAGGTTATTTTAGCGAGTTGATTTAAATATCTTTCATGCCATGAAATAATGTTTGATATATTTTGAAGAAAAAAAAAACACGTCACTCAATTTATTTATCTCGCAAAGGTCTCAACACTCCAATGTAAATTGGTGTTTATAAAAAAACAAATCTGACATACAGAAAAATAAATCTGACATAATGCCATATGTGACGTCACATCTTACTACCAACGACAGACAATAAAGTCTACCGTCAGTAACAATTAAAACACTTTGTGCACCTCAATCAAGCGACTTGGAGTGTATTTCTGGTTTATTGTTGCTGAGACGGTGATAGCACCGATATCACCAAAATCCGAAACATACTAGTTTCATTTTGCATTGCAATATTTTGTTTACTTTCCTGACAAGAAAGGAAAATTTTGTTGAAGAAAAAAGTTTAAAAATAAATTTTTAATCTCAGTCGATCGCTTGTGGTTTCCAATAAAACGATCGAGTTCTGAGATCATGAATACTTTGAAGCTGGTCGAAACACTCTTTAGTGGCTGGGGAGGTGGCAGCAGGCCACTATTCAGTAGTGCTTATAGTATATGTCACGGGGATTTAAGCTTTACCTCGAGCTACCGCAAAACAAGAGTGTGACAAATAGAATTCTGGCTGACCTCATATTGGTTCATAAAAAAAAGTATTGTCATTGGAAATATTAAGAGAAAATTGGCTGGTCGGGGACTTAGTGTTTAGCATTTATGATTGTGGTTGAAGTTTGTTTTAGTTTTTTTTTTTTTTTTGTAGAAAAGGTTTTATTCGTGTTTTTTAACTGAACTCCTGAACAAGGTTGAAGCTATGAGGTGGTTTACTGTTCAATTGATCTGTACTTTTATCAATACAATTCTTAGAAACAGGTTTGTTGAGGACTTAAAGCCAGTTTCAAGGTATTTAACGTGTATCGAAAAATTAGCAAATTATTTGTTTGACCAGAGAAATAATAAACCAGTCTTGGGGGTTTACATAAGGTACTGAAAGGAACACGACCCTTTTATTAATTTTTGTAAAAGATTTATGAACAAAAAATACACTATTTTAACATCAGAACATCTCTCAACCTTTAGTCTCTGATATGCAATTTTATGTGCTCCCTTTAAAATAATCCCCAATAAAATATTTAAAGATTTAAAGATGTATTTTTGTGCAAGTTCCAAACACATTTTTCATTATATATGGAGTTGTTAAAACTTTTGATAAAAAGTCATATCAAAGGCCATGAATTCAGATTAATTCTATTTTGTTGGGTTTTTGCTCACTCAAAATATTTCAATCATTTTTTATATGACCTATTTAATGTTGCCTTTTACAATAAAAACAAATAAATATTCTGTGTAGGTTTAAAAATTTTAAGGCCAAGCATGTAAGCACTGAATAAAAGGAATGTGAAAATTTTCAACATTTTTCCATTCAACTTAAAGTCATTTTTTTGTTTTGTTTCCCATCAATTGTGATGCACACAAAGAATATAATTTCTTACAACGGAAATCCGCATTTCCGTCAATATGCGTTGAATTCGGAAATAAATATTTAATCCTTAGTAAATGAACCATCGCAGATGGAATAAAATAAAAGGGAATGAAAAATAAAGAAGAAAAGTAGTTCCGATACATTTATGATTTATTCAGTCTTTAACAGCATTGGATGATTAATGAAATGTTTAAAAAAAACATAAATAAAACATATTATTAACTTTCACACGAAGAAATATGTTCATTTGCTTTATCATTTTTTTTTTGTCCTTTAAAGTTGAGTACACTATACTTCTAAGAAATTCGTATGTGACAATTTAACAAGTAATCAGTTTCTTTTAAAAATGTAAGCAATAAGTTACCCAATTTACATTCCGAAAATCAAAAAAGAAAGACATAGCTATCTCACTCACTCTGTCAAAATTTATTAGATCTCATACAGAGTCAAGTTTGAAGCTCTACACAGTCTTTCTCTATATTCCCTAATGCAAAAAAACCCGCTCAATATTCATGGCCATAGCAAAATCAGAAAAAAAAAAAAACAAAAATGGTATGTAAAACCGTCACGCGTTGAGGATGGAGAGGCTTTTCAACAATAACTCTTGGGGTTTCCGTCTTTCCGAGCTCCAGATGCGACAGTTTTGCTGGCTGACGTAGCCTCTGAGATGGAAATGGGCCTCATCAGTCAAGATAATTTTTCTATGATATTCTGGATGATCGGCAAAGAAACGACGTTGTTGATGATCAGCCGGCTGGAGTTCTCATGTGTTAACTGAACCTTATAAGCCTTAAGACCCAAGTCTTTATGCAAAATACGGTGTAATGACGTTTGTGGAATGCCTAATTCCAAAGAACGACGAGCAATGGACAAACCTGGACCCATGTTCTGTAACTTGGGTGATAACTTAACGCAGTGATAAAAATGAAACAGAAAATTCCACTTTTATCACATTTGCTAAAAATAGGGTTTCTCTAACTGAGAGTGATAACTTAAAACTTCCAATGGTAAGTCCAGTGGAATGTGGTAAATTTGACACTAGAATTTTGTTAACTTTTCAGCATTTGTATGTATCTTATTCCTATCAAAGAATTTTAAAGTTGATTTTTGAACATTTTCATTTTGTAAGTAACATGTACCTACTTTTGTTTGTTTTCATGGGAGAACTTCACTGTAAAATGAATGTAGATACAAAAAAGGACTGAAACAGAATAGTCAAAACATCTTCGCTATTGCTTGTTGCTAACAAAATAAAATAAAACATTTTGTTAATGCTTTGATTGTGATACCCTTCTTGCTGGTAGGCTTGACACGATACACTTCTTTGCCAAAGCGTTGACTCTCTTTGCAACGGGCAACTCCTTTACGAAGGATGAACGAGAATTCCAAAGTTCCTGTATGAGCATGAGACCTTTGTTCGTTGCTATTTGCTGTGATGCCACGACGACGTTCGCCTTCCTCATCGGCTTCTGCTGCTTCGCTTTTCTTCTCCTCTTGGGTATTTTCATTTTAAGTGTAACCAAACGCTTAATAATTGCATGATTCTTGATTGAAATTCTCTCCGATTTCAGACGCAAATAGAAGGCAACATTTGTGTAACATAATTGTCTCTTGTTCTTAAAAAAAATAACAAAATTGGAAAGTTCATTTACTTTTGTCAGCAAATTCTATAATTGGAATTACCTAGAACATTTTTACCCTCAAGTAACTCAAAAAATCTTCGACAATCTTTCTTATCACCAACAAAATTGCAAGTGATAATATTTTGTTCTTCATTTGACAAAATTATCGAACTTGAAAAATACAGAACACCAGTTATCGATAATTTTCCAGTGTTTCTGTTGAGTTCGTTCCGGGTGTTAAAATTAACGATTTTCAAAGTTACAGAAACCCTACAACGTGATAACTTGAAATTGGTTTCGATTCCGCGCGTTTATCACTTTTTTCTTGCGAGTGATAAGTTACAGAACATGGGTCCTGGGGTGGAATTGTGTAAGGTGATTTGTGATTATCACCTTTGTGACTATCAAATGTGATCACTATTTACTTTCCTTCTATGTAAGGTGATCACTAAAAATTAATCGCAACTTGGCATTACTTCCAAAAATAAACATTTTACGTTTCATTTTTGACCTAAGAAACGTTGGTATCTATATGACAAACTAGCAATCGATCATCGCGCAAGATACTTACAAGCTGAGAAAGCTATTTTTTGTATAAGTTGGTATTGAGAAGAAAAAAAAAACACGATCCTGTATAGTACAGTCCTGTGAAGTTAGCAAAATGATTGTTGAAAATTTAATAAAAACTGAGAGTTCCCGGTAGCAAACCAAGAGTTCTAGAGTTCTTCATACTTTTTTTCAATAGTTCTGGCGAATTAAGGCTAAAATTCGAAACAAAAGTTTTTTGTGCTAACTTCACACAGAAAGGACTTTTTTCAGAAAACGAGTCTGATGATGTATTTCCACTTTAAATCAAGAGTTGTAGAGTTCCTGATGAGTTTTAGAAAGAGTTCTGCAAAATTGGAAACGACAGGGTTACCTTAGGTTCTCATTGACTTGAATTCTTTGATTTTGATTTTTTGGATTTTTCAAAATTTTTTTCTAAGCCAATGAGAACATAAGGTTTAGTTTTATGAACGTTCTCTGCAAAATTTTCACCATTTTTATAGTGAATTTTAAAAATTTCAATGCATTGTTGAAGTGTGTATCGTTTTTATTAATGGCGTAGTTTCTTCTTGTCAAATGTCAAAAACTGACAGCTTCAAAATGACAACTACCGAAATAGCGTGGCTATTCAAAATAACACCTTTTATTGGAAAACCTTTTAGTTTACGGTCAAACGGCTTGCGGTATTTTGGCTTGCGAGGTTTTTTTTTTTTTGCTCTTTTGACCACAACCTTTGTTTTTCTGATTTAGAAAAAGCTAGTTAAGATGGCAAAAGAGTAAACAATCAAAGAGAATACGGACTTACGTAAACCTACTCCAGCGGCTCTGAGCGGCTGAATCTGAAAATGAATGAATAAATGAATTACTCGCATTTCTTAAAACTAACCCGAAAGTAACTAATCAAAAATGCTTCTAAAACGACTTATTTATCAATAAATTATATGGTCGCATGTTTTTATAGAAAAAAATCATCAATTTTCTTTTGTTAAAAATAATCGTTCCACTAAATAAATCATTAAATACGTAATAACTTTTTTTCAGTAACTGTCAATGAGTGCTTGCTATGACATAACATAAAACGCTAAGCCACCAAAAAAAATTAACCCACAAACTTACCGACCCAATGACCCTCATTCCAACTCGACACATTACAAATCTTACAAAAAAAAAAAAAACACACACAAAACAGAAATTACATTGCTCATTCGACATTTAAAGTAGAGCTTGTTGCTCGTGATGACCTCAATGACTCTGACGCTTCCAAATAACCAACTCCACCACAACCGTGAACCCAAGCGACAGCACAGTGGAGTGGCACCTATCTTGGATAGCAGTATAAAAATTAAAGTCATCGATTTAAACGAAACGAGCTTCCTAAACCTTCTCAAAGTTTAAATTTGTCAGTATTGAGTTAACACTTAACCCCACTGTGATTTTTTTCCTTTAAAATGTTTAAGAAGACAAACTCAAAGCCATTCATTACTACTATAACAACTAAATGGGTAATGTAGTTTATGATTTATAAATCCTCGAAGCCGCATAAAACATAAGCCAACCGGCTATATGGACCATTTTACATTCCCCAACACATCATTCGGATGAAGTTAGTCGAATAACTATAGTATGAGTTTGCCTGTCTATCTGTCTGCCGGTGGTGAGTTGATAGTTGTGAGGCTTAATTGTGTAAGGCCGCGCAACAAACCGAAACTGCAATTTAATATTTCATCCGCAGCAGCAAACAAACAACAAAATACAAAAGCTGCAGCAACACTCCCATGGAGTGCAATATTCTATACTTTAGTGATGGGCGAGTGATGGGGGAGGTACAATGTACATATAAAGGCATGGGCAGACATGAAGCGTGATATAAGTTCCAGAAGCAGCCCCAGTAAGAAAAAACTACCTACACTTCTTTTAACTTTTGTGCAACGTCTCACAAGATCTCGAGTGACATATTTATTTCACGGTACTGCTCTCCATCGAGTGGCCTCAGTAATATTATATGGCGATGGTGGTGGTGGCGACCCACTCTTGGGACATAATTCAGTATGAGTTGTTTCTTATTCTTCTAAATATATATACAGTCGGGCGATATGCAACGTTCATATGTTGACTGTATATCACTCGTCTTCACCTTGGGTAGCTAGTGTCGGTTACTCTCTGCTGGTTTTGTGGTTACAATCTTCTCTCGAACTGGAACTGAACTGCCAGAAATCCGATTACTCCGAGCATAGCCTTCACAGCAGCTTGATACACCGCTGATACCACACGACTGTCTTAAAGGTTAGTCTCTCGGCGTTAGTATTGAAGATATTTCAGGTCATATTGCCACTCTCGTATATCTCTGTTTTACTTTTAAGAGAAATGTCACTGCGTCACGGGTGATTTCTCTATCCGCCTTCGTGGTCATATTGGAAATGTCAGCATCCCAAAGTGTCTGTGCATAATAATATTTCGTTTTCCTTCGAACCCGTGAGTCAAGATATCAGATTATTTTTCTGCTGCTGCATTATGAACAGCAACCAGTTTCGAAGCGATTTCCATTTTTTTCTTTTTAATTTATTGATTTGGTTATGAGGGTAGAGACTGGTGTTGGTCTTTTAAGTGTTCAACATTACTGAAGTTGTAATGGACTTTTCACCATGCGTCCGGTCACTTCTGTTTGTATTCTGTTGGCTGTTGGCAATTTCGTGGGTTGCCAAAATGCAAGTGAGTCATATTGGTTGTTGCTGGACAGAAGTGCTGGAGGACTTTTTATCGATTAGTCTTGGTTTGTGCCATATGCTGTTCTGTGGGGTGAGACAAATGCGAATACATAAAAAATATTAAAATAAGTTGTTCTCTCGGGAAAAAACGAAAAATTAATATGTTATGAGCTTAATACTAATGGACTGTGGAACATAGTGACTCAAGTTCTGGGATACTTTGAGTTGAGAAAACTTAACTCCACCCTTACATTTTTTAAAAAAAGATGACATTTTTGACAACGATCCAGCTTTTAAGGACGGAGTAAGAAAAGAAAGCCTGTGATTCCATTGAAGACAGCAGCCTATCAAGGGATCAAATTGAATGACCAGATGTCGGGCCAGACTGTAGCACCTTTTAAAAAATCGCTTTAAAACAATTAAACAGCAAGCTTAAACAATATCGTTGTTGACAATGGTGTTCTGTGTTAAGTGACTTAACTGGCAATTTCCTTCAATTTATATATTTCCAACAAAAAGTCGACTTTTTTTTCCAAAAGATTAAACCCTTATTACGAAATTTCTCCCAATCAAACTCGCTCACAGTGTCAATTGCACGTGTAATAACTTGGCCCCAAGCCAAAAAAAAAAAAAAAACTCAAATTATTTCCATCATCATTCATTGGCAGAAACAAGTAACCTTTTTGAGTGCAAAAACAAAGCAACAAACAAAACTCTGAAAGGAATTATCCAAGTGCGAAAGCGAAAGTATGCATCAAAGTGTGTAATCGACACGTTGTTGACTTCACTTCTATTGAGGACAAAATTTTGTTGTAGTTCGTTGTTCGTGTGATAAAAAAGTTCACAGCTTTTGTCCGCTCGCACATTGAACTATGATGTTGCATTGTCTTTCCATTGAGTACATTGAGATTTACAACAAGTTGCATGACACTTCTCATAATCATAACATAAACAACGTGTGAAGAGATTAATTTGTGATTTTGTTTGTTTTGTAATAATGAAGGGATTTCATCGAAAACTTGAATTGAGAAATGGTGAGGCTTGATTTCAATATCAAAATTGTTTGCCTGGCAAAAAACAACTCTAAAAAACAAATTGAATTCTAAATTGCACTGTCAAAAACCTTTACAAATCTAACAAATCTGGAACTCCAAAATAATTGCAATTACTTCAATTAATTCTTATATCATTTTTGTTTCATTTACAAAATAAATAAAAAAAGGAAACAAAAATAAACGAAACATTGACTTTACAAAAAACACAAAACACCAATAAAAAAAGTAATTTTATCGTCGATTTTAGTTTTTGAATTTTGTGTACACACATTTTCAGCAAATTGGACAACACAGCAGCCATTTAATAATAAAATGCAATTTTGGTCAAATCGTTAAATTTAATTTAAAAAACAAATCCCATTGAATATTGGCGGGAATTGCCACTGATGCCAATGAAACAAAATAACAAAAACACTTATTGCTCTATCACATGCGGGTATCGATGAAGCCCCTAGAGGGAAGTCTTCCACTGCAAATGCTGGGCTGGTCGCCGCCATTGCCAATTCTCTCAATCAAAAATTTAATGCTTTTTGTATAGTGGTTTTTATGTTAAACGTTTGATTTTTTTTTTGTTTTGGTGTGTGTATGGGAAAAAGTTTGCATAAAAAATCAGACACAGAATGTCTAAGCAAATCCAAAAACAATTGCAACAAAATTGTTGGAGAAAAAAAATTGACACAAGTACAGGGTGTTATTGAAATATATGTGGATGAGAAAAGGCGACGGTATTGTGATGGGCTTTAAAATAAGCGCCCTACAAGGAGGCTATACTTTCCTACAACTTTACCTCACTAAAGCCAAATATTCGATGTTACTGAAATAAGATTTTCCACTGGACACGGGAATAATCGAAGAACTCAAAATCACAGTAGGTGAAGGGTATTGAGTCCAAATGACTTGCTGGATGTTATGGAAGGAAGCGGGTACCGTATAAGCATTGTGACTTGTGATGGGACAAGTAGCAAACAAAATATGTGAGTTATAAAGAAATTGTTGACATTATTCTTAGACAAAAAATTTTTCGAAATTGGGCTCGTTTTTTTTACTTTTTTTATGAACTAAACATGATTCAAGAGATTGAAAACAAGAACACTGTTCGTTTTTTGTAAGATTATCAATATCACCCTCTTATGAATCAAATGTGATACATAAAAACTGTACAACATATTTAATTCATAATTCTTTTAGATAGTACAAAGAAATAGAGCGCAAAAATACCGTTTCATATTTCGTGCAGCCTGACCTGTGATATCACTGGCTCATTTCCATGAATCATATATGAACATCAACATGATCTCTTGTCTGCAACTTATAATCCAATGCTTTGTTTCGCTAACGATAGTACCTTAACTTTTCATATTCGTTCCCAGATTCACATCCCTCCACTTCGGATGTGGAACTAGAACGGCAAAATATGATAAGCTCATTAAACTCTGACATAAACAGCATTGTACAATGGGGAATTAAAAACCGTGTAGAGTTTAATGCTTCGAAAACTCAATGCTGTCTTGTATCGTTAAAGCGAGATATACCCCCCTTGCCACTGTCCATGAGTGGCACTTGCATCAAGGAGACCGAACATCTCGAGATTCTCGGTATGTGCATTACTGACCACCTCTTGTGGACCGAGCATATACGTGATGTCGCCAAAAATGCCGCAAGATGTTTGGGTTTCTTAAGACGGTGCAAGAAATTTTTCTCCCCGTCTGATCTGGCTATTATCTATAAAACCTATATCCGTCCAAAGCTTGAGTACAATTCACATCTCTGGGCTGGTGCTCCAGCTACTTACTTAAGCCTATTGGATGGAGTTCAAAAAAGAGATGTAAGAATGATTGGTGACAGAGAGATCACTAACTCATTCACTTCATTGGAACACCGTCGTAACGTTTCGTGTCTCTCCTTGTTTTATCGGTACTTCTACGGTAATTGCTCTTGTGAAATAGCCAATTGCATTCCTCCCCTTAAATAATTCAACCGTAATACTCGCGCTTCAAGGATCAGTTTATCAGTTCATCAATTTACCCTCGAGCCCAACTTCGGTCGTACGCTCAAGTATAGAGAATCGTTCTTTAGCCGTACTACGCAAATGTGGAACTCTTTTCCACACTCTGTCTTTCCCGACCATTGCAGTGTTCAGGAATTTAAGACCAATGTACACCGGTACCTCCTCTCCAACCCCTACCCTCTTTCCTAAAGCACTCACTGTGTCTATGGCATAATAAGGGTATAAGAAAACCCTTGAGTGTTAGCATATTATAAAAAAAAAATATATCTATTTTTTATAGCGCTAAATGTTAAGGAAAGCTTATCAACATATTTTGTTTTATCATTTTTGGGCAGTTTTTTTAGTATAATTTTTGTATGGTGCGGCATTAAGAAATACATTCAATCCTTAATTTTCAACTTTCTACCACTTACCCCTACTTTTTAAGAGCCACTTCTTAATGATCGCAGTAGTGATAGTGAAATTGAAGCTTATTATTGTTTAAGGTAGCTTAAATAATAAAAGATAAATAAACATAAACAAACAATGCCATGCTAATGCGAGGTAGAGGTCGGTAATGGTAGTAGGGTGGTGGGATAGTGATTAGTGGGTAACGGTAAGCGGGATGACGGGTTGGGTGTAATGGGTAGTGGGAAGCGGGGTGACGGGTTGTGGGTAATGGGTAGGGGAAGCGGGGTAACGGTGTAGGGGGTATGGGTGGACGTAGCGGGTATCGGTTACTGGATTAGCGTAAGGCGGGTAGCGGGTAGAGGGTAGTAGGTTAACGGGTAGAGGGTAGCGGGTAGCGGGTAGCGGGTAGAGTAGTAGCGAGATACCAAAGCCTAGAACTTTTATTTATCGATTGAGGCAGTACGAAGTCTGCAGGGTCAGCTAGTCATTCATATAAATAAGTATGAATCAAATGTAGTTCACGTGAAGCGATTTCGAATCAATCAAAAAGGATTTAGTGTCTTTTCTTTTTTTTTCTTATTTTGAGTCAAATTATATTCATAAATACAAGGTGCACGAAAAAGTCTGTGTATCAAATTTGATTCACGGGACAACAGATAAACATAGATTTAGAAGAAATGTGGAATTAGCTTATAAAAAAACCTAGACGACTTTTCATTTTGTTTCTTGTTTTTAGTCAAATTTTATTCATTCAGCAAGTAACAGGGTGAAAGAAAAAGTCTGTGTATCAAATTTGATCCACGAGACAACAGACAAACCTAAACTAGAGGAAATTTTGAATCAAGGCCTTCATTTTTTTTTTTATTTTGAATCGCATTTTATTCATGACAGCTGGTCGCAAGGTACACGAAAAAGTCTGTGCATCAAATGTGATTCACAGGACAACAGACAAATTTGCAATTATAAAAAAATGAATCCGTTAATGACATAAATGACTTTTCATTTTGTATCAAGTTATGAATCAAGTATGATTCATATGAATTGAAAATAGAGTTCTTACAGTATTAAGTATGTTAGCTGTTAAATGTTAAATACCCTGTCGTATTGAAAAGAAACGATTTTGCCAAATCAACAATTCCAATGCATGAGCCGTGCTCGATATGATCATCCACATTTGGCTGCATATAAAAAGTCATCCAAATGACCCCTCTATTTGTTCCTTTTCTTATTTCAAAAGTTCAATAAAATTATATTCAACAGCAAAATAGAAAACAAAAACCGAACAAAATTTCAAACTAAACAGAATTGAAATTAAAATATTTCCAGGACACTCATCGATGTTCAAATTTCTCTATTAATTTTATCTGTCTGATAAGTGTACGTGTGTGTGGGCTTTTGTTTGATTTTAGTTTTCCCTTTATGAGATATACAAACTCACACACATTTCTGGATAGACTTTTGACTATGGGGATACCAATCATAAAAGCCATAGCTAGACGAACGCAAAGCATCACACAAAACATGCACAAAAACGATGTGCACTATTTAGCCATTGACAATGATTCACCCTCGCCCCCTTCCTCCCCTACCTCCCACGCAACTGTTTTTCAGCTAGATACTTGAACACAACTGGTTAATAAAAGAGAAGTCGGAAAAATATGCAGCTTAATAGGATTTATCGCTTATTGACAGTCGAAATTGCTGTTTTAATCCACATGTTAGCCTCTAATTGGATAAAACAAGACAAAGCTGCACTTTAGTTCTATAGAGAGTGTTAAAAGGCTTGCCTTTTGAATTTTTCGATGAATTTATGTGCCATATAGTATATAATTGTTATTCCATGTTTGATTTGGGCTTTTCAAAGGATTAATGGCAGGATTTGACTTGAACTAGTGTTATTGAGTTGTGGGATTTGGTTTTGTGTTTATTTTAAATCAGTAAAATGTTTGAACATTTTAAAGTGAGGACTTTTTGCCTGACTTTCAAGACAACCTTTCTCCAAATAAAATCAACAAATTGTGCAAGCTGAATCCAAAAACAAGATCTGGGTTACATCACCATCTGCTGCAGCAATTACTTCAAATTTTCCAAACAAAAGAAATAACCCCATGAAATCGTGACTTGTGAGTTTTTTCAGACGCTTTGGTCTCTGTCCGGTCATCCCACGACCGCAAGACATACACAAGCAAAAAAAAAACTCTGTGGACAGACAGTAATTGGCTTAAAGAGTTGTTGTTATTTGCCAAGCAATGAAATGTCAGAAGTTCACTCGTTGAGGTGAGACACACTTTCTTATAAAATCTAAATTTGAGGAAACAGGTACAGATGGCATTTTGTTCCGAGAGGGGAGTCTGACGGAGTGCAATGAATTCCTCTGTGCAATCTTTTCTGTTGAATGCATTTCTAAAGTGCACCGTTAAGCACACCTACACCAAGATTTTCAAGTGAGATTATCTCTTATTGCGCTTGTTTGTAAGTGGGTTGCTAAACAGTTACAATTTGCAAACATTAAAGGGGGAATGAATTGATGATGCGAGGTTTTGTTGAAAGGTGGACATATTGGCTTGGAGACGTGGGGTATGACTTTTGAGTTTCAGCATTCTTTGTCAGTTGATTAATAAAATAGTATTTAAAGAATTAAAATTTAAAATGAATTGTGACTTGTGTCAAAAAATAAAACATTGGCCCTTTGGGATGCCATCAAAAAGTCACTTTTCAGTGTTTCTTCATTGATTGCCTTAGGTACTATTTTTTGTCTGTTTCAATCCCCTTGGAACCGGAAAAAATAATATAAAACAAAACCATCTACACATGTCCTCATCAAAGTTGACAAAATCTCACATATGTACCTAATACAAAAAATAGAAACCTTTTGCGTTTTGGGAACGCTCGTGTCGTATCCTTGCAAACACCGCACGCAAAAGCAATCCAACGACAGACCTTGTATATTTACATGGTCTACATCTGTGTGAACATGTTGTTTGGGTCAAAATAAAATCCTCGAACCTCAACTGAAATTCTTAGGAAAAAATGAAAACAAAGCAACATAACACACACAAAATATCAATTCCTTCGAGGATACCTCAATATCAAACTACCAGTGCTGCTTTCATTTAACCCCAAAGGTTAAATGATGCGTGAAACAATCCAACTTGTATTAGCAAGCAGAAAAAAAGGGAAGCTCCCTAAAATGCCACCTGTTGGCATTGGATGTTCTTCATCGAATTTACAAATAAATATTAAAGTCAACTCCAAGCTCCTAAAATAAAACTGGGTTTGTTGTACAAGTGTGTCTACATCTGGTACATTTATATGTTCCAGACAGCAACCTAACGAAAACGCACGCCACAAACGTTCCTATGCTGTGC
>CAKKXW010000001.1:105478687-105815274 GCA_920937365.1 Sphaerophoria rueppellii | reverse complement strand
AACAAACTATTTCCTTATCCAGGTTTTACCATCGATTTTGACGAAACATTACGAAATGAAAAATTTCTTTTCTTCTCGTAATGGAATTTGTGTTTCTTTTATTCTTCCTTACACATTGGCCCCATTCAGGATGAGGTTAGTCTGGCGTTGTTCTTTTTCATTCATCTTTTTTTGTCCTCTTTTATGGTATCGTTGAATTCTTATATTAAAACAAATCTAAGGTTATGTTTTATTCATGCATTTCCGGGACATATTCTTGGATATTTCGTTTTTTGTTTTTTGTTTTTGGTTGTTTTATCTTTTTATCATGTAATTATGGAAATTACATTCGCAAACAGTATTCTGGGTGGAATTTTGTATAAAATGCTTTAATATGAAACTTAAGAACGTTGAGGGGACCCTTGACGCGAGACATAAACGTATTTCGACATGGAGGCTCGGTCGGCGTGTTGTTAGTGTCGTAGGCATTTCTGGAAAGTGTTTTCAGTAGCATGTCGAAGATCTTGTTCATTTTAGCTGAAAAATAAACGCAAACCTAAGACCGAATAATTTCTGATAAAGAATTTGTAAGTTCTGAAAACTATTTTGTTTTTGTAAACCGTTTAAAGTCCCTTAAGTCAATGCATATGACAAATGTGAAATAAAATTGTACCCAAATAAAAAAAAAAAAAAATACTCAGATAAAGAATTTCTGAATTAATCATGTTAATTTGTTTTCCATGTTTTCGTGGAATGGGGAAAAAAGAAACTTAAACAGGAACATTTTTGAGGAAGGAATTTACATAGGGAACACCTACTTAGCTGGGAGAAAAATTCAATTAAGATACATAAAGGTTTTATGTCGCATTCGGAATGTTCTTCGTATTAATATTAAGAAAATGTTTAGCAAAAGTTTATGAAATGTGATATTTTCTCTGTTGAAATATAAAGTTCAGGTGCGAAGTTTTACTGGTATAGGGAACCTAATTAAAATTTGGAAATGTCAAGTTTTTTTTGTTTTTGTTTTGTTTCTTTGTGATTTGGAATGCAACTGCTGACTATACTAGCTGACCTGACGCTATGTCTGACTCCATACAAAGAATTGTGTCTTGTATACTCAGTCTGCACACTGATATCGTTACTACGGGCGATTTCAATGCACGAAATTCTTCGTGGCTTCTCCATTCGGGCCCGACAACACCCGAAGGAATATGTGCCAAGATCTTTGCTGTGTTTAAACACCTTACTCAGCTTGTCATTTAGCCTACTCGAATATCGGACATTAATGGCCAAGCGGACCATAGTATTACATCTGCAATTTTTTCGTGTCAAACTAATCCAGAAAAAAAATACCGGGAAGAACCCTAAGAAAGCCAACTGGGACGGTCTCAATAACTTCTTCCACATCTTTAACTGGCGACTATACTTCCTCGATAGTGACGTAGACTCCAACGCAGATATGATTGCTAATATTTATGATAATTTTTGTAATGAAATTTTTCATCCCGAAAAGGGTTAACTCATGTCCCTTTCTAAGGTCATGGAAAAGCTGATAAACTATTAGCTCAAGAAATATCTTGAAGACCGAAAGCTTCTAAAGGACTGGTAGTATGGCTTTGGCTGCAACAGGCCCACTGGTGATCTGATGGTTTATCTCACCAAACAGTGGAACAAATCTTTTGGAGAAAATAAGATCATTGCACTCGATATTTCAAGCGCATTTGATAAAGTCATCTTGGCATCTTGCTCTTTTATGGTGCTTTAGGTATCGGCAACATTTTCTTTCGAACAAGTTGTACTGGCCGGATTCAAGTCTGAAACCCAATACATAAATGCCTTAGGGCTCCGTTTTGTCTCCGACCCTCTTTCTCATTTTAATTCGTTCCTTAACATCCTTGGAATCCCTCCTCTTCGGATGTGGAAATGCAACGGCAATATATGATAAAAGCTCATTAACCTGAAACTCTGGCTTAAACAGCATTGTACACTGGGAAATAAGAAATCACGTTGTACCTATGCTTCTTCGTAAACTCAATGCTGTCTTGTATCGTTGAAGCGAGATAAACCCCGCTTGCCAATATCAATGAGTGGCACTTTCATCAATGAGACTGAACATCTTGAGATTCTCGGTATGTGCATCACTGAACAAGTCTTGTGGGATGATCACATATGCGATGTCGCCAAAAATTCCGCAAGATGTTTAGGTTTTTTAAGACGATGCAAGAATTATTTTTCCCCTTCTGAGCTGGATACCATTTATAAAACATATTAACGTCCAAGGCTTAAGTGCAACTCCCACGTTTGGGCTGGTGCTCCAGTAACGTACCAAAGTCTTTTGGACAGTATCCTGAGCAGAGCATTTAAGATGTAATGTCTCATGCCTCACCGTCTTCTACCGGTATTTCAACGGTATATGCTCTAGTGAAATAGCCATTTCCCCGTAAGAAATTCAACCGTGATATCCAGGTATGCCCATCAGTTCACTCTCGAGCCCAACTTCGGTCGTACGATCATGTTCAGAGAATCTTTCCTTAGCCTTACTACGTGAATGTGGAACTCTCTTCCACACTCTGTCTTTCTCAGTTATTGCAGTGTTCAAGAATTCAAGGCCAATATTTACCATCCCTCTTGATTGCGTGTTCATTATAATATAAGGAAAATGATCAGTATGACCTATGCACTGTATTTCAGCGTTAAAACTTCGACTTAGAAGACGCTGGTATTCAATGATTGATGCATCTTTATCGTTATTTATAAATGGTTTTTCAATAGGGACACTACAAAAGTTTTCTTAAATAAAACAAAAACGGTTTTAGAAATCAATAAAATTCTTTATTCCTGTGAAAGTACATTTGCTGCCATTATGTATGGAACTCGATTTCTTTTGCATGGCCACCACGGTCTGCAAGCATGCCCGTGGTCAAGCGCTGAACCCAATTTTCGACGGTTTTCAAGCATAAATCGGCCGAACTGCTGGAATTTCACATTCGATATTCGTACAAAGTTCATCAATCGTCGCTGGCTTGTTGGCATAAACCAAAAATTTGACGTAGCCCCACATGAAATAGTCTAACGGCGTTTTATCGCATGAACGAGGCGGCCAATTCACAGGTGCATTTCTGGAGATAATGCGCTCATCGAACTTCGTTCTCAATAATTCGATTGTTTGGCCCGCTGTATGACATGTGGCACCGTCCTGTTGGAACCACAATTCATTCCAAAAATAATCAGTTAGCATTGAACGGTAGGGATTCCCATTCACAATAACGTGCCGCACTTGATCATCACCGAAGAAATACGGCCCAATGACACCATCAGCATGTAAACCGCACCAAACAGTGATTTTTTCGGGATGTAATGGTGCCTCGTGAAGCACGTTGTTGGTTCTTATGATCCATTATAAAATGGCAAATCTTACTGAAAAGAAATGTCAAGAAAGCGGGAAAAAATATGGTGTCGTTTGCTGCCCCAATCGGTCTACTTTTGTAGCGTCTTTATTGAATTTAATACTGCTTCGGCTAAGCCGTAACTCACTCTTTTAACCGGCCGTTTCTAGTTCGTAAGATCAGGATAATTAATATTGTGTTTTGCTCCTAAGCCTACTGTTGATTTAATCAAGTATGGCTCTGGTTATAGATAAATACGAATGATATACGAAGGAATAAGTGGCTTTTACCCTTCAACAATTGCTAAGTGGGTATGAAAAATCGAGAAGACCCACTATTTATATATATGCCGATTTGGAATGGCTTGTCTCGGAAGCGCTTTTTTCCCAAAGGTAAGATTTGTTCGGAAGTTATATCGAGCATCAAAGCATTTAATATAAAATCAGTTGCGATTTAGTCCATGAAAAAATTCCAGCGACATTGTGAGGGAACACCCCCTTCAGCCTTTGTAGAGCACATAAAGAAAGTGTTTTCTTCAACACTTTCATAGTTCTCTATTGGTCTGCATATGTTTAAAAATTATTCACAAAACCTGGCTTATACTCGTATTTTCTACATTTGAAGCAAGCTTAGTAAACGCTGCTGATGACTTGCTATTTTGACCAACTATTTCACACTTTGTTCATTGTTCATTGTTCAACGCGATTTTTTGAAGAACAACTAGTTCAACAACTACTCATGGTTAAACTACCCATTTTACTCAATTTAACGATTTTATTCACCTCTTCGCTTTTTAGCATCAAGAGATATAACTATTGGTATTAAACTGTTTCAGATATGAGCCTTAACTAATCTGAGAAAATTATCTCTTGAAGTCACATTTTATTTTGTTTTTCAAGGTATCTGAAGGCATCCAAAAGTGAAAATTGTTAAACTAACAGAAAACCAAAATGCAAATAGTTTTAAAAACAATGATTTCACCTCTGCAATCTGATAAACACTCCAACCTTAAAATTTAAACGAAACCAAAGACAAACAATTAAAAAATGATAAATGATTATTGTTTTTTAAAAGCAAAAAAACAATTAAGTTTATCTTCTGGTGCTTAAAAGGCTGCCATGATATTATCCACAAAACAATCCACGAGTATTAACTGTGTTAAGATTCGAGTCATCACAACAACCAATACTCAACACAATCATAACCGGGAGGTCTAGATAAAAAGTGCTTACCTAGCCGGAACGTATCGACATCAGCAAGAACACAACAATTGCACATGCTAACACTAAACCTCTACCAGTTGTTGGATGCCTGGGGTTTAATTGATATCAATCATTTCACTTGAAGGCAAATAATTTCTCTTTTTATTTTGAAAAATGAAAGACGTGCTCTTTTTTTTCTCTTCCATTGTCTTCTTGAAAAGGAAAATATAAACTAAAACTGGGTCAACTCATCTACAAGGTCGAAGCTTAATGCTTCGTTTTGAAAGAATTATTGTTACATTAGATTAATGTTGAGCAATTTTGCTTTTGTATTTTTAATTTGAAAAGAAACTTGATTAAGTTTTAGGAATTAAGAACATTCCAGACTATAAGTTGTTTAGAATTACCTTAGGACCTATCATCACTTAATTCAAAATGCGAATAGTTCTTCATATAATGTCGGATTCCATTGTTGGAAAATGTATATTTACATGATTGACTCACTGACAACAGCACTTTGAAATCAATGAGAATGCATATAGAATGTGAATGACTGGGGTGATTAGCATTCATCAACAATTTCAAGTCTTTAGCATCAAAACCATCGAATTCGGTTACAGTGAATTTGGTTTGAAGCTTAATTACTGCTAAGGGATAAGCGTATCTATGGATTACTGGGAACTGCAACAGTTATTCCAGATGCCCTGAAATACTTATTGAAATTATAATCTATCAATTGGATGTAGATCAGAATCAGATCCAAGTTTCGTAATGGAATTCAATATTAAAATTTAAGCCCTCTTACGTTAAGGATATCTGAATGAATTGAGATTTCAAGTAATTATTATATATTAAATTTTGTTGCTTTTTTTCTGACCAAAAGTGAGAATGTCATTTAAAATGTTGGCCTAGACAACAGCATAAACCAATCATGTTCCTTAACAAGCGAAAAAATTCTTAACAACGATTTGCATTCTAATTTCCTTTCAGTGTCTTCCAATGCTTTAAATTCGTAAATATTTTAAGAACCTTTCCACCTCCCATATTATCCCCAAATTTAGGTCATGATTCTGCATAATCCTTTCGAAAATAAATAAATTCCTCTGGAAATTGTATCCAACTTCGCTCGCTCCATCCGTCGTTGTCGTCATCCCCTATATCGTGTAGTGCTATGTTTTGTCCCCTATATCGTGTAGTGCTAAGTTTTGGATAGGGAAATGTAGTTGTTACAAAAAAAAGCATTTCAAGCCCTATACACCACACGAGTGCACTTTGATTTATAAATTCATTTTATCCAGGATATTCGAAGGACTTAAAAATACGAAGGTAGCTCTTATATGAAGTTTCTTTTATGTGATAGGCTGTCAGGCTGTAAAGTATTTTATTCGTAAGTTCTTGATAAGTCTTAAGTACTATGTAGATTCCATATGGACTGGAGCGAGTTGTTTTGGAAGTTATTCAAACGTTTATTTCGAAATACAACGGATTACGACGCAGGCCGAGAGAAAAGGTGATTTTCAACTAAATGAATTCTGTTTTTGATTTTCAATTCAAAATCTCAAATCATTTATTTTTGGAGTTTGCTCCAGGAATCTACGATAAGCACAGCAAGACGTTTAAGATCGAATTTTTACTTTTTTCCTATTCAATCAATTTCAATTGCAGTCGATGAATGGAATAGAATTGTGAAGCTTCAAAAATTCAGTTTTGTTAATGGATATTGAAAGTTATTTGTGAATTGAGATTTTTAAAAGGAGTTTGTGTTTTCATTGGAAATTATATGAAATTCAATTCACTGTTAGTTGGAAATTGGAAATCGTAAAAGAGGAACAAAGAGGAAAACATAAAATTGGAAAATGTTTTTAGAGAAGCAGATAAACTAGGATTTATTCAGGAGGGTATTTCTGTATGAAGTTTAATCTGGCAAAAGGATTCTTAACACATTTAAGTCTAAAATATTAAAAGGATACATGAATGTAATGTGACTGATATTTTGTATTCGTTTGTAAACATTATGATTGTTAAAAGAATAAAACAATTAACATTCAACTTCTCTATCATTGAAATATCAAATTTTGTCAAATCTATATTTCGAATTTTCCTACGGTTGCAAAACTTCAGTTTCTTTAACCTTGATTTAATATGTAAAATATGTTTTCTTATTAAGTGTAACGAAAATGTAACGCACTACTGAAACTGAAGGTTTTTGGTGGAAATAGCCAAACAACGTTGCTATCGTTACTTTGAATGTTACATTTGCTTCTTTTTTAATAAGTAACGCCTTAGTTTGGCATTTGGCATTTTGAAATTTGTAACGAAAAATTGCATAGTGTGAGTTGTCTTCGTTTCTGTGAATTTTCATTAAAAGATGACTACAAGTAACGTTGCTGCAGTTGCTTCCTTTTAAGTAACGATTCGTTACAGTCCTAGGCCTAGCTTGAGGTTAATTTTATTTGTGTTACGCAGGAGTTTTTTTTATCAAATCAAGAATAAAAGTTTTTGCTAGTAACACAAATATTTTATCCCAATGTTCTCGAATATCATTGAATCTACAAGTTAAGTGTTTAGTATGCGTTGCAGACACTACAAAAATATCATAAGTTGTCTCGTTTCCCGGAACACCTGTTAAAACCCAGCAGAATTCTACCGTCAGCTACTCGAAACAGAATAGATCTCTCTTATAATAGTGTTGTCTTTGGAACTTCTTCTAGCATTAGTGGTGTTTAAAGGAATTATGAAAACACGTAGAAAGTGTTACATGACCTGCAAACATTTTGTTGGCATATATAAGATGTTGTAAGATGTTAAATTGTAGTGCACGTGGCGTAGTGGCTACGTGGGTTGGCTGCTACGCAGAACATTGTGGTTTCAATTGCTACTCGTGTCCATAAAATTTTGATTTCATCTTTCACAGGTACAAGAGTACTGTCATGAAAAAAAGTACTTCTCAAAGTTGCCATTATTTATTTTTTATATGTAACGAAAATGTAATGCACGACTGATGTTTACCGAGAATTTTGGCGCAAGAAAATTTGATGAATGTAATATACTCGTATAACCACTACGTTACTAACGTTACTTTGTATGTTATATTAGTGTTACGCCTTAATTACGGTTAAAACATGTTTTGAGTTACGAATTAAGGCCACTTTTACTACAAAAATGAAAAAAATAAATGATTGTCAACAAAAAACATGAAATTTCAATGCCAATGTTTATCAAAAGATGGGTGTATGTAACGCCTTGTTACTACAGTAACTTAATCCTTAGTAACGATTTGTTACAGGTCTAGCTGGAGGTTAATCTTATATCTTTCACACTTTCATCACTGAAGATAGATACAATGTGTTACCCAGGACTTTTTTATCGTACCAGGAAGAAAACTCCTGAAATTCAGCTGAAACCCATGTAGCGGTGTTTTCCAGGAACTGCAGGGCGAATAAGAAGCTGTAGTTAGCGCCGTCATTGAAACTAATGCTCAAGCGTTGATTGCACTCAGGACGTGCTATGAACATGGTGTAACCCTTTGTTCACCAAGGCATGAAAATCGTTAAGAAAAAGTCAAAAAGGTCGCAAAAAATGTTAAAAGAATTATCAAAAACACGTAAAAAGTGTTACATGGTCCGTGTTTCATTCCAATCATCTACCCACTCCCTAAATGTTCAACACAAATCTTTTGATATCGACTAGCCATCGAATATATTTCTGTCGTTTATTACACTTCCGGTTTGTTTTCAAAATCATGTTTATTGTATTTTTTTTCGTATTTGACTCAAAACCTCAAGTAAATTTACTCATTCGCTTAAGAAACTCCTACTTCAACTCAGAATTCACATCAACATTACTCTCGCATCACCTTTAATTGAACATGGTCTGGAGCAGTGAGCACTGAGGTCTATGAAGTTTTGCCGCAAACTTCATTTCCTCTGAAACTGAGCAACAAGACCCAAGGATGACATTTTATAATCCCACATAAGAAAATTGAATAGAGTTCCCACTCAACGTCAATAGTCCTACAAAAGCTCATTCAATTCAAACATGGAAAAAGCACCAAGAACAAAAGAATGAAAATCCTTTCAAAATGGCAACACTGTCCTATTATTGGCATCATCAAACACAATCACGGACAATCTGTACAAAAACATTAGGTGGGAGCAGTTTTACGGTGATTTATGTCAACTCACCTGGAAATCAAGTCATGCCATATTCACCCCCCCCAAACACATGTTCAACATCATATGCCATATCATCAACAAAAACCCAACCAGAACAAACTTCAACCCACACAAAAGTTGTGTCGTCCTTTAATCCTGCAATCAGCATCTTTGTATCGTCTTCCGAAATTGAGATGATTTTCTTTCGAACAAAAACTGGTTGACTGACTCAAATGTTCCTCTGTATGCTGTGTGTGTAACGAATGACATCACCGAAGTCAATTAAATTTACTTAAATATTAATTTAAGTCTTGGATTTTGTTTTTGTTTTTGTTTTGCCGTTTTGTGGCTCGGATAAATTGGCAATGGCATGGACATCATTCTTGTCTTCAAGGTAATTGACGTTCGTCGAACCGAAAATAAACTTGATGCAAATGTTGTTTCGATGGTCACATGTCAAAAAAGTGTCCAAGTGGAATTAAATTACTAATTTAAACTGAGTTTTGTTGGGATTGTTTTCGAAGGGGGATGGCATTGAACTCAGTAAACAAATACAAATTGTTAAACTTTTACTTTTGTTTTGCATTGCTTGTTTTTGTTGGCAAAAGTGAGGCCATGTATGAATTTTTGGTTTGTCGATGTATGAATGCAACTTTGGCTAACCAAACTTTTTAAGGGCTTGAGTAAAACATTTAATTTCTTTGGAATTGGGAAAAATAATGAAATAAACAAATTTAAAATCGCCTTAAGGAATTGAAAAAAGTTTGAATTGAAATTGAAAAATTCCTAAGGGTTGAGGACGAAACAATGTAAGGATTTGTTTGAAGACATAACTCGGTACCTAGACTTAAGCAATCAATTTAATTTTCAGTGGTTGAAAGTAGTCTTTTAGACCTTTATTTTGAGGTATATATCGATATGGGTTGACTGGGCAAATTGATAACAACGACGACTTGAAAATATTTAAGGGCTGAAATCACCAATAAAAATAATGGCAAACAAGAAAGTAAATTTTAAATTTTCTAAATTACATCAATTTTGTTGATCCAACATTTTCACTAACACATTTTATTGCTTCTGCTTTTATTTTCAGGTAAGACAAGACTAGCATCTCAATCTCAAAACATTCAGTAACCCGGTTCCTTGGCTAATTACAATAGTCTGGCTTGGTATTTGAATCTCCCTTTTCTCAAGTCTCCCTCATCTGGTGCTGATGGATATTTTATTTGTAAACAATGTTGGCTCTTTTATCTTTGAGATACTTTTGATGTTAGTTGCAGATAAATGAAAACATTCTAAACTGCTGGTGAGTCTTTTTTTCTGTAACATTTGCATTCATAATGTTTCTAAGAGGCGATGCCTTATATTATGGAGGATCGGAGGGGTTTGGTTGAGACGAACCCATGAAAAAGTATTTTAATGAGGATGGAATCTTCTTAAACAAGAGTTTACGTTGCAAAGTACTTAATTGGGATGTGGTATGGAGAGATTTGGTGCCGAAAGCGGGTGGTTGGTTCACACAACCGAGCCAAGTTGTAAACAGCTTATTACGATGGTGATGATAATCATGAGGCCATGAGCTGTTAATTTGTTATTATTTTTTTCTTCTTCTATTCTAAATAAAAAGAAATTTGAAACATATGCCCCGAATTAGGTTGGTTTTCTTGGAAGGTTCAACTTTTCTATTTTTTTTTTTTTTTTTTGTTGTTCTTGAAACAGAAAAAACAAGAAAACACCTTATTAAAAATGAACTTTTACAAGATGTTGAAAATGTGTAAACAAGGAAGAAGTGGGAACCCACTTAAAATTAAATGGTGTAACATTTTTGTTTACCTACAAAAAAAAAAAATTGCTACACGGAATAGACTTCTAAGAGTTCGGAGCGCTTAAAGATGAGTAAGGAGTATTTTTGCGTAGCAACTGAAATGCTTGAAATGTTTCATTTGGGGAATCATTCGACTGGGTTTTGAAATGTGGAATGATGCCTGAGGGTTAAATAAATTGGTAGAGATTGGAATTTTGTAGCACATTTGGAAAAAATAGTGAAATGAACATTTTGTAGTGAATTAAGGAATGAGAAACTATTTTAATGAATTTCAAGAAGTCTAGAAACTTGTGATGGAATACTTTGGTGTGTATGAAATTTTGAATGCACAGTGGAGGTATGAAAGGTATTTCACAGACATTTTTAGGATCCTTTCAACTGAGTTTGCTTTGATGTACGATTTTTGAAAGAAAATCAATGTTGTTGGAAGGATTTGTAATGTTTTGATGTTTTGAAATGGGATTACAGTCGAAAATTCTACGGCTTTTTCTACTGTTGCTTTTCAAGGTTCATGCCCTAGAACCAGGTTAGTGAGAGAGATCCTTTGTCGTAAATAAAGATAGTATACTTTACCTACGTTTTCTGGAATTCTTTCTTCTTCTTCCGATTTAAAATCACTGGCAGCATAATTATCTCCTCTCGACCATTGAACTCAAATCTCTCAAGAAACCGACACTTACTAGTGTAATGACAACTATCAATCAACAGACATTCGCAAAAGGACCTTCCCATTTATAAAGTCTATCGAAAGTTTCTCCTGTCACTCTTAAAACAACCACAACCACGGGACATTACACTTTAAAGACATCAATTACCAACTACCTTATCCGTCGATTACTTACCTTGCGACTCCTTTAAACACTATAGCTTATTCGAAATAATTGACGATTCGATGAAAGTAATCGATATTAATCAAATCCAGAAAGTGATAAATTATCTACCTATCAACGAATTTGATTTTTAGTATCCAGCTATCGAGATTGCCATTTAGGGTGATTTGAATTGTTGTAACAGACTTGAAAGTGTGGTTATAGGAAATGTCACAGATTTGTCAGATCAACGAGTTACAATCCCCGATAATGATGGATACCTCAAACAATGTTAACAAGTTCAATCGATAAATAATCCAGAAATAGTGAGCCACATAACATTGAGCCTTGATATAATTTGAAATGAGAGAGATGAAAATTATTATAACCAATAGATTTTCTTTTTAAAACTCGTAATGTTTGTCCACCAAATATTTCTACTGTAGGTACTTCGTTGACTGTTAAAATCGATTTCTCTATTTGATAACTGCATTCTCTGGCACCAAACTAATGTCACACGGCATCCACTTCAGCATCTCTATAAATTCTCCATGCTACCAGATTACATCGATTACTTTTTTTTTGCAATAAGAAAAAAATATAAAACCGACCAAATGATATGATTACATTTATTATCAAATTGTGCGAACCTGCAATCAAAAAGAAAGTACTCAACATCGACTATTTGCACCTCACCACCTCTGGTTTATCACAGAATCGAATGTTATCGAAATATTCTGCCTTCCAAATGACATGATATCGATCATAAAAACACTAGCATTAGGTAATGTCAAACAATCAGACAGTAGTCTAGGGTGAAATTGTCTGGGGAACTGGTCAACATCGATGATATCAATTTTCAGACCAGTTTGACAAGATCAAGAGTTGAGTGCATTTTGTGTTGACAGCGGAATTTCTTCAATAAGCTAGGCGCAGTCAATTATTGATGCAAACGAAAATCGATAGTACCGCGTGCCACTGTAAAATTTTTCTTTATATTTTTGGAAATCGTTAAGAGAAAGGAAAAGCTTAAAAGCCGGTCCGGGCAATAAAACCGCACAACATTATGGCGCTTTGGCAATTTATGGATCGATAAACAAAAAAGAAACACACGTTTACACTCCCAACAAGGATACAGTGGGGTCTACAGGTTTGTAACCAAAATACATCATAAATCGCAATTCGAGTCTCGTAATTGCAAACTGCCCATGTCAGTCCAAAAATGGTTCGATTAATTAAATGTCAAAGCGTAAGGAAAATTCCCTTGAGGCTGTATAAATATGCCTCGCTGGCGACTTGAATAAGTAAAAGTGAATATTGCCTCATTTGAATTTGATCAACCTACACACGTGGTCAAGTGATTGAGACCAGCCTCAGTGTGCCTTTCTCCTTTAATGACTTTTGAGACTGAAACAGAAAAAAACTGCTGACTTCTGTGGCAATGGCTTATGGTGGTTCAACTTGATCTCGGGTACTGGGTAAACAAGATGAATCCGTCAATTGGAATGGCACTCTGGAGTTGCATGAAAATAAAATCAACAAAAACTGGTCATTAGTGGAGGCTTTAAAGACCACGACACACAAGCGCCCACCTTTTTCGAAGACAAAAAATCGCTGGGAGAGCAACAAAAAAATGTCACGACAGCAATTCGATCATTAATCAACGACACAAACTCAAGACCGAGAGCGCGAGATTAAGGGACACCACACAACAAAAAAGTGGTTAACTTTTCACAAAATGACAAAACTAGACCAAGGTCTTGTTGGTGCGAGCTGTGACACAGAGCCAGTTGGTAATCGATTATTTGGAGTCAATTCGAGATGAAACAATAAAATGAATTTATCGAAAGAAATCGAGCGTGATTTTTTGTTTTGTTTTTAGTCAAGGCGAAGACGAAGACAGAAAATAAAAGAAAAAGTGTTATCGAAAGTTGTTAAACCTCTTATCGGTGACAGAGCAGCGATCCCGCCATCATTCTCGAGATGCTGGGGACACGTGTGACTTTCCATTCAGCGCAGATGAAAAAAAATCCAATCAAATTTCACTTTCTTCGGCAGTTTCTGTTATTATTTTATTTTGTGTGGGGGCAGCTTAAATCCGTTATGTCCTTTTATTGATGAAAGTGAAACAAAAATAAATGCACTTCTCTTTTGTCGATTAATTCGAAACAGATGGTACTCTCGTGACGAATGCATCAATCGTGGTATTCGGTAAAAATAATCGCACGGTGTCAATTGACCCAATGGACAACTGCAACTTTTTAACGTTTTTGCATTTTTGTCTGAACGAATTGATTTCGATTTTTCATCTCTGAATTCAGTAATGATTGAAATGACGTGATTCGATTGATTCCATTTCCTTAGCTGTTTTTTTTTTAATGTTATCGATAACTTTGGGAGCATGCAAGAAGATCATGAAAGCAAGTCAACAAAAGAAAAGATGAAAATCTTCATGAGTTGGAAATATTACAGAGGCTTTATTTTTAATCTCTTGAAACACTCTGCTGTTTTCAATTTAATGTAAAAAGTTCATTGAAAAATGTTAAATAGGCTTCAAAATCCTTTGAAATTCTCCAAAGACAAAAAAAAATACCCACTGCCAAGAACTCCATGTCCCAATCCCAATATCATCCAAGGAATTCCCAATTAAATCTCCTTCCATATCCTTCCTTTAGGTACATTTCCAATAGACACAAAACGAACACATTTGATGTGTGCAACAAAAACGACCAGAAAAAAAAGCAATAAATACTTGAAGCAAATTCCGAAATTTCAAGTGTTGTCATTCTGATTGACATTCGATTCAAAATCAAATATCAATAAGGAACACAACAACACATACACACACAAATCAAATCCTTAGCTTGAAAAATTCTTCTATCAAGAAAAATAAACACTTAAATAAAATTACCATCATCGAATGTGAGTCGAAAAAAAATTGAAGAAAAAAAAAACGATTAAGCAAATATTCGAATTTCGTCGAGTTGAGTTTGTCATTCAAAAATCAATTTAACTCTCGAAATCAAAATGTTCTTTTAGAAGCGCCAAATCAAATACATAGGGGAACATAGAAAATCTTGTCTTGTGCGTTGGTATTTGAATTTTTTCTGCGAAACGAAGTCAAGGCTCATCGTGTTGTAAGGCAGGCAGCCTGTAGTGGTGGATATAAGATTCAATAGGCTAAGCACATTTTGACTTATTCTATGAATTCAAAATTTGACGAAGGTTATGACAAACAATGCGTGGAAGCATTTTTATGATTTTTGTAAGTACTTGAAAGATTTTCCAAGAAAATAATGAAAAATGACAACAATCACTTTGATTGAAAATTGCTTTCTCTGGGATAATTGAAGTCTTGTTTGCTGACATTTTTAATGTAAGCAAAACTCTTAGTTCTTGATTGTTTGATGCAAGTTTTCAAGTTCCTTGTTTTTCTCTAAATCGAGTTTCAAGGAATTTGGAAAAATCAACAGGTGAAGGCTTATTTCAAAATTATCGTCCCTTTACTTCTTCTGATTCTGGGATTGCATATCTGCTTACCTCGAAACGTTTGAAATAGTTTTTCATTATGAGTACCAGAAATGAAAGTGAAAACTGTGCGTGTCAATTTATTTCACTTGCTAAACCAAAACCAATGCCTCTCTTCTCTCAATCGAAATGAACGACAATAGATTTCACGTGAAATTTTAAAGGGCATTTATTTCAGTTCTGATGAAGTTTACTCAAGGCTTTTCTAAGGAAATGTTAAAGAAGATAGGTCCATTATTCATTTGTTCCACGAAAGTTCTTATGAAGCTAAAAATACAAGAAATTGGCATTCAAATCAACGAAAATAGTTCACTTCAGATTTTGGTATCCAGTGTCATCATAATCTTGGAAAAACAAACAATTTTCATTGGTGAATTTCTTAGTTTTTGTAGCCTTGTAGTTTATTTTGGGATTACATTTTTTTCTTAGCTAAATGGGTCATTCCATACGTAAGACTCCGTGTCCTTGAACCATAGCGTCTCTATTGAGGTACTAATAGTTGCTTGTCGTTTTTCATTACATTCTTGAACTATGAGAAAGACTCATTCTTGGAATTTTGTTCCTAACATCCTTCTATTTATTCCTGACTGCATAATTTCGCCTGCTTGTCTAATGTCCTGGGAAATGATATTATTTTCCCATCACTCTGAGTGCATGTTCGTCGGAATAAGTCTCTCACTCACACACACACAAAAAATGTATATCGAATGAAACATGGTCCTTTAAGGCATGACCGAATATTATCCTTAATGGTATTATAACCTCTAATACAAAATGTTGCTTCCTTTTTTTGGGTTCTTAAGAAAACAAAGAAGGACGAAAAGAAGACGTCAGGATTTGGCTGGTTTTGCTTTTTTTTTGATGTGTTATTCTGGTATCCTGCAAACTTATATGATAAATATTTTAAGTTCAGGGGTGTCAAAACTAAAACTATAGATGTCAAGTTCTTTTGTCTGTTTTTGATAAGAAAATATAAATGAAGGCATATGGTTTATTTGACAAAAAGTCAAGACATCCAT
Organism: Sphaerophoria rueppellii; assembly: GCA_920937365.1. NCBI lineage: Eukaryota > Metazoa > Arthropoda > Insecta > Diptera > Syrphidae > Sphaerophoria > Sphaerophoria rueppellii. Next base: position 105,799,372 of record CAKKXW010000001.1, on the reverse strand, counting down.
CGCAGTGAAATTACATAGTTCAAGGTGTTTTCATTTTGTTGGAAATGTATCCAGCCCGATTTTTAGTATCAGGATTGGAGAGTAGGGAAAAGGAGGCCCATTTTCGTCAAGTACTTTATTTTCTCAAGGTGAAGCTACGACCAGGCCGGACCAGGGACTCATCGCTTAAGCATCTTCGACCAGCCCGCTTCTTGAGTCAGGACTATTTATGATTTGTTCTTTGTGACCCAGCATCTTAGTCGTTGGAAATTAGATCTCTGTCCCTTTACAGCTCGTATAATTCTTGGTTGAATCTTCTTCTTCATTCTCGCAAAGAATTTTTCTCTCCAAAGCAATGCAAAGTGTTTTCATCAGATGTTGTCAATGTCTTTGCACCATACATGAAAAAAGGTATGGTAAACGAAACCCCTGGTTTGACGAAGAATGCATGTAGGCCCATGCAGCCAAGCAGGAGGCATACAAAGCGGCGCTGCATAGAAGGACAAGAGCTGCTCGTGAGCTCTACGAGCAAAAGAGGAGAGAGGAACGCTGGCTTCTCAGGAGGAAAAAGAGAGAGCATGAGAAGCGTCAGATCGTGGATGTTGAGAGAGCCAACAGCAGGAATGAAGTTCGGAGGTTTTACCGAAAGGTTAAACAGCTGGCTCAAGGTCATCGATCACTGATGCCTGCAGAGATAAACCAGGGAACATCAGAGTAGAATCGCAGTCAATACTGGGGATTTGGAAAGACCACTTCTGTAGATTGTATAACGGCGACGACGAAAAAAATACCGCCGTCAGACAGGAGCCTTTCATCGGACACGATGATAGCCAACAATTCCGTGAACCCGACCTAGAAGAAGTGAAAACCGCAATATCACGGCTGAAATCCAACAAAGCCGCTGGAGCAGATGGACTAGCTGCTGAGTTGTTCAAAGCAGCAGGCGACGAGCTAGATAGGAGCATGCACCAAACCATCTGTAAGATATGATCAGAGGAATGCATGCCCGATGAATGGAACCTCAGCATTGTTTGCCCGATCCTGAAAAAGGGAGATCCTCTAAACTGCGCCAACTATAGAGGCATAAGTCTACTAAACATCGCCTACAAGATCCTCTCTGCCGGAATATGTGAACGTCTGAAGCCTTTCGTCAACAATCTGATTGGTCCTTATCAATGTGGCTTCAGGCCAGGAAAGTCAACCATCGACCAAATTTTCACGTTGCGGCAGATCCTGGAAAAGACCTATGAACTCCAAATCGATACACACCACCTTTTCATCGATTTTAAGGCCGCGTATGACAGCATCTACAGAGACGAACTGTACAAAGCTATGTCTAGTTTTGGCGTCCCTGCCAAGCTCGTTCGCTTGCGCAAAATGACGATGGAGAACTCACGCTGCTCCATCAAGGTTGGCAACGAGCTCACGGAATCTTTCGACGTCAAAAAAGGATTCAGACAAGGCGATGCTCTGTCATGCGATTTCTTTAACATCGTTCTTGAGAAGATAGTGCAGAACTCCAACGTCAACACCAGAGGCACTATCTTCCAAAAATCTGTTGATATAATTGGACGAACACAGCGTGATGTCAATGGCGCCTTTGTGAGAATTGAGACAGAAGTGGCAAAAATGGGTTTAGCGGTAAATGAGGGAAAAACGAAGTATATGCTGTCTTCGAGGAAGGACACCCAACACCGACGACGGCTCGGGCAGAACGTCACAATAGACACGTATAACTTCGAGGTAGTAGAGGAGTTTGTCTACCTAGGCTCCGCTATAAACACGGGCAATAACACCAGCGCCGAGATCAGACGAAGAATAACTCTTTCTAATCGCTGTTTCTTTGGGCTAAGAAAGCAATTGAGAAGAAAAGCCCTCTCTCGAGTAACTAAGGTAAAACTGTACAACACACTCATCATCCCAGTCCTGCTGTACGGTGCAGAAGCATGGACCCTGACAAAATCGGATGAAAGTGCCTTAGGCTGTTTCGAGAGGAAAGTTCTTCGGGTCATCTTTGGCCCCGTGTGCATTGAAGGGTCAAGGTCCAGAGACTCAGATGGCTCGGTCATTCAGAGCGGATGGAAACCAATGCTCCGGCCCGGAAAGCCATCGACACTATTCCTAAGGGATGTAGGGGGAGAGGACGACCTCGACTCAGGTGGCGCACTCAAATGGAAGAGGACCTCAATCAACTTGGAGTGCAAAACTGGAGACGACTAGCTAAGGACCGAACTAGCTGGCGGAGACTGTTGATTGAGGTCCAAGTCCACAACGAACTGTAGCGGCTGTAGTTAAAGAAGTAGCGGCTTCCTTTCTGATCACACATAGACAACGTTTTTAATTATGCACCTCGAAGTTAAATATTTTTATGTGCTGAGACTTTTTCCAAAAAGTCAAATTTAATAAGGTCTTAACCTCATTTCCCGATCTTCGTTGCTTCCATCTCAGGGCTCCCAAATGCTTTACTGGCATCACACTGTGTCCTTGCTTGGCATAGTTCTGTACATTCTGTACTATTTTGCTTTTAGGACTTCTAGGTAGATTTTTAATGACACTGTGAATAATTTTCTTGCGATTGTAGCCGTTTGACATCGTTTTTTTTACTAGAATTCTCTTGTTCTTGCCTTGATCAGGATATCCGCATTTTTACCTTGGGTACAACGTGCTAGCGACCCATGTCAAAGTTGGTATCTACAAAAGATTGAAGATCTTTTATTCGTTTGAACAGGTGATTTCCATTTTCACTTGTGGATATCAACATAATGCGAATCACGTGCTTGCTACCTTAACTCTCGTCTCGCAACGAAGTCGATTGGCCTGAATCTGTCATCGGAGGTGGTGTCGTGTAGACTGTGTCATCCTTTTATTCCACCAAACATTTCTTCTCTGCTCAATTTGGCATTGCAATCTCCAAGGATAGTTTTAGTGTCATAGCTAGCGCATTGGTTTGTCATTATTTGGGGTGTGAGCGCTTACTTATGTAGCCCTATTCGGTGTTCATTACTGTTTAACATAGCCACTTACGCTGATTCTATGCAGAGAATTCTTTCGAAGCCATCATTTGAAAAGCAACGTTGACGCATGCCTCCTTCCCCTCTCTCCTTTTATGGATGATATTTATAATAAAGTGAGAACATCATTTTCTGTAATTAAAATCTTAAAAAAGTGCGTATCCGCCACAGTGACCAACTTTACTGAAAATCTTAAAATAGCATTTTTCTTTTTAAATATTCTTGTTGACAACAATTGAAAAGAATTGAAGAAAATTACATTTTTCAAAGTCAAAGCTTTAAAGTCTTTGAACTTTATGCCAATAAAATTAAGAAAATTGAATGTCATTTATCTAATTAGCTTTGACTTCCCTAAATGCTTTGATGATAAAAGATAATCTCTAAATAATTACACTCTGCAAAATACCAGTTAGTTACAGTCTTGGGAAAAAACACAATCAATAAAATGCAAACGAAAAAAAAACAAGTTTTTTAAACGCCATCAGGTGATTATAATTACATTTGCAATATTCACAATTGAAACGCAATGCTCATCTCTACACATTTCCCCTTTTTACAAAATTTTATCTTGTCTATTTAATCTTGCGGTTGATGTGGCATATTAATAATGAATTATTACCAAATGCGATAAAAGTTGGAAACAAGTTTATAATAATTCAAAAATCAAAATATACATACATATGTCATGTAAGTAGTAAACCTGTCCCTTTTCTCTACAGTCATGATGTTAAGCTACATTGCGAGATACCATCTCTACAATAATACCACATCCTTTTTTTTGTTTGACCAACTCATTGTTTTCAAAACTCAAATAAAATCCTGCCCGGGTAGTGGACATTATTGGGATGCAGCGTATCCTGCTTTGGCTGGCGGCCATTGCAAAAACCGAGGACGATAGAAATCTAACTGCTCGTGAATGTGTTAAATGTAATTTTTTTTTCGGGCTTCAGAACAACTTTTGATATGAACTCGAAGGACAAAGTAAAAAATATATGATTGTAAAATACATAAAGCAAGGCACATCCTTATCAGCGAGTTTTCCACGTGTCTTGTCGTGTTGTCGGGAGGCACTGCCTAACTGCCGCAATGCTGGTCCATTTGGACAGAAAAGTAAGCACATTCCAACATTTTTGTGTGCGATTTTTGTTCGTAATTTTTTTTCCATCAGTAGATCGTAGGTGTATAATTTTGAAAAGAATTCTATTTATAAAGTGGTCTTCGGCCGTGGAGCACACTTTGAAAAGTACACTGAAAACAATTTCCTTTCAAAGTTGAAAGTCTCACAACGAATTGATATTCAAATCAGTATTCAAACTACAGTTCTTGTAATTTCATAAGCAAATCGCATTTTTCGCAGTGTAGCATTTTTCCATAAACTTTTTGAAAAGTATTCCTGTGAATACTGTGAATGTGAACGTTTCTGTGTATTTTGTTTTGCACTGTGAACTTTCGGATATGCCTCATGTAGGTGTCTTATAGTTAATTTGACATAATCTAGCCAGGAAATATTTTACAGGAGTTTGCTGAAATATACCGCTTAGTCCATTTAAAAATAAAAAGAAAATAACATAAAGCATTGGCATTCACCCGGAAGGCAGTGGATTTCTAGTTTAGGCCATACGAATCTCTACAATCTATATGAACATTATATCTCTCTCTCTACCTAGCCTGTATTTAGTCCAAGGAAATAGAAGATTTTTGTTTTTTTTTCACGCATTAAAGGTGTAGGTATATGAGTCAGATTTTAACGCTTTACTTGGCACACTGCTTAGGTACAACAAAATATAGGCCTTGGTTTTCCTTTTATAATTTAAAATACCAATCTAAAGGCGGTTTTTTTTAGGTACATCGTATACAGAGTATGATTTCTGGCATATGTAGTTCAATCTGGATGACTTGTTTCAACATTTGTGGCCGTACATCGACAATAAAGCATAAAATGTTGTGGGCGATTGTTTCTGGCTTATCGGCAAAGACTAGCACATTATCCTCACAGAAAATCTCACGATCCTAGAAGGCCAATTCACGGGTCTGAAACATGCAACATCACAACTCCTGCACATCATGGTTGTTCAATCAATGAACAAAAAGTCAGTAATCATGGCTGTAACTGTGTATGTGTAGTGCCCGTAGTTTAGTGGTATGTGCGTTGGCTGCTACGCAGAACGCGTGGGTTCGAATCCTGCTCGTGCCCATAAAGTTTTTATTTCATCTTTCACGGGTATTGCCTCTTACGAGGAACTGCCAACACTTCCAAGAGCATCAATCTGTCATGAAAAAAGTGCTTCTCGTACTCAACTTTGCCATTCAGAATCGGCGTCTTCACACGAACTTAGAGAATTGTTTATGAAAGTTAGACACTCAGGTCTTTATTAAACTGTGTCTTTACACACACTTAAACATAATCATCACTCCAAATACTGCAGTTTTGCTTTCATTCCATTCAACGAAAAGTTTACTTTCTAGCATAAAGTGCAGCTACAATCCCTTGTGGATTCGGGCCTCAACCAAAAATCTCCGCCAGTCAGATCGGTCAATAGAATAGCTTCGTTTTGCACAGTTGATTGCGTCGCAGTCTTCCTCTACTTCTAATTCTCTCGGGAATGATGTCGAAGGCTTTCTCGGCTATACGTGATCAAGCCATCTAAGTCGCTGAACCTTGACCCTCCGTGTCGTTGTACAACCCGTGAAGTCCGCTGTTGAATCTTCTTCTTAATTCCCCATCAATGCACACTGAGCCATAGATATCCCGAGGAATTTTCCTCTCGAAACAGCCTAAGGGGTACTCCATCCGAGTTTTTCAGTGTCCATGCTTCCGCACAATACAGCAAAACTGGAATGATGGGGGTGTTGTATAATTTTACCAAAGTAGATAGAGAGAAGGTTTTACCACTCAATTGCTTTCTTAGCTAAGAAAAAACCAAAACAGAAAACAGAAGTTGAAAGACTTTTGAAAGATAGTGCCTCTGTTGTTGACGGTGGAGTTTTGCACTATTTTCTCAAGCACGTTGTTTAGGAATCGCATGACAGTGTATCGCCTTGTCTGAATTCTTTCAGACTATTTGAAGCATGCTCCTTTCTCGATAGTCGCCTGCTGCTTTGAACAGCTCAGGAGCTCGAACATCTGCTCCAGCGGTTTATTATTTCAACCATGATATTGCTGATTTCACCTCGTTTAGGTCGGGTACACGGAGTGTGCTTCATCGCTAAAAACAAAAACCGAATCTACGCCTTGCAAAGTGATCCTGTTGCTTCAATTCTTGAAATGCCGAACCAAACTGAAAATAAATGCTTTGACATTTGACAAAATGGCAGACCTTTAAAAAGTGATGCCAACTTATAGTTCTATCCCTCTTAAAAAAAAAAATACCTAAAGGGAATATCAAAGCAAAAACTCATAAGCTCCAACAAATATGAAAAAACTCATGTTTTCATTCCGACTACAAAAAATAATTTACCGCTAAAATATGACAATACAAATACATTTTTTCATTCTAAAAATAATCTATCGCCCACGGACTCTTATTTCAATTTGTCCGGTCTCTATATTTTAACTAAACAAAACTACCGCTTACCAAACTCTATCCAACATACATTTTAAGTTGTATATGATTTTTTTTCCAAAGAGCTGTAGCGTTTTTTGTACACTGCCTGTCTAAATCCGCCTCAATGGCCAATTTTGTCATTTACAGGACTTACACTTAACAAGCCATAACCATAGTTAAGGTTCATATTTACCAGGAACCATAAACTAGCGAGCATCTCTATTCAAATCGAAGTCGAAATATGTACAATTCAACTGTATGGAATGTTAACTCTGGTTCTTTATTGCCTTTTGCTCATCTAAACGACTTCATGTCATCAATAAATTATATCTAGCTATCTCTGGCGTAGAAAATAAATTGAACACGTGACACAGATACAATGGGGAGCGACTTTTCTTTTTTCTCTTTTTGTTTATTCCGAGAACTCTATCGTTTTCGGAATGATGATGGTCTGACTATGGTAAGGTAGCTAGACAGATGGACCACAAACAGATGATGATGATGATGATGATGACGATGATGACGATGATGGTCGATTTCGCAATGAGAAAATTTATCCCCCCAATTACTTCGGTCTGAGTTCGGACTCATGCAAGCATAATGGAAGCAAAACCATCGCATGTCCCAATCATGAGAATGAGACATCGATATGGTCATCATCATCATCATCATCGACATCGACGACTGACGACGGAAAATCGAAGGAGACACTACATAGCCATATGAAATGATGAATACAGCAGCAATGGCAATTACCAAAAGCAATTTCTTAATTGTAAAGTTCCATGTGATATATCGGATACATGGAGATCCGTTCTCGCCTCGCTTTTGCACACACACACTCTCTTCCTGCAAATTGGAGCTATGGAGTATGCATATGAATGCGAATTTTGCAATCCATTGGATCGCATCTGGAAGCAAAAGAAGAAGCACACAAAATGATGCATCTTCAATTGGCGTTATTATTTATGAATGTGGGTTCTTTTTTATGCAGTTCCGAAGATATACGTTTTTTTGAAATACTCATTCCACTGTGCCCAGTGAATGGGGATATACAAAGAGTCTTGTCTTGATGAACTTTTTTTGGTGTACAGTTTTTTGTTGTCGGAAATTATGACCGCAAAATGGTTATAAAGTACTTCGATGGCACAATGTTTGCCAATAGAGTACCATTTCGTTTTTGTGTCTTTAAATGGCAGACAAATTCGGAATGCCGTGGGAAAAATTTAAAAAAACGATTTCACTTTTCCGTGTGACGAATAGCAAAGCCTTAAAGACTGCCTTGCTTTTTTATGCAACCTCCAATTCATTCTGGATCGCAGCTTGATAGAAACGTTTCATTGGGTGAGATCGATCGATCTGGTACGTCCAAAGTTGTCGAAACAAAGCGATTAGCAATCCGTAGATAATTGGTCTCCATAGAAGTGAGACAAAGTTTTTCTTATCCTTGACCTTATTCAAAAATTTTTCGACCTATTTCGATCGTTGGCTGACCCCAGTGTAAATTTGGTTTCTTGCCTATAGAATTCTATCGCAAAGGACTTCCCAAACTGTTTTCGCTGCGCTTATACGAGCTGGTACGCCGAGATTAACGAAATTTGTCAAAAAAGGGCTTTAATTGGAAGTGAGTAGTATAAGATTGTTTATTTTCCTAGAGCTGGCAAGGCCCTGAAGCCTTTAAACCACATCAATGATGATGTACATTCCTCTTTCTTCACATCAAAGGATTGCAAACTCAACAATTTTCCACAGTTAAACATAAAAGATGGGAACATTCTTTTTTTAATCGCTCATTAACTTTTTGCCATTTCATGCTTCTAACAAAAATAGTTTCAGTTCCACCACACCGGAGACAACGGATTATAAATTTCAAACTTATTTTCCGGGCTCGTAAGCTCATATCCATGCTCCACGCCATAGCCCTCGTGAAACTATCATCAACCAAGGAAGCAACAACAAAGAAGTTATTTCCACTAGAAAATTAATGTTGTCGCACAATCGCAAAATTCTCTACGGCCAAAAAAGGATTTCTCGTATGTGTGAGTGTTAGTGGGTAATAACATTCCTCTGGAGAACACAAAAAACCCATTCGCCGAATGCCGCAACTAAAATGATATCAATGAGAACTGTGGCACGTTGACGACCGACATGACAACATTCCCGTCTCGGATGAGCAAGGCTCAAATCTAAAATCCTTTGAAATTACAAAATTTTACAACGCACGGCACAGAGGTGTTTCTGGTATTCAAGAGCAGGGGGGATTTATATCTTTCATCTTCTCGAAGGGTTCCGATTTAATCGCTAATCAAATTGGGTCAAGACATCAGCCAAAAAGGTAGAAAACAATTAAATCATCGGAAGATTGAATCTTCCGGATAGCGACGACGAAGGATCTACTCAAGAATCCTCTCTGAAGTGGAATTTGATTATACAAATTTTATTGAAACCCTGATCCTTAATTGAATGTTTTTGGATATCCGAGTTCCTGAGAATCATAAAAATTGGCAAGGTTTTAAAAAATTTAAAAGGTGAGGCGTTTCCGGAATACTTGAACAAATCTCGGTTTTTCACTTTAATCGTCTAAGGAAGTGGATGCATCCGTAAGACACTCACACTTCGAATGTTAATAAAACGGAATTGGCTTTAAAATAATTCTTCAATCGCTATGAAAATCTCTTCGTTCCCATTTCGAAAGAGCACTCGAGGAAAAGTTCTTATGATGCTAGTTTCGTTTTGATATTTTGTGAAGGTTCTTGCTGGTGCGATTTTGAAGAGAACACAAAATAAATTCCACAGCAAAAAATGTTCCCCAAACAAGGGCAAACGAAAATGGGGGAAAACAAAAAAAAACTCATAATAAACCATGAATGCACCCTCTTGAAAAAGTTTCGTTCAATTATGCTCATTTAAACTTTAAGGATGCTAAAGGGAAGTGTAATATTTGATAGAAATTTCAGTCTTGTTTTTGTTTGTTTGATACTGCATTGCTAATTTTGTGGATTACTGCGTTTTGAAAAAGTTTTGTTTTGCTTTGTGGCTCTGGGGTGACATTTGTTGTTTTGAAAAAATTTAAGGTCTTAAAGGGTTTAAGGGATTACTAAGATTGCAATTTTCAATTGCAGTTTTCTGTTAAAACTTTGATAAAACTGTAAGCTTCTTTCACTTCCTGTTTTATTCTTGGAAACTATACGAAATACGAGACAGCGGCGGCGGTCAGCTTTTAACCAATCCATGTAGGACCTCAGCCTAAGCAGTAGACACGGTAGTTTTTCATCGCGAACGGTTTCTGGCATGCATTCTCCAGTCGTGAAAACCAAGCGCTCAGACATCCGCAATAACTTGGACTTTGTACCGGAGGTTCGGTTTTTCTGGTTGTCTTCAACCAAGGGACTGCGGAGAGAAGATTTTCTTGTCTGTCTAAATTTTCCTCTCGAAAGTACCCAATACCATTTTGCCGGCGAGTAGCACTGATAAAATCAAAGTCTTGAATAGTAGGCATTTTGTCCTTCCAGTGAGAAGTTATGAACCCAGTTGTTTTGCCAAACCAAAGTATCAGTGGCTAAATCTTCACTGGATTTCCACTAAAGTGTCGTTTAAAGAATTGATTTTTGTGCCAAAGTAGGTGAACTCCTAAGCTGCCTCGAAATTGCTGCAACCAACAGTGACGTTTTGCCACAGATAGCTCTGGTAGATCATTCACTAGGTATATTGATGGTACTACACGGCAGGCAATAGCTCTGGTGGATCAGCAGTTATGTTTAAGACCCCTGGTGGCACTCAGGACAATTTCCTTCAATATTACCACGGGTAGGGTGAATTTTCAATGGCGATTGCTGCAGGATTGGCGGCGTGAACGAATTTTTGTAAAAATGTCAACTTTAAGTAGTAGCGAAAAGAAGTGGTTAGTGATGGTTTTAATACAAAGCACTGTCTTTCATATGAATTTGTCTGCGATTACTGAGTGTGAATTATAGGAAAGCGAATGTTAATTTTTTCTATGATTTGTTTTATTTTGCTTGTATTTTTATGAGGCAGTGAATTATTATTTATTATGAATGCAAGAACTGTATTGGAATTCATGAGAGGTATTTTGTTCATGTACTGTCTGGTCAAACTCGTGGTTAATTCGATATGCATGGCAGGTTTATTTTGCCTGCAGATATGCCTTTAATGATTTATTTTCGGTCATTTACTATTTAACTAAAATAACTCAAGGCTCCTGATCCATTTTTGATTACCAAAACTTTCATTGCCAGTCTATTGAGCGTCAATTAACAGAACCTTTAATAGATAATACATCGAGGTAAAGTTTCCAATGATTTTTGTGGAGACATTTCAATGGACTCCATAAAAACACAAATTAATTTAAACAAAAACAAAAAAATAGACAAAATACCTTCAACGTAGTTACATCCTTATAAAAATAGGTCCCTTTTTGATAAAGCGTCCAATAGTAAAACTTTGTCCCCATCAAACTTTTATCTCTCTCGCAGAAGGAATAAGTTTCTCTTTAGTTCGATTTTTTATCGTAAATTCATGAAACCTTCAAACAAATCGAAAATAAAGAAAAACTTTCAATTTTTTTCTATTTTTCAAATCAAGAAACAAAAAAAAAAAACACACACACACACCCAAGAATGTCGAAGAGAAGAAAACTTACCATCAATACTTAGTTTTCCTTTACATCTGTCAGAGGCAAGAAAAAAAAGCCACAAAGTTACTCGCTTCATCCCCGTCGTCAACCCCTTTCTCAAAACTTTGTAAAGAAAAAATGCATTGAAGTGGAATGTCCTTACAACCTACCCTATTTCTTGGACTAAAGAAAGTTTGTAAAACCGCCTCGGTGCCTCTTCCGTCCTGTGACTACTAAAAAACAACGTAGATTTTCATCCTGTCTATTTCTTGTAAGGGCAAGATGCTCCACATTGGCAAGAGGTCATTAATGCGGATTCAGCAACAAAAATCACACAACTTTTTGACAATTAAATGTTCAGTTATGTTATGTTATTTTATTCTTTATGATCATTTCGGGCAATAAAATTATTTTATTTTATCTGTCTCGGGGGTAAATTGGTGAAGTTATTTTCTTGTAAAGTGGGCAGTTTGAAATATTTTCGAGGGTTTTGGGGTGCAAAGTGAAAACACCCACACCATCGTGTCGTTGATCTGGGTGGGGAGATTTGAGAGGAGGAGGCCTTTCCGGGTTTTGATGAAAAAGTCAATGGACTGAAACTTTTCAATTGCTTTACACACCATGAAATCTTTGGATTATATTTATAACGTTTTTCATGGTCAGACTTATGGAGGGTTATGGCTCGAAGTTGGATGAAATAAAGAAAGGTACCTTATTTGTTGTAGGGGGTGTTCATTGTGTTTTCTTCTTTTTTGTTTGTGTAAAATAAACCATTGATAAGAGTCGTTAGGAGGTTTTGGGTTTATTTTATAGTTTTTTGTATTTTTTTTTCCATCATTCTTGGGTTTTTAAAAGTTTGTGATAATGTCCAGGTTGGTATATTTTTGTCTTGAGAAAGGCAATCGCTTTTAAAGTGAAAAATTTAGTATGGACTTGATGCTTTCATAAAAGTTTTGATTCAGTGGTCAAATTTTCTCAGAAACACTCAACAAAATTACAAGGTTTCTGAGAATTTTTTTTAATAAAACTTTTTCTGCAAAGAATTTATTGTTTTGTGTGGGAAATGGAAGCTGAAAAATGTTTCCTTACTAGTTCGTAGGTGGGATTCTCTTTTGAATGATTGAAGGTTTAGTGCGTATTTTGTGAGTAAGAAAAAAATATCAGCATTGTATCTAATGCATAATTATAAACCAGATTATTTATAAACATGGACTTAAGACCTTTGAATAGTGATAAAGTACTGCGACAGCAGAAGGTAGAACATTTGGTTTCAAATCCGAATTGTACATTTGTACGTAAGGAAAAAGGAACTTACAAAATATCAAAGAAGTTCAATATTTCATGAAATTGTAGACCCTCAATTCTTTATTAAAAATACTGACTTGAAGATGAGTGCAAGCCACTTGGTCCTTAGCTGTCAAGGAGTAGAGTTATTGGCGCATCTTCAAGGGCTTTGCCTAAATCATCTATATACCAAGAGCACAGTGCAATCACCATGGAATGGAGGAGTTGCGGTGTATATAGGCCTTCGTTCTTGAATTTCCTAACACTGTAATGAATGGGAAGAGAGAGTGTTTCATATCCGCAAATTTCTGTACTTAACAGCAATGAATTATTTATTTAAGATGGTGAAGTGGAGTAATATTTCTTGAGCTGTCTCAAAAAACTCAAACATCTTTCTGCATTTCTGGCATATATGATCGTTAAACAAGTGATAAATAATGCAAATGTCGAGAATTTTAAGACACTCGGTTTCACTGATAGAAATGCCACTCAATGACAGTGGCAGAGGAAGTATACCTTGCTTCATTGATATAAGACAGTATTGAGTTTTCAAAGCATTCAAAACAAGTCGTTTTTTATTCCCCACTGTGAGATAGAGTGGCGTTTTTCAGCATTCAAAGATAGGGGGGATGCAAGTCTTGGAACGAATATGAAAAGCTTAGAAAGGTACAATCGTCAGCGAAGCAATTAATTGGATTTGAAGTTGCAGACAAGAGATCATAAGGTTATGATAAAGATTCGAGGGAAGAACAGAGCCCTGCGGCACTCCATGTTTCAGACTTGAATCCGTCAAATACATCTTGCATAGAACGGTTACCGACAGCACGCATTTTCGATACGAGAGTGAAATGCCAAACTTTATCAGTGTGTAGAAAAATAAAGGAAACCAATGAAGTGAAATGGTCGGGTCAGTTAGTTAAATATTTGTTCCCAGCATTTATGAATGATGTGAATGATTTATTTTACAGCGAACTTTACGACATGGACCTAGCCAGAAGGGTCAACGTCCAAAGACTCAGATGGCTCGGTCATTTAGAGCGGTTGGCACCAATGCTCCGGCCGAAAAGCCTTTGACACTATTCCCGAGGGACGTAGAAGGAAAGGAAGACCGCGACTCAGTTGGCGCACACAAGTAAAAGAGGACCTCAATCAACTTGGAGTGCAAAACTGGCAAAACTGGAGACAGCTAGCTAGGGACTGAGCTGGCTGGAGGAGACTGTTGGTTGAGGCTCAAGTCCACAACGGATTTTAGCGCCCCCTTAAGTAAGTAAGTAAGAATGATTTATTTTGATATTCAGGATGACTAAAAACGAAAAGTGCGACAGCCTACAGCATCAAGTGCTTATAGAAATCTTTGCATAGAAAGAAGAAAGGCCAACCTGCCGGCAAAAGTAAGAAGTTAATCTGGATCAGCGGGTTTCAAGTTATAAACAAACATAGAAAACAACCGAATGAAAATTCAAGAAAACAATAAATAAATAAAATTAAATTAAAGAATTCCAACACATCACAGGGCCCTTGAAGAAGAAAAATGCGGTACCCCACGTGCAAGTACACAAAAATTAAATTCACGTCCTAGTTTACCAAACAACAACGTGGCCAAAAAAACTGCAAACACAAGAAAAAAAAAGAATGAACCAAACAAAATCTCTCCAGCGACCCGCACGACTCATGGAGCCCTTTTTTCCTTGTAAATCTTTGAATTTTCGTAATTCACAATAAATCACTTCTCCATTTTGTCATCGCCAGAACTTAAGCCAGCCACCTAGATTTCTAACTACTTCCCAGTTTACAAAAAGAAGATGAAAGCAAACCAGGTGGGCAACAACAACAAGCTCACCCGGTTAGTAAACAGGGTCAACTGCAAAGTATTATGTAGTAGTAGGAGAATAGAAGAGTTTGTGAGCTAGCGTCTCCAACCTAACAACGCTTGCTGCCAACAAATAAGACAAATTGCATTTCTCCAAACGAACAAAGCTATTGGTATAATAAGAATTTTCTTCGGCCTTCCTGTGAGCACACCTCGCAGGAGTTTGTCCCTTCGAGAAGAGAGAAAAAAAAAACAGAATTTTCCGCTTGAACTTCATCGCAAAACTGTTGACAGCGACACCACGGGCAATACCTGGAACCTGCAGTAGTTCCACTTTTCAAACACATAGCCCCGGAAATCCAAAAACTGTTCCAAACTTTCTTCGTTTTGGTGTGGAAATCGTGTCTTCAAGTTCAACCTTCACTCTTGGACTATGCACTGTTTCCTCAAGCAAACTTGATCCTGGTAGTTGTCGTCGGTCGGTTGGATTGGATGTTGAATAGTTGTTGTGTGATTCAGGAAAAAGTTCCTTTCAAACATGTACCGTACATCTGTTGTGTATTTTCCTGCGGATTGGCACCAAGCCTGCAAGGCTCACCCACTGTAACGTCCGTTCGCCTTCGAACGGCTGCTTTTTCGTTGCCTTATATATCGTCATGATAAGATTTTACTTGCCCCTATTCTCTCCACCTCAACAACGCTCCCACGATCTTACCGCAGTGAAAGTTTTTCGATTTAGTTACAAGGGTAATCCCAGCAAACACCAACCGCTTGGTGAGCCTTGTTCCTTTTTATAGGCCAGGCACCTTCCACGTGTACAATCCTTTTTGAAGAAAAAGATTTTTCTTCCCCTGTTTATTTATTTTCGCCTTGCACTTTTGCAATTGTGTATTTTACAAACCTAGATTTTTCCTCATATCAACAACAAACTTCGTCATGATACACGCAAGGAACAGCCGCCCTACAATGGGGTTGGTAAGTTCTTATGGTTAAGGGACGACAGGTTGAAATTGCTAAATTGAACTTAACCACCCAATCTGTTAACAAAGTGTAAGCTCTGCAGATTGCAGGGGGCCTTCAGAAGAATGAAAAATGTGACATTGCAATGCCACTGGCGATGGCGGGCTTGCACTGTTGTTTGTTGCTTGCAACAACACCTTTTCTTGTCTAAGGATTTATCACAATTTACTTTTTATTTGTGGTTTTTCTTGTTACAATTTGTTTTACAGTTTTAAAGGAGAATGGAGGGGGAAGTACTTCATCGCAGCTTCTTGCATATAAATTTCGCATTACGCACAATGAATTATTTCTTTGGAAAAATTCGAATAGTTTGCATTGGAATATTTGACTATAAATTTTAGTCGCATATGACTTGCACAGGATTCGATTCCAAGATAAATTTTGGTGCTGCTGTTTTATTTTGTGTTTCTTTTTAACATTATATCACTTTTAACTTTGAGCAGCCTCCCGCGTGTTTCTTTTTCCATATTGTTATCGACTTCTACTGCTAACCCAAGGTAGGCAAAAGATGGCACAATAAAAGAATGATAGTTCAGCAGTTTTGTACTTTTTAAGTAGTGAATGTCGAAAATGCACATCGACCAAAAACCCTATTTGTAGAAGCATCGTATCACCATCAATGGAAACTACACAAACTCATAATTTAGCTGAACCAGGAAAATAGTTTTCATACACAATTTATCCCACTTCTCTGACCTATCCAACAACTCCTGAAGTAGTAACTTCCAACGTACACATCGTCCGTAAGTCAAACTTATTGCTTCATCTTCAATCGAACCGTATACGAGCTTGTTAGCAATTTTTCCAAATCACATTGACATTCCACGAGTGTGTAGTTTCGACAATAAAAACGAAAAAAATCTAAACTTAATCTCCCCAATCAGCTAAATCCTTTCCATTGATTTCACATAAAATAAAAATACACTCGTCGAATGAAATACACTCACTTTGGTGCGTTGTCGTTTGTCTAACATGAGTCCTTCGCCCTAAACAGACAATCCTTATCTTCACATATATATACGGATCTCCTTCTCCATCTTGTTGAGAGATATAATAAAATATCCCGATGGAGATTTTTAAGATGGCAGTATCTTAAGAAGACGGAAACTGAAACATCAATAGAGAGATATAAATGCAACGGTCAGGAGAGCTTTTCTCGTATTGGCTAAAGTACCTTCATGTTATAGTCTTTTACAAGTTCATGGCAACGATGGCATTTTTGTTTTTTTTTTTCGGTACTCGCCCCCAAAGTTTACATTTATCCGAGGCAAGGAAGTGACAAAAGAAATAGCGCGTAAAAGAGCAGCAATAGCTAAAAAGGATGAAATTGGGAAATATAAAGACGAACAGAGCAGTCAAGTGAACGGAAAGAGAAAAACTTTTATGATGTCATTTCGGGAACTTAATGGATTCTCAATGTGAGTTTAAGGACATGCGTTGCTGTTCGCCGTCGTCGTGGTCGTTGGGGGGGACACGTTATGAGCAAGAAAAACAGAAAAAATCTTTTTTTTTATGGCCAAGCAAAGGGATAGTAAAGTGGGAAAAAACAACACACAAGGAAGAAAACATTGCGGAAGGACAAGGAGGAGATGTTATCTAAGAAGTTCTTCTATTAAGAACTTTAGATGAACACTGAACTGGACGGATTTGATGGAAGATGACTTGGGGATGGAGTTTCTATACTTTTTTGTGGGAGCCTCTGAATCGTTAAATATAATTACGCAATTTGGAACTTTAATTGTAATCGTTCAAACAGTTTTTCCACCTTAGTGCATTCAGAAGAGGATGACAAATGAAAATTGCTATGTGTATACTATTTATGGGAATCACATTTTTTTACTTGGCAAGGTTAGCAGTTGGATTGACTAGTCCTTGAAAAACCCCTCAGCTGCCTCAGCCATTTTGTTGCATGCGTGTGTAATACACATTATCTCCCAGTCACTAACACAGTTCCTTTGTTTGTTAACATCAACAATCTAATTAAGGACATTAACAATGACACACAGAAAATATCCCTAAAAAGGTGAATGAATACTGTCCTCCTAGCACATTAATCCACTTATCCTCTTCTTCTTTTATTTCACTCAATCCAACGACACCTTAATCCTTGTTGATAATCAAATTCTTCCAAATTCCTTTATCCAACTCACTGTATCATCCTTCAATAATTATACATCTCACCGACAAAAGAACGACACAGGATAACTAAAGGGTCCTACGAAAAAATAGAAAACAACCGCCCTAAGTTTTTCGCCCAAAGAATATTCCCTAATTAGCTAACCTGAATGTCCTTCCGCTCTGGATATATATGTGACTGACGAGCTTGCTCTAGCGAGAGATAATTAATTTGTCTTTGACACATCATTAGATGCCTTGATATAATTCCAAAGGCATTTCAGAATTCAGAGTGTATTGTTCGACAATTAGCCGGTCTGTTTCTTGCTCCCTCTCATCATTCCAAATCGATAGGCGTGTGACTGTGCGGATGCTGAAATATCCTGCCAAACTGGTCGACTGTTCACCTCATCAATATGATTATTTTCCTTTCTATAATAATCCTGCCGTAGGGTAGAGTAAGAGGTGGGGATAGGACTTTTTGATTGGCTCCTGTTTTGACGATAATTATTATCTATCTCAGGACACTTTGGGGCGACATCTATTGAGACAGCTATTTAAATTAATTACAAAGCCATAAGAGCCCAAAAAGATGGCATTGAACTGATACAGAATGATTATCAATTGACTTCGTTGATGGGATCCCTTTTATCATTGTACTCTTCAAAGTTCGTCAAATTCCAGTCTCTGACAGCAAACATCTTAAAACATTCCAGCGTACATTCTCCTGTCATGTTTCGCCACAAACTAGATTGTTTGATAAAATGGAAAACAGAAGAAAAAAAAAAACAAAACAACTCTGCGTTGTGTAAATTACTTTTCAAATGCGGTTTGTCTGTTCTTCTACTCCAGCAGACACGGACGGTCTTAGTTGAGTGACCATACCACCACTGTAGAGAAGCCACTGTACCGAGATTGCAATGCAATTCATCATGAATTAATTATGGGATCTACGCTGTTGATTTGATTCACTCTGCCTCGCACCGGACGAACATTAGCCAATTCATTTTATTAGGCAATTAGTATTGGGTTACCGTGTTGTTTGGCTACTGTTGTAACTGTGTCTTCGGTCTGGTCTGGTCTTGCATTGCGTAGCGAAGAACAGCAATTACCATTGTTGTTTAAGTTGGCTTGGAATTGAAAAACATAAGTGATGTCCATCTCTCAGACTGTAAAAGAGGTGCAAAACACAAACGGAAATACAAATCGTCTTGCAATGCAATGAAAGATTCACAATTGCAGATAGATGCGAAATCAGAGGGGGTTTGTAAGGAGGAGACTGTACTTAATTTCTGAAAGAAACGGAAATGCTAAGAGGTTTAACAATTGCAATGTAGGTAGCCCTCATCAATTTATCCCAATGAAAACATGCAGCATCAATCAGAGGTCATAAATAAATAGCAAAAGACATAAAATCAGTACCCTATACTTAGGTATAGTACCTTCTTCACCACAAAGCATTGAATTTCGAACTAGTAATAACCGAACAAATTTTTTTGAGTATTAATGTAATCAAATGAGAATTAAAAATAATATGTATGAATCAAATATGATTCATCATGAATCACATGTGATACATTAATTATCTTATCTGTTTATGATGAATCCAATTCAATTATGATAAATTTAATATTATATACAAAAAATGAAAGATGAATAATGATGAATCAAATGTGATTCATGATTAGTAAAATGAAATGTATGAATATGAAATAAACTTCAGAAGAAAATTGGAATGAGAAAACGGCCAACGTATGGAAAAGTTGGTAAGAGCCATTCATGAAATTTAGAACAACAAATCCACACCTTGGATGGCGCATGCCTGAGGAACTCTTCAAAGGATACTCTAAAATCTTGCTAGCATCAGCTGAAAAATAAAGTATGGGACCACATTATGTCAGAACTAAAAAACTGCAACACAGAGTTTTTATGCTAATCGAAAGCCATTATTTATCCATCGAATGTAAGGTCGTAGTCGTATTTACTTACTTACTTAAGGTGGCTCTACAGTCCGTTGTGGACTTGGGCCTCAATCAACAGGCTCCACCAGCTAGCTCGATCCTTAGCTAGTCATCTCCAGTTTTGCACTCCGAGTTGATTGAGGTCCTCTTCCACTTGAGTGCGCCACCTGAGTCGCGGTCTTCCTCTCCTCCTACGTCCCTCGGGAATAGTGTCGAAGGCTTTCCGGGCCGGAGCATTGGTGTCCATTCGCTCTAAATGACCGAGCCATCTGAGTCTCTGGACCTTGACCCTTCTGGCTAGGTCCATGTCGTTGTACAACCCGTAAAGTTCGCTGTTGTATCTTCTTCGCCATTCCCCTTCAATGCACACGGGGCCAAAGATGACCCGAAGAACTTTCCTCTCGAAACAGCCTAAGGCACTTTCATCCGATTTTGTCAGGGTCCATGCTTCTGCACCATACAGCAGGACTGGGATGATGAGTGTGTTGTACAGTTTTACCTTAGTTGCTCGAGAGAGGGCTTTTCCACTCAATTGCTTTCTAAGCCCAAAGAAACAGCGATTAGCAAGAGTTATTCTTCGTCTGATCTCGGCGCTGGTGTTATTGCCCGTGTTTATAGCGGAGCCTAGGTAGACAAACTCCTCTACTACCTCGAAGTTATACGCGTCTATTGTGACGTTCTGCCCGAGCCGTCGGTGTTGGGTGTCCTTCCTCGAAGACAGCATATACTTCGTTTTTCCCTCATTTACCGCTAAACCCATTTTTGCCGCTTCTGTCTCAATTCTCACAAAGGCGCCATTGACATCACGCTGTGTTCTTCCCATTATATCAATATCATCGGCGTACGCGAGAAGTTGAACAGATTTTTGGAAGATAGTGCCTCTGGTGTTGACGTTGGAGTTCTGCACTATCTTCTCAAGAACGATGTTAAAGAAATCGCATGACAGTGCATCGCCTTGTCTGAATCCTTTTTTGACGTCGAAAGATTCCGTGAGCTCGTTGCCAACCTTGATGGAGCAGCGTGAGTTCTCCATCGTCATTTTGCACAAGCGAACGAGCTTGGCAGGGACGCCAAAACTAGACATAGCTTTGTACAGTTCGTCTCTGTAGATGCTGTCATACGCGGCCTTAAAATCGATGAAAAGGTGGTGGGTATCGATTTGGAGTTCATAGGTCTTTTCCAGGATCTGCCGCAACGTGAAAATTTGGTCGATGGTTGACTTTCCTGGCCTGAAGCCACATTGATAAGGACCAATCAGATTGTTGACGAAAGGCTTCAGACGTTCACATATTACGGCAGAGAGGATCTTGTAGGCGATGTTTAGTAGACTTATTCCTCTATAGTTGGCGCAGTTTAGAGGATCTCCCTTTTTCAGGATCGGGCAAACAATGCTGAGGTTCCATTCATCGGGCATGCATTCCTCTGACCATATCTTACAGATGATTTGGTGCATGCTCCTATCTAGCTCGTCGCCTGCTGCTTTGAACAACTCAGCAGCTAGTCCATCTGCTCCAGCGGCTTTGTTGGATTTCAGCCGTGATATTGCGGTTTTCACTTCTTCTAGGTCGGGTTCACGGAATTGTTGGCTATCATCGTGTCCGATGAAAGGCTCCTGTCTGACGGCGGTATTTTGTTCGTCGTCGCCGTTATACAATCTACAGAAGTGGTCTTTCCAAATCCCCAGCATTGACTGCGATTCTACTATGATGTTCCCTTGTTTATCTCTGCAGGCATCAGTTCTTGCTCGATGACCTTGAGCCAGCTGTTTAACCTTTCGGTAAAACCTCCGAACTTCATTCCTGCTGTTGGCTCTCTCAACATCCTCGATCTGACGCTTCTCATGCTCTCTCTTTTTCCTCCTGAGAAGCCGGCGTTCCTCTCTCCTCTTTTGCTCGTAGAGCTCACGAGCAGCTCTTGTCCTTCTATGCAGCGCCGCTTTGTATGCCTCCTGCTTGGCTGCATGGGCCTGCCTGCATTCTTCATCAAACCAGGGGTTTCGTTTTGGTGGCTGTGTGAAACCCAGCACATTAGAGGCGGCATCTCTAACTGCTCTTTGGCAATGTTGCCACTGGTCTTCGATACTTGATGTTGGCGGCATAGGACTCCTTAAGAGGTTACTTGACACTCGATCAGAGAATGATCTGGCGATCTCTTGCGATTGTAGCCGTCCGACGTCGAATTTTCTTGCAGCATTTCCTTGTTTTGGCCGTTGTCGGGATATTCGTAGCACTACCTTGGCTACGACGAGGTAGTGGTCCGAGTCGATGTTAGCTCCTCGGAAAGTTCGAACATCTAAAATGCTGGACAAGTGCCTTCCGTCGATCGCAATGTGATCAATCTGGTTGACGGTTGATTGATCAGGAGATCTCCATGTACCTTTATGGATGTTGAGATGAGGGAACCAGGTGCTTGCTACCACAACATTTCGCCCCGCAGCAAAATCGATCAGCCTGAATCCGTTATCGGATGTGGTGTCGTGCAGGCTGTGCTTTCCGACCGTTCCACCAAAGATGTCCTCTTTTCCCAGCTTTGCGTTAAAATCGCCGAGGACAATTTTAATGTCATAACTAGGACATTGCTCGTATGTTTTGTCGAGGAGCTCGTAGAACTCGTCTTTGGTGTCGTCCTTTTTCTCTTCTGTGGGGGCATGCGCACATATTAGGCTGATGTTGCCGAATTTAGCCTTGATTCGGATTGTCGTGATGCGTTCGCTCACACATTTGAAGCTCAAGACTTTTTGCCTGAGTCTGCTTCCAACGACGAATCCGCATCCAAATAGTCGCTGTTGTTGCTCTCGGTAACAATTACCATAGTAGATGTCGCAGTTTTTCGTAGTCGTATTTGTCATTCCAAAAAACTGAACCAGCTGTGCCAGCTGACAAGACGAAGTGCACTTGATAAATTGTGTGAACCAAAGGTCAATTTTAAAGGGAACACACAGATCTTCTAAACTTTTTAATCCTAAAACATTATCCGCGTCAAATTTGAGTAAATCGATCAAGCCGTTAGGCCTTTGGCCAATAAGACAGACGCACGTATCTACAGCGTACACACTGACGAAAGCTAAAATTTAGAAATTCTATCACCGTAATGTTGGATTTAGTTTGTAGCCCTACTATACAAGCTTAAAAGTCAGAAACAAATACTACTGACCGACGTTTGAGTTGAGCATTATCCTAAAGTAAATTCCGAAATCCATCAAATCTCCAAACCGCCTATTGTGGATCAAAATCTTTACATAAACTCTATATTTCCATTTCAATTCGATAAGTACACTACCGGAAGAGCAAAGAACCAACTTACTGTACCAGTAGTATAAGCCCAGCTTTGAATAGTAATTTAACTGAGTTCCCCCACCACAAAAGTGTCCGCGTCGAGTCATCTACAATATTCCCACTCTAAACCCATCAACACTCGTGACGCGGTGTAAATTGAACTCTGGACAGACGAACGAATGATTTGAAGCGCTCGAGCAAAGCCCACCTTTGTCATTGTCCATACTCTACCGGTCTTACCCAGAACCTCGAAAGTTGCCATTACCACTTAACAATGGAAGCCGCTCTTTGTCTTTGTCATCGCACCCGGCTCACTATATGGTGTCGCTCATTCGTCAATGTGTCATCATCATCAACGGTCTGTGTACACGAGGTTTGTTTACAAACAAACAAATGGCGCGAATCGATGTGGCGTCGTCGTCGTCGTCGACATCACTCATGCCGGCAAAAGTGTAAGTGTACAAGGTAAAGACCCCACCTAATGGAAAACGGACTAGCTGTGGCTGCTTTAATTGGAATACTGTCCGGAGTTTGTTGACACTCTCTTTTTTTTCTGTTTTGTGATGATGAATGGCAGTGCACCTGTTGTGTTTACATAGTGCCAACTTTACTCGCTGTGCGGAAATCTGATTTTTTGTGCTCTGATTTATTTATCCGATTTGAGTTAAAAAATTGTACGATTGAGTAATTTTGTCGAACAACAAAATGGTAGGTTAACCTACTGCCATTATTATTGTTGTTGCGGTGCCAGATGGTAGGCAAAATCATAATAATTATTTTGTAAGCTAATAAAATTAATTTACCATGCAAGAGGGGAACACAAAAATAAACAATACATAATAATAATAACAATAATTGCGTTAAATGGTTTCTGCACGAATGCAAACTATCCAAATAGAAAAGTTAAATGGCTTTTTTGGGCGGGTGCATGAATTGGACACACAACACATTACTTGGGTTTTCTTTTCGGAAAAAAAAACCGAATCTGGGCTATTTGATTGATGTCGTGCGTGTGCGTGTAATGATGTTACGAGGGCAAATGTTGAAACGACAGTTTACATTATTTTGCATTGTTTTTCGGCCGTTCCATTTCATTCAAGGGGAAAGCAAATCTGCATGTGTGGTTGGGGGAAGGGTGTATTGTGGAATATGAGACCCATTCAATGCAGTGGTTTGTAAAAGTATTGATTTTGATTTCACAAAAAAGCAATTGCTTAGGTATACGGAATAATTTGAACGGAGAATTAATTTACTTCGTTCTCCATGATTCTCATCATTTCGAGTATCTTGAAATTTCTGATTTCAACCGGATGCGGCCTAATTCAAAGCTGTTCATAGCTTTGTGTGACGAAAAGAAGCAAATTGTCATCAAAAAACTTTAAGCAAATAGCTTGTTCGCAAAAGAATTGCCGGAAAGTAGTTTGCGGTGATATGGCTTGTGGGATTTTGGTTTGCGGGGTTTTGCTTTGCCGTCTTCCAACCCCATCCCTTTTTTTACAATCACTACTTCTTACCACTTTTGTGTAAGGCGATTTCCTTACACCAACCACTGCCAGAGTCTATATCCAAGTCTAAGTCAGTCAGTCAGTCTTAAGTCTTAAAATGTCAATTCATGTCCTCACTGATTTAGAAATACCTTGTTCTTGTACATGTCTTTTTGTATCATTAAATTGAACTAGAACAACTTGTTCCTTAAGTTTTGAACATTTAATCTCCATACTTAACACAGTCCAATCACAAATAGCCCCTCATTACAAATTCAAACCTCTGGCCTTCAATCTCGTGTTCGAGTGTCGAGTAAACGAACTTAACTTAACTCAACTCAATCAATTCATTTATCCCTCTAGAAGAAAATCACATTCACACTGTGACTCGACATAACCTCTCTCTCTCCATAGCTTCGTAGTTTTCATTATTATTTCTCTTGCCACAAAATTTATATTATCAATCCCTCGATGCATGTCTTTTAACAAGACCCAAAGTCCGGTAAACCTATATAAAAACTGAAACAGAAACACAAGAAAACAAAACATTGCCAGTGGGATATCCTTTTTGAAGTTTAGTTTTGTCCGCATTGTCATATTTCCATTTCCATAAATTGAATTCTCTATCTCTCTCTCTCTCCAGAGCCCATATCGAGGGACGACGAAGAACAATAGTTTACCGCCATGAATCATGATTGTTGTTATTTTGTTTGGCAATGGCAAGTCTTATTGGTACCACACAACATTTTCTCTGTGTTTATTTATACAACTGTAAAGATCTTGTGATTTTCATTTTGCATTTTACTTAATACCGGAGATTTTCTGTTATGACACGGTCCAGTTTGCAGGAGAGAATACTCATATACCTAGAGGGAAGAAAGTTCCATTGTTGTTTTGGATTTTCAAATTTTCCAAAATATTCACTATTGTTAGAACATTTTGGGTTTTTGGTTTTGTTCAAGGCCGTTGGTGGGAAAAATTGGTCAGAATTGGGGAAGGTGCTCCGAAAAATCTAAAAAATAAGAAACACCTTAAACTGGAAGTAGTCATTTTATGACCTCGATACAATGTTTCCTCGACATTTCGGAAGATTTTCTCTAATCGCAAGAAAAATGGGATATCATTTCTTTATGTCTACGGCCCTGCACCGATTTATTGACAGAGAAAGGCATAGTATTTACTATTTGTTGGTTACCTCATTATACAGAAACACAGCTACTTTTGATATTTGGTTTCAATTATTTAAATTGAAACTGGTAATGGACTTGGATAGTTGTTAAAATACACAGACCAAGCGGCCCGGCCGGCCAATTTGATACTCGTTTAGTGAAGACGCACGAGAATGAGAAGGATTGATTTGAGCTAGAAGGCAGTTTAACTTTAGTCTTTCAATATTAATCAAACTACAGGGTAACTCCAAAATCTTTCCTTTTTTCTCTGATGTTGCTTCAAAATTATTTTATTAATTTAAAGCGAGTAGGAGTAGTTATATTTGGGACGCCTTGTATCATTTATTAAGCCTTTCATAAATGAATGAAAGAAATTAAATGAATGAAAATACTTACCTCATCCTCATCTCGACCAGAGTAAAGTTGGTATAGTTTTTGGCACTGTGTTAGCTTCAAGAAACATACTTTTAGCAAACTTTAGTTGGAATGCATTTCGTGTTATTTTGGCAGAATTATATTAAACTTTATTTACCGATGGAGCTGAATAATGAAATTGGAAATGGCTTATTGTGGTTTTTCGGAATCTCAAAAAATTACAAGAGAATTGATTTAAATTATCTTTAATGTTGTTGTTTAAGCTTTGGGGGTTTTAAGGGATTGTAATACGATAATAATTATTGTCTTGAAGGCTTATGTTTATGAAAAATAACAATTCTTGCAATTAGTTTTTCCCTTAAGTTATTTTCTCTTGTAGGAAATTATCAGATTTTTGTGCTTTTGCAATGTTCCCAATGCAAGGGGATATCAGTTGAGACACTTTCCTCCTATGAGACGCCAACGACGCACCGTAGTCCGAACGCTAGTATCGCCATCGTGTAGTACATTCTATAGTAGATGGCTATTATCGAAATTTAAATTGGGTCAGACTCTTTTTTTAAGAAAATGGAAAAAGGGCAATATAGGTGGGGTCCTGTTGATTCAATACTCTTGTTCTTCGCGCACAACGACATCAAAAGCAATAGTATCTTCTCCTCTAAGCAACCGTCAAAAATTGGTTTGACGAGCATTGACGTGGTGGCACTTCGATTTCTGATGAGGCACATCAAGATGTCCCGAAAATGGCACCACGGGACATAACGTTACAAGAATCCACGATCTCGTATAGGCAGATTGCCAGCCGTCGTCGCCGGACGCTGCCGATTACAGATATGCGGGGTAATTGAGATGGCAAGGATTTCAGATCGCGATGAGTGCTGAGTTTGCTCACTTCAAACCTCCGTTAGATTACTTTAGAAGAGTTTTTGACACGGTTTAAGAGCAATCTGAAGGAGTTTCTGCGTCGTTTCGTGACAGTTGGCCGAACATGGATCCACTGGCACACACCAGAGACCAAAAACAGTAAAAAGAGCGGACTTCAGTCGGCTAAAGTGCTCCTAAGAATTCCAATTTCTGTCTTAACGGTGAGGGCCTCCATTGTCTGGGATTGACAAGGTATAATCGTACAGAGACTACTTGAAGATGGAGAGGATATCTTATTTTTCCTCAAGCACAGGGCTTAGGGTCAAAACATGGTACATCGAAAACCCGGATAACGAGATTCTGGAATTTTCCACAGTAGGTACTTTTGCCCGCGTAACGTTGGAGTGAAAAATTTACATTTTTTTCTTGAGAATCTATTTATTTTCGTCACTCGAAGCAATGAGAAGAGAATCAGGGATATCAAAATCTGGTTCCTTTTTCGACTTTTTCTAACATCCCCGAATCAGACCACACACTTTTTCAAAAAAGAAAAGAAATTTTAGGATACACCAAATGCTGAGAATCAGGGAGAACAAAGCATTAAAATTCTTCGTTCAAATAATTCAATGTAACCAATTGCTTTTTTGTGAAAACAAAATCAGTCATGCTGCGGGGAGGACACGTAGATTGCTGTTTTTTTTTAAATAATTTTAAGCTATCACTTTGTATTTGTCTTTAAACAAAATAAATTAAGGTTGAAAGTGCTAAATTCGAACTCTATGCAGATTAATAGCACCCTGAACCTGAACTCTGCGGTTTTGTGATTATATTATATTTACTACATATAATAAATGCTTGTTTTTACAGTTGCAAATTTCCTGAAAAATGGAAATCTGGAATTATTGTCCCTATTCCTAAATGTAGTAGACCTTCAGTGCCATCTGATTATAGACCCATTAGTTTGTTGCCCTTCTTTGGTAAGGTTTTTGAACGTCTAATGGCTAACCAAATACAGGTTTATATTCAAATGAGCAATAAACTCTTCAAATGGCAGTCTGGTTTCCGCAACAAGCACAGCTGGTGAATCTGCTGTACTCAAGGTTACTTCTGACTTTCGATTTGCGCTTGATAAAGACCAGTTGGGCATTATGGTGCTTCTAGATTTTTCTAAAGCTTTCGATTGTGTAGACCATCAAATTTTGATTTCCAAGTTTTCTCATGTGTTTTATTTTTCAAGTAGCTACTGCTCTCAAGCCTATTAAAGATTATGTGGGCAATAGATTCCAAACGATAAAAACTGTACAGGGTACATCTGTTCCTTTCTCATTTAGCTGTGGAGTGCTACAAGGATCTGTTCTTGGACCACTGTTGTTCTCACTTTTTATAAACGATCTTCCTGATTATGTTCACGAGTGTTGCGTTCATATGTATTCAGATGATGTTTTGCTGTATAAATTTTTTAAGTTAGGAATGTCGGAAGATGCAGTTGCACGTGTCAATGAAGATCTACAAAATATTCTTGACTGGGCCCACTCTAATAAACTTCAACTAAACCCTTTGAAATCCTTAAGTATGGTTTGTTCTCGAAGTGATTTATGCCTTGAAGATTTTCCAAAAGTAATTTTAAATTCCCAAATTATTCCATTTGTTCGTAATGTCAAATATTTAGGCTTTCAAATTAATGATAAACTTAGTTGCTGCAATACAATTTCAGAAACTGTTAGACGTATTTATTCTGTTCTTCGTTCTTTAAGAGTGTCATCTTATATGTTGAATCCTGTTATAAAAAAAACTTTTCTTGTGAAAAGTCTTGTTCTTCCATTTTTTATTTTTAACTGTTCAGTGTATCCCTGTCTTGATTATGAGTGCAAGCGTAAGCTCAGAGTTGCATTTAATTATTGCTTGCGTTTTATCTACAATGTGCCTCGTTATGAAAGCGTATCAAGGGTTCAGTCTTCTTTATTAGGAATTAGTATTGATAATTACTTAGTCACTTGTAATATTATTCTCCTACACAAGATAATTCATGGTAAGTGTCCAGGGTACTTGGGGAAAATGCTTCAATTTACACATTCTCGTAGGGGACTTCGAATGATATTGCCGCGTTTTACACATTACATTGCCTATCGATCTTTTTTTATCTATGCCATTAGAATTTGGCCTTCCCTTTGTATTTGTATTTTGTATTTTATTGGTTCATTGTATGCTTACACAGTAAGAATTAGATTCTTATAAATTAGTGTCAAGCTAATTATATAAAATTATAAATTCAAGAAAAAGAAGAAATAAATAAATAAATAAATAAATATTTTTACATTTTTGAAAATTACCTGGATTTTTTACCCTTTGATATTCAGAGAATTACTACAATGGCTGCTTTTAAGAAGAAGATTTTCATTTACTTTTCACGAATTAATGAATGTTTGATTTCTCTTGTTTTATTAACTTAAATTCCTTGTTTGTATTATTTTCACATATTGTTATGTTTTTGTTTATTTATAAATATTGTTTACTTAATCTTGTATTGTAAAAAGTTATAACTTCTAAATTTGTTAAGATACAACTAAAAGATTTAATCTTGATGTATCAAGTCATTTCATAAATAATAAATACAAATACAAATATACTCTGTGGAAGTGTGTGTTTTGTTTTCAAATGTGTTCACAGAGTTAAGACAAAATAAAATAAAAGAAACGAATATCAGTGTAAAATGTAGGGAAGTCAATTACTGTGAGAGTTTGGGTTTGATTGGGTTCATATTATGGTTTACATAATCGTCCAACTATTAAATGATTGGTAAAATTAAGAAGAAATTTCAAGATACTGGATTGGTTACAGACATTGTAAGACCTATGCATCGTCGTTTCGCTCGTGCCACTGAAATTATCGCTGCTGTAAGTGAAAGTGTTATCAAAGACTCGAATGTGTCGATTCCTCGTCGTTCTCAGGAATTAGGACTGTCTTACAGCACATTATGGCGTATTTTGCATTTTGATCTACATCTACATTCATATAAATTTCAGCTCACACAACAACTACAGCCAACTGACCATTCACGACGTCGTAGATACTTCAAACGGGTGCTTGAACAACAGGCTATGGACGGAGATTTTTGCAACAAAATTTTCTTCAGCGACAATATTGTCGTGATTGGGGTCTGAGAATCCTCAAGTAATTGAAGATAGGCCATTCAAAATAAAAAAATAGAGTGGCGTGACAGCTCTTGAGGAGCCAAGGCCTAAGTGGCTTACTCTCATCTATACAATTCTCTAGGTGCGTGTGAAGAATTGAGGGGACCTACAATTTTACGCCGATTCCGAACGGCAAAGTTGAGAAGCACTTTTTCATGACAGATTGTTACTCTTGAAAGTTTTGTCAGTTCTTCGCAAGAGGCAGTGTCCGTGAAAGATGAAATAAAAACTTTGGGCCCGAGTAGGATTCGAACCCACGACGTTCTGCTTAGCAGCTTACGCACCAAACCACTAAGCTACGGACACTACATTCCATCCACAAAAAATCACTGTTTGGTGCGCTCTTTGGTCCGGAGGTGATATAGGACCTCACTTCTTCGAAAACGATGGAACAATTGTTATCGTCAATTCGGAGCGAAAGTCATATGATATAACTGACATTTTTTTTGCCTGCTATTGAAGAATGTGATTTGGAGAACATGGCGTGGTTTCAACAAGACGGTGCCACGCGAAAGATCATGTTTATGTAGATAAACTCTTGAGTACTTAAAAACCAACATTCGTCAAGTTACGGTTGAGAAACCGCCCAATATGTGTCAAAAAGTTGTCGAAAATTACATCAAAAGAATCGATGCTTGCAACAATTCGCGTGGTGATCATATGAATGATGTAATATTTCGCACATAATGTCAAACGTTTACTTTTGAAACCGCAAATGGATAACCCTGTATAATTAATGTGTATAAAAGAAAAAAGCCTTTTTATGATATAATGTTAGCCCCTATGTATTTGGTTAAAGTAAACATTCAACCTTGATCCTAGTTCTCTAGTTTGGATTTTCATTCGAGAGCGAATACCTAATACCTGCTTCTTTAAATCGAAAATGGTTCACAAAAGAATCGTCCTCAGGAATCTCTCCCGTTTCCCATCTGCTCAATAAGCCCAATATGCAATTTGGTGTGTCTTTCTTCTATGTGCCTCTCTTTTACTCCAAATTGCCTTTTGCAATCATACTAAAATGTCTTTATTCGTTAAAATAAAACAAGGAAGAAAATTTCCGCCAATTAAGTGAGTCTCCTTTTATATCCTTAAACAAATTACTGAACATGCGATTTCGATGTTTAACACCTTCCAAAGACAGGTTATTCTCCTGCTTTTTTACTTGAAACATTTTATTCTATCGAAAACATCAAAACAGTAACTAGGGAAACGATTTAAATTTACATCTCTTAAAATCGACAGAAACATGAAGAAAAGAAAACGCCACCAAAAACAATAAACGAAAAAACAAGGCAACTGAAAATTTCATCATCCCAACTTTTATGCCATTATTGCATGTCGGAGTTCATTATGAGAGATTTTAATACAATTTTTTTATATTTTTGTGTTTTCATTCTGCGCGTCTATTGTTAAATGCTTTTCCATTATCCTGACGTATGGGGTTGGTATCAGTGGAACAGGGTCGACGTAACAAACGGCAGGAAAAGCATCGAGAACGAGATGCATAGATATATTGGGCTTGGTGTTGGAGCGCTCTCTTGCATACCCTATTTCTTGTTTTTACGGCTTCCTGTTAGGTGGAAGGGGCGATTGAATGGCGCCCAACGCCATGCCAAACCTTAAGATATAGTTTTAAATGAGTGTTGATAGCTTAACATAATATTCTTTTTTCGTTGTTCGTTATGGTGTTCCTCTCTGTTTGTGTGCTTACTCCTTATCCTTGTTCCTACGGGAACTGGCATAAATTTTAATTAGCTGAAAGTTTTGTTTGTCTGTGTCTATATTAAAACAGTGCACTGCAACCAAACTGATTGTTATTACGGGCGGCGAATTGAGAGAGAAAAAAAATTACAACTATGGGGTTAAACTTGTCGAAAAGTCGGATCACATTTGATAGGCACTTTGCCGAAAGGCTTGTTATAATATGGTTTTTTTTTGCTTGTTCCTATTTCATTATTCTATGTGTTGCTCAGCTTGAACTGTATCCGTTCTTCTTTTAACTTCTTTATTTTTTGTGAGTTGTTTTGCTTTGGTTAGTTCTTTTCTGATTTTGTTGTTGTTCTTGTTATTGTTTAAGTTAATCCAATTAAAGTTTTGTAGACATGCGATGCCATAATGAGGTTGGGTGGGCTTTGGGTTGCTGGATACTCTTATGCTCCATATATGGGTTTATAGGGAATATAAAAATGTTCGGAAACATTGGGTTTTGTTTTTGTCTGTTGTATGGAAATAATTAGTTTTGAAAGTTTTTCTTAAGTTGTTTGATTTTTTGTTTCTTTCTTTGCAACTTTTAGTTGGAAGAGTTTTTGAGATTTGTTGGTTAACTTTTCAAGCAAAATTGTTTTTAAAGAGATAAGGTAATAATTCTTATGTTGTTTGTGTTAAAAAATATGTTTATCTACTCATTTGGTAGGAAGAAAGATTTGTGAATGCATTTATTTTGATTCTAAAAAGTTCAAGGCACGAAATTCGTAGTTCTGAAAGAAAAACACCATTTCTACATTTCTGGTATGATGAATTTAAAATTTCAAGTACATTTACAGCTCAAAAGAGCATCCAATCAAAAGACTTCCTTTCTTTCTTAAAAGGTGGTAAAAGGAAATAGCCAATAATTCACCTAATCATGTATTTGTTCACAATTTTCACCTCAACCCCATGCCAAAAACACTTTTTCAGACCTTGCGGTCGCACTAAAAGACTACGATGAAGGCAAACAAGCACCTTAACTATGCTGCCACTTGACCACTTGAAAAAGTTTCATTTTTATCTCCTTTTGATTCGTTACTGGACTCTCCTGTTTTTTTTTTTTCAATTCTACTGCAATATGTGACGAAAAAGAACATCACACCCGCTGGCTCTTGGTGCTGCTCATGTCCTATCCGCCCTCTAGTAACTTTTCTCGATCTTCCTTATTTCTTATAATGAAATCTACGAAGTGTCACCCAATCCAAAACTTCTTTCTTCTCTCTCTATCAGTTGTTTTTGTTCAATTTGGCTCTCGGTGAAGAGTAACAAAAAAAAAATCTTCTTTCAACAAACAATACCACAGAATGTGAAGAGTATCCTTACCTTTCGAACATATCTATCCGTACCTTCTTCCGAACTGAACAAAAAGAAATCACAAACTGTCCACACTTAAGATTCTGACAATGTTCCAAATGCTGCCAAAGGACCAACTTTTTACTCCATCTTCTCGAATCGAAGGAGTACACACAAACCGAACCGAAAAAAGGATCCTTAAATAGAATTCGAGCAAGAACAACTCAACTATCGACCTGGTAGTTGCTGCTGCTGCATCGTCTTCTTTAATGAACAATCAAAGTGCTCCAAGTCCGATCCGAACAGAATAGCAAACCCCTCAAGGGACCATACTACAACATCAATAAACCATGACCGACCAATGTTAATGATTCAACCGATAGCATTGCTGTTGCAGCTCTTGAACTTTGGAATTTCTCATTCTTATTTTTCCCATGGGAATGAATAAGGGGGCGATCGATATGGTGAAGTGCTTGTCAGGGGAAACGTCAATATTCAACCTTATTTGACATTTGGCGATTTTGCCGCCACCAGGACACGATGATGCCAGCCTGAAGGGCTTTATTAATTTTTAACTTACTTTTGGTCTTATCACACCAATTGTTGAAATACACACACACATACAGCTCTTTCTAAATTTTAGGTGTCGCTGTCGATGCCGCATGCAGCGGTGGTCTCTTCTTTGCTGATTTTTGAATTAAACGAAGTAAACTTGACACAAAACTAATTTTGTGCGAATTTTACTTGAATATCTTCTAATTGTAAATTCTAACTGCATTTGTAAGCAGGCGAGAGTACGACCGACCGACGTTATAAAACCAAGAAGAGCCATCAGCTCAAGATGGCGATATGCGGCCAACATTAAAATCATTGCGAGGGAAAACTTGAAAAAGTTTTCTTGACTTAATGAACATTTGGCAAGTCAGCGCAGTTAAAACTCGAACCGTGTGGTTAATGAAAGTTTGTCTCTTTTTTGGTTTTTGAAAATTTGTTTTTGCTTTTCGGTTGGAATTTCTGAAATATCTGGGTTCGAGATTTTGCGGTGCAATATCTTCATTTTTCATCTGAATCTGAACCAACTGCAACAAGGATAAAGTTTTCAATAAGATAATCGTGTTGTTGTTCGTTTTTTCTTTGGTTTCCTCCTTTTGCTCCCAGTTTTGCTTGTGATGATTTTTTTTTTTTTATTGAAAGAGGTAAAAAGAATGAAATAACTAGATTTTTAAGTGTCACAGATACTTTTTTGCAGAGTAGCTTTAGATATAATAATTAAGTGGTGTTTGATATTCGAAAAAGAAATCTGTGGCTTTTGAAAAAAAGTGATTTGAATTAAATTTTAATATAAAAAGTTCAGCACATCCGTATAGAAGATTTCTTTTATTTTAACCAAATTGGGGAACTGGACTTTTTTATAATAGTTCCAAATTGATTAAAAATCCTTATAGAATGTTTGAACCTGTTGAGAATCAAAAATAGAAACTTAAGGAAGAGTGCAAAATAAATTATTCTATTTCAATCTTAATTTGGATTTGGATTTTTTTTGCATCCTCGTTATAGCATGAACAATCTGGAACTGACTGATTTCACAAAAAAGCAATTATATACAGAATTTTTTGATTCTGAACATTTCGTGTCTTGAAACATTTCTTTTTTTTGAAAAAGCGTTCGTCAAAATTCAGGGCTATTGATAAATTGAAAATGGCGCCAGATTGAACATTTTCATAAAAAGGGGAAAAAGTATTGCGGGAAAGTAGCTTGCGGCCAATTGGATCGAAAGATTTTGGTTTGCGGGTTTTCGACTCTAACCAGACTCAAATAACTTCAAGTTGTGGTAAGCGTGATTTATTCCGCAGTTTTTCTTTAACCTCTTTTAACTTTACACAGCTATGCTCCAACCTCTTAAGCCTGTTTGAAAAAATTGTTTTCTTTAGGTTTTCAAAGCAGGCATCCGTATCAGCGACTAAAATTTCTTCCCGCAACTGATTTTTTTCTAATTTGGAAACAAAAAGAAACCACACTGGCCCATCTGGAGAATACCGTGTGTCAGACAGCGCTTTGTAGCCCAATTCGACCAATTTCGCCGTGGCGATGGCAGAGTTGTGAGCCGGTGTGTTATCATGATGGAAGACCACTTTTTCCTTCGCCAAATGGGGTCATTATTCTTCAATTCGACGTCAAATTGGCTCAATAATTCGACATACTAAAGTCCTGTAATCGTTTTGCCCTCCCGAAAGTATACAATGTTGATCACACTTTGTGAATCCCTAAAAACGGTTACCATCTCCTTTCAGTGGAACCATGATTTATCAAGCGTCATGAAGTGATGCAAAATAATCGCAAATAATAATCTGAAGTTTGTTTGCGCTTGTTTTCCGCAGTGTCTCACTTTTCTTACGCACTTTCAATAGGCAGTGACGGTCTGCCAATACGAGACTGTGGATTTTTGTGACGTTATCCTTTATGGTAGCCATTTTTGGGCTGACGTGGGCCGGCATGCGACAAAGTTGCTACTAGTTAAATCTGTTTTTGACGTAAGTCAACGCTTTTTGATTTCACTGAGCTATTTTCATACCACAAATGTATTTTTAATCGAAAGCTATTAATCGAAAATTAATTGGAAAAATTAGGATAACTCATTTTGGCTTGAAAAATACACGAAACTAATCACTTCCATTTTACTCTTTTTTTTCCAGAATGACCCCATCAGATGGCAACACTTAGCCAAAACTATGAAACAAATTATTTCGATGTGAATCCGTATTATGTGCCGATCAACAATAAAGTAAGCATCCTTGAATTCTTAACATAAATTTATATTAACATTTCTCAACCTTAATATCAACTGTATTATCCCTAATTAAGCCTCTTAATTTCTGTTTATGTTCATATAATTTTGAATTCAAATCTGTCAGTCATTTAGCTCATTGTGCGTGCGTATGTGTAAATAGCACATCATATATCCTTCTTCTAATGTATCCTTAGCAAAATCCTTCAAATCCAATTACACACTCATGGGACGACACACAATAATAATATTTATTATTCCTCGCTTCGGAAAAAGACACACACTCACACAGGGAGATAGAGAGAAGACATCTTGTAGGTATAGTGACATGCAAATCTCATTAAAGTCCCATTTCTATTCAAACGGGTATAACCTTGCTCAATTTCCCCATCATATCGTCCTGGTGGGTTTAATTATTGTTATGACTCAGTTAAGCCTTCGATGAATAGCTCAAATTAGCTCTTTTTTTTGGTTTGAGACAAGAATGACATTTTTTTTTCTTAAATCCTTAAAAAATCCTCAAAGACGAAGTTTACCACTCAAGGATATCCAATAATTGCAATCGAATGACACATCAAATCGAAGGAAGACATAAAAACCAGAATAGCGAAATTACTCGTAAAAAACAATCCTTCTGATGAATTCCCTTTGAGACTCAGAGTCGTTAAACGAGAGAAGGATTACGTTTCAATCTGACTATTCCTTAAGTTTTTTTCTTTCTTTTTTTCGTCGACTTCTTTCTTTCCAACATTGACATTGTAATTGTTGACCCAATTAGAGAGAATGGAAAAAAAAGAAACAGTTGAGTCACATTGCCAAGGCTCAATGGACCGACAGCAGTTGACAGTCAGTCGGCAGAAAAAAGGATATAATGGCAAATCAATGGAGGCTCTGTTTCTCTTCTCGTCACAAAACTTACACGTCTGCCTTCAAAAGAAGTCCGTTTAATTGGAAACCAATACCGATACCAATACAATACAGCGACCGATGAAGGGTTTGACGTTCTTCAAAAAACCATCTCCACCGCACACCTTTTAACCCGCAATCTCCTGATGCGATGGGAATCGAACAGCACACCCAACCGTGGCCAGCAATGAATATGCAAAGTGAAAGGCGATACACTTTCGGTTCGGCGAAAGCAAGTCGAAGTCGATCAATCACAACGAAATTCTTATAGAAAGGCAATGATGACCTTTTGCTGAGGATAAATTGAAATTGAATTACTCAGCAGTTCGAGGATTTTGACAGACAGAGAGAAAAGAATTTCACAAGGGTTGCGATTTAACTGGTTAGTTGTCGAAGAGATTGAATTGCTACGAAGGCGTTTAATCCTAATTCTCAAGAAAAACTTGAACACTCATTTCGCACCTAAACAGGTTTGAAGATTTAGCTGGAATTTTGGGAAAACTTTGTAAAGTGATTTTTTGTTTCTGTCAATTATTTGTGTCTACGGGATTCTGAATTCAGGTGTGAGAATGCGAAAAAGTTTTTAAGGAAAAACAAAAACAGTAACTGCTTATAATGGAATTAGGTATTTGAAAGAAGAATTTTAATGCTTAGTTCTCCATGATTCTCAGCATTTCGAGTCTCTTGAAATTTCTGTTTTTGAAAAAGGGTGTGACGTAATTCAGGGTTGTAAGCAAAGTCGAAAAAGATACACGTACTTTGATTGATAAAAAGTAATGAATTGTCACAATAAAAAGGTAGGTTTTTTGCGGTCACATGGCTAAAAGTATTTTTATAGAAAGATGTTTAGTTTCCAATCCGAAACCTTGTCCTGCTGAAATTCACTTTTTAAAAAAGAATTGCACTCAACTCGAGCCACAGCACATTCTTGCATTTCCCCTTCTTCCAACTACATCCAAATCTGTAACATCGAAAAATAATTGCAGTTTTTCTCCCATATGGCGAAGTATGCATTGTGAGCCTATGGCCATGGTAATAGTCCAATGCCAGTGAAAAGGAAAAAAAAAATCCACCATAAAATCCGTTTCGCGATCCAGAACGCATTTTTGAGTTGGAATATGAAAATTCCTAACTGTGCCATCCGACCCAGCATCACTTGCCACATGGGCTCTCAGCAATAGGTGTCCTTCACCGCTCGTGGTTTGTGTTTTTGAATTATTCGTTATCGATACATCTGTCAGTGAAGGGGAGGCCAAAGTAAAAAAACCACAAATGCACGTACATTTGTCTCTGCTGAAATTTTGGAATTTTAGAAAATGTTCTTACAGACCGAAGGTCATAGCTCTGGATGATATTGCCTTAGATTATATCTGTTATCGATTGACGATTTTAAAAATATTTTTCCACAATAAAACCTCCTATTAAAAGTGTTTCCATTAATTCTTTAACACCTTTTTTCTTTCTTCTAGCAATCGCCGATGTATGACAAATCAAAGAAAACCTGGAGTCAACGGCTCAAAATCAGCAAAACCGAAAAGGCCACCACGCAAATGGTGGTGTCGCCACTACCGCCTCCACCACCGCAAATGCAGCAGATTCCGTTGCATGAATTTTCCGGAGGCGGCATAGAATTTTCCCCGAGCGCCCTGTCGCGTTCAATGAAATACGCCGAACCATGGATCTACGGAACCGTTCGCGGTATTCCGGCCCGGCCAATGCACTACCATCCCGGGCAGGCGATGTTCGCCCCAATGCCATCTGAAATCGCCGTAGTTATTTGTTCTTGCCCGGAATACTTGAACGGCACCAAGCGTGAGGTGAAAAAAGCAAGCATTTGCAAGAAATGCAAGGGCTCCCGCCTGCCACTGGCTCCCATTGGCGGAACTGTTCGAATCCGACCGACCAGCACTCCGCTACAGCAGAAACATCGCCCGACAAATGCCTCAACCATGCGAGTGGTATCGTCAAGGTCGAGGCCATCGATTTTGGATCCCCAAAAGGATCCCTACGATCTGATGCGAAGGACCCGACTCCTATCACCCGAACCGAAATCCTCGCCCCAGCAACAGGAAAAAAATTATCGCTCGACTCGCGGCAAGAGTTCCAGCCCAAATCGCAGTCGCAGTCGAACTCCACGATCACAGCTAGAAGAATCAACCGCTGCGAAATCTTCGCCGAAACAAATATCTTCCAGCAAAGCTGCCATCGCTGAACGCTGGATTGTCGAGGATAGTAATCAATCTTCCCGACGTTCTATACTCCGTTGTAATGTCAATCCTTATGACCTGATCTCAAACAAATCCTCTCCATCGTCATCGTCATCTTCGGTTCATCAGAATTTGAGTGAATTCTCCCCGAATGATGACGAGGACGATGATGTCGTAGCCGAAATGTTCGGAGGAGGTAAATCAACTAATCCGAAATCAGGGACTAGTCGCAAGGCTCCTCAGGGACCTCCAAGCGTTCCATCATCACCATCTCCGTCGGGAGTTTCATCGCCCAATTCGGGATTTAGCAAATCATCGAAAAATTACGTCAATGTCCAGGCGATTGCCGGACAGCGAATTAGTCTGGGGGAACACTCCCCAGCCCCATCGTTAATCACCAATGCAGTGTCACCCAGCAACAATGACAGTTCTAAATTTCCGAAACAGCAACAACTTAGTGCCAAAAAGGATGAACAACCCGCCAGCTCCAGCACCCCTCAACCGAAACGTCCGCCGCGCAAAAAGACCGATGTAGTACCCCAGCATAATCCTGGCGGCAGCGGTGTTGACGATGGTTGTCAAGAGAACACGAATGCTGCTGACGATGATGATGTTCAGGAAACAAGCACTACTAGCAATCGTCAACAACAACGTCATCAAATAATGTCCTCGCAAATTTCCACAGATTTAGCTGAAACAGCAACAGGAACAGGAATAGTAACAGTTACAGCCGCAGCAGCAGCTAGTCAAAGACCCTCCATCAAATCCATTCTTAAAAGGCCACTATCGTCGCCAACATCCGGTGTATATCTAGCTGTCAACACTCCATCCAAATGTCCGTTGAATGGTGACACTGATAC
The DNA here is from genome assembly GCA_920937365.1 of Sphaerophoria rueppellii. Taxonomy (NCBI): domain Eukaryota; kingdom Metazoa; phylum Arthropoda; class Insecta; order Diptera; family Syrphidae; genus Sphaerophoria; species Sphaerophoria rueppellii. The sequence continues at coordinate 105,759,859 of CAKKXW010000001.1, read as the reverse complement.
CGGAAGTCTTGTCGGTGGTGGTAACTCGTCGACCGTTACAAACAACCCCACCAATAACACCACCGACCAGCAGCAACAGCAACATCATCATCATCATCAAATTAAACGTAACTCAACAAGGACACATGAAAGCTCACTCAAGAGTCCTTCAAATGGAAGTGGCAGTGGTACTCCAGTCGGTGCCGTTGGTAAGGGAACAACTGGTAACAGTGTAGCTTCGGACACAATACTAGCCAAATCAAATGGGGGGCAAAAAAACACCGCTGAAACAAAGACCGGATCACAGTTTTATATTCCGTTGCCACAGGCTCGTAAAAAAGTCCAATTTATGGTCGAGGATAAAATAATCCAAGTTGACAATACGAGCTACCATCATCATCATCAGGAACAGCAGCAGAATCATCATGATGATGACGACGAGGATGATGACGATGACGAGGATGACTATCATTCAGCTCAAGGAGATGAAACTGAGATCTCCAAGCAAACAGTTAAAACCCATACAACAGCTAACTACCGAAACTGTAGTAGTAGTAGTACACCGCCACCACCTGGTACTCCGCCTGCTAGTAGCAAAGGTGGAACAAACAACTCGAAAAGTGATACCACGAGAAAACTACTTCTGTCATCGAAACCTACACTTATTGTCACTGATGTGGACAAGGATCAGGCACAGGACATTGCGAATGGCAACAGGGAGAAAAAGAGAGACAAATCATCGTCTACTGATGGCAACAGACGTAGAAACACTCGGCAAGACTCGGTCGGAAGAAAAGAAAATCCTCCTGCTTCCGTTGATATGGCTAATAGATTCAACAGCCATCAGCAAGAGCTATTGCATCGTCAGAAACAGCAGCAACAACAACAACAGCAGCCATTGCAACAGAAACAGGAAGCAGTATTAAACTTATTACAGCTCGAGTCGAACTTAGTGTCGAGTGAATTATTAAATTCTGGCAAAAATTCGTATTACCAGAATTTCCACAATCATCAGCATCATCATCAGGACAAACAGCAACAGAAACAGCAAAACCAAAGCCAGGATCAAGGCGATGAGTCGCATTATGAAGATGTTGCCAATGGAGATGACGGTGTCACAGACAACGCCAACAACGACAACGACGACGATGATGATGAGAAAACAATATCTACTCTCATTCCAGCTGGAAGCGGCGACAACGAAGAAGATCCATGCGGTCGATTTAATGGCAACGACGGTGACAGTACAAAGGGTAAGTCTTGAGGATAAGAAAATAGGGTTTATGATTGGATGTAGTGTGTCCTTGTCCTTTTGTTTCGTCATTAAGTTTATTTTATGGGTTTCTATGGTTATAGAGGGCGCTGCACTCGCAATAGCGATTTATCGTAAATCATAGATGATACTTAATTTAGAGAGGATTTTTATTTTCATTTTTACGACTTTACTGCTACAATACAGCAAGGATGAACAGAGAGAGGGAGAGAGAGTGAGAAAGTGAGAACAAATTAAAAATGAATTAAATGAATCTATCTCTGATTCGAGGGATGAAAAAATAAGAAACCAAAAAGTGGATTAGGGAAAATTCTTTTTTCGTTTTTCTTGTTTTGATGAACTCCAAACAATTTCAGATGAAGATGAGATTAGAGTGTCCTTGTCTTGTTTTGTTGGTCATTCTTAGAAATGAAAAGAATTTCGCAACTTATACCAAGAAGACGCTTCAAATGACAAGACATATTTGATGGCTGGTAGGCAGGACTTTTCCGAGAAATCAAGATTTTATGGAAAAATTAAGTAAAAATGTTTGTGATAAAACATTTAAAAGTAGATACAAAATTTTTTGTTTAACTTAAATGAAGAGCAAAGTGTTCTCAACGCTATTGTATAAGGAATCATTTGCATTTTAAATGGCGACCAACACAACACGAATGGCAAATTGTCAAAGGTAAGAACTATGATAGCGTATAAGGTATTGTCGATTGTTAGCCTATGAATTTGAATCCAGGATTTGAGAAGATTGATACGATTGCAAATAGGGGTGAGTCGGGCACTTAAGGTACAGTTCGTAAGAAGGATATCACTTCCTCAACGGAAATTCTTTGTGGGGTGTCATTTGAAAAGTTGATTCCAGGGCTGCAGCTCCAATATCTCTTATTTCCTTACATCTCTATAAATTGAAAATATTGCCATTGTTTGTTGTGAATTCGTATGCACATAGCGTTGTGGTGTAATTTTGGTCCTAATAGAATCGAATTCCAGCGAAGAGGAAGAGCCCAGTGTCAATAATGCTGTTGGGCTCGCCTTAGAGGAAATACGTATGACTTTGAATAATTGTAGAATATGGTTCAATCTACATCCTTTACAGTTTTATCTTGAGGGTCTGTTTTGCAAGCCTATGGTACTGGTGCAAGATGGCGCGGCGTTGGCTGGTCGGAGAGCATTTGTCAAATTTTCGATGACTTTGGTGTATAATTCATGCTGATTCTGACCGATTATGTTGTCTTTTAGAATCGTAGCTGCAAAAGCTAATTCGAATAGACCTGTGACTTATGAGAGCCACACAAAAAAATGTCTAAAGGGGCCAAATCACACGTTCCTGATGATCAATTCACGTTGCCTCGATTCCGCTTGTGCAAAATATCGATTGTGTCTTGAGTTGTAGCTTGGCACTTAATGCCATCCTGTTTAAACTATAGATAAGTCTTCGAAGTTCATATCATCAAATTTAGGCCACAAAGAATTTGGTGATCCAATTTTCCATTAATTTCGAAGAAGTACACACCGACGTGCATACCTCACCAAACAGTATTTTTATTTGCATGGATTGACACCTTATGAATATCACGTGAATTGGTGCTGTCCCGAAGCCAATATGTAATTACCATTATTTAAGTACCCAATTGGGACGATAAATGATCACAGATGCGATCCCTTCACACCATTCATATGAAACTGTGCCCCATCGCTAAAGATGACAACTGCTTGAAAACCCAATTTATCGAACACACGATGCTGCATATGGTCTTTTATCTTCAGCTCTTGAGTCAGTTGGATTTTCTAAATTTTCAAAATTTTCCATGTTGTGGTCTCTGCAACGCAAATTATGGTAAGCGATGCTAAACTGTCTGCCTCGGATTCTGCTGCACACTCTTACGAACAGCGGCGATGTTTTCGGCAAATACTGCGTTCCGTTGCCATACGTTCACTGAGCCGGTATACTCGAATTTGGTCCCTCAGCGTTGGATAATTGACTAAGAAGTTTTATAATTTGGACGTGTTTCTCGAAATTGTTACTTACCAAAAAATTAAAAGATATTTTGAAAAAAAGTTAAAGTAAAATAAAAAAAAAAACCATTCCTATTAGAAAACCTCTTATTTATGTACATTACTTTTCGACTATTTTCGAATGTCTTTTTACAATGGTACAATTTTTCGATGTTTCGGTGCCAGAAAAAATTTCTCAGTCGTGATGTTTCGAGCATTGTAGGGTTCTATACAATCTCAAAATGCTTTAATCAGGTGTTCACCATTACTTTTTTAAAAAGTTAACTTTTACGCTGGAAAAAACACTGAGTTGACTTTTTTAAAAAAAACAAAAAAAAAAAAACAAAAAAAAATCAAACAAAATCTGCTTTATCACGAATAATTTTTCCCTGGAGTTTTTTCCCAATTTGGGAACTTTGCTATCATGAATAATTTTCTAAAATGGGAAAAAATTAATTTCGAAAAAGTCGTATCGACAATAATTTTTTCCAGGGAACTTTTTCCCTATTTGGAACAGAATTTTCCCCAAGTTAGTTGTGAGGGAAAAACTTGCTATGCAGCACCATGAAGTAAATTGGAATTTTTTTCTTTGGTGGAGAGAGGGGCAGAAGTCGTGGGGCTAAAGATCAACACGGAAAAACTTAAAGGATCATTCCTGGAATTGAATCATCGATCGAATCAATTATTTTTGGACAACTCTTTTAGCTTAAACACCAAGCCTGGACTGTTCCGTCCATTTTTGTATCCGTGCTGTTTTATGGGTGTAGTCCTTAGGAAATAGACACTGCCACAAGAAAGCTTTCGTTAATAGATGTCTCAGAAACATTTTGAGGATTTTTCTGACCCAACCGTATCTGAAATGTTGAACTTCATGCGAGAACAGGCCAGGAACTCATAGACTCTATCATATGAAGGCGACAGTAACAGTGGATTGGCCACACGATTCGAAAAGGCGACTGCTTCGCTATGGAACCCGTTGGCCGTTCACACAAGAAAGCAGACAAGTGGGGCGGCAGACAATTGGCTTGGCCATTAACAGTGGAACAGGAACAGGAAGCACAACCACTGCGTGTATTAAAAGCGGCCCTATGTCCCGTAAGGGAAACACCATGGACGTTAGAGGTCAATAGCTACAATATGTGTTAGCAACAAAATTCAGTTCAGATTCCAAATGTGTGTTTAATAAAGAATCAAAAATGAATGAGATTAACAAAAATATTGTCGTTAAATTATCACGAATTTTGTAGGTATGCGAACTAATAAACGAAAGATCAATTCACTGAAAACCAAAACTATCTGCGTACAGAGTTGTGATCCTGGTTTTAGTCCTTAGCATCTTCTTTCCACCAGTTGCGTAGATAGGGGGGGGGGGGATCAGGGGGATATATCCCCCCCATTGGGATCGATAATTGTGCAACATAACCAGTTCCAAACGAGTTAAAGAAACGCACTCTGTCATTAATATCTACTCACAGAATTCCTAGAGGCATTGTCAAATGTATATCCTATACCTCCTTTCTATGGGGAAACAGTAAAATTTCCAACATATTATCAAGAAATATGACTATTTTAATAACAGTTTAACAAGCCTTAGATGTTTATTTATTTGCAGGATCGTTTGAATGGTTTGGCTTCTGTAGCTATTCATCTCGAAATACCTATGACAGCAGACGAGGTTATAAGGGTTCTATCTTAAAAGAACAGAAAAGTCGATTTTATTTTGTAATGTACCTATTTATTTATATATGTACTAGCCGACCTGTGGGACGTTGTACCCGCATTACACTTTTGCTTTTTTGCAGGATTTGGAAATGATTATAGAATAGTAGCATTAGGATACAATTTGCATACACATAAGATAACTGTTCTGGCCTTTTATATTTTTGTGGGCGAAACGACTTTATAAAAGATCACCATATAATCGAATGCATATTTTATGATCCTAAAGAACAAAATAATAGTTTTGGGATAAAAAAAACTTCCAATCCATTTTAATGAACTGGATCTGAAATGCATATCTTCCTCTTTGTTTGTGCCCTCCAATGTTTTTGTCAAAAGACTTGTAGAATTGTAGGTTTTAGATCTCAAGTTGCAACCTTCTCTTCTTAAGAAACAAATTTTCTTCCTCTTAAGTTTTCTACCGATTAACTTTTGTTGCGAACGTTCTTTGTTGCAAATTGCAATAGGCAGACTGAATCATAAGCATATTTTAAAAAAGAAAAGCTTTCGAAAGGATAAAATGTCTTATTTAAAATCTCAAGGTTTTGGCCCATGGCCAAATTATTTAGCAAAAATATTTTGATAGTGTTATTTATCCTACATATCAATGTCAACTGGGATTTTACCTAACTACGGAATAGTCGTTTTGTATTTGAACTCGCGTATGTGTAATAATGTCAATGTTTTTACATATCTCCACAAACTTGAAGACTTCAAACTCGCGTCAATTTCTCGATCAGGTGTAGATCGAGGATTATCAGGTTAAAATTTTTTGAAATTTTCTGCCAAAAGTGTCAAAGCACTAGCAAACAATTGTTGATTTCTACGTATGTAATTCTTTCATTGTTCTAATAAATGCGTCCAATGATTTCTTGTTGGCCATTGGACACTCATGCCTAATGGTAGAACCTTCGCCATTCCAGACGTTTTGAGATGTTGAATTGGATTTGCGTTGGTTTACATGTTTAAGTGTTATAAGAATAATAATAAGTTTTAATAATAAGAATTATAGAGGTTGACCAGACCTGTCTTCCTTTTGTTTTTGTTAATGTTAAACACGTTTAACGGATGTCAGCAGCCACCAGTCTATCCTAAATGCCAATTTAATCTGTTATCATTCTTAATAATTGCTGATAAAATTTCTTTTGCTTCGTTTTCTCTGATCTATTTGCTCATATGTTCATCTTTAAACAATGAAACCAAAAACCGCCAAAAAATAATACTAGAGTGGCGCGACAGCTCTTGAAGAGCCAAGGCCTAAGTGACTTACTCCCATCATCTCTAGGTGCGTGTGAAGAATTGAGGGGACATACAATTTAATGCCGATTCCGAACGGCAAAGTTGAGAAGGACTTTTTTCATGACAGGTGATACTCTTGGAAGTTTTGTCAGTTCTTCGCAGTGTCCGTGAAAGATGAAATAAAAACTATGGGCACGAGTAGGACTCGAACCCACGACTACGTTCTGCTTAGCAGCCAACGCACTTAACCACTAAACTACGGACACTACCGCCAAAAACTCATTATATTGCCCAGCTAACAAGCACAAAAATAAGCTGTACTTTTATATATATAGATTTATACTAATTCATATTCAAATTAATGTGTATAATATAATATTATCTTATGAATTCAATGAAGTTTGTTATTTTTTTTTTTTTGAGTTATAAAAACTTCAAAAAAAAAAATGAGCGAACTAGATCTATCCCCCCCCCATAGCGAAAAGCTATCTACGCCACTGCTTTTCACATATGTATGCATGTGTGTCTGTAGATATTTTCTGATGGAAATACCTCGGCAACCAGGACAGGACTAGGAAATGTGTTTAGCTTTCAAAAATAGGTTCGGGATGTTAAAAACTATTGATGTTTTATTGATATAAACATCCACAGTTTCAATAATTTTTATTTGAATTTGACACAAAAAAAAAATATTTTATTTAAATTTGAAGCCTTCAAAATAACTTCGAAAATCATTAAAATATCTTAAGGTTGGTATACTTTCTTTCCGGGGAAATAAAATTTCTTGGGAGATTCTCGATGGGAAACTTCTGTTCCGGGGTAATTTTTGTTTCCCTGGGAAAAAAAGTTCCCATAAAATTGGCGATAGGGCTGATTGATTGAGTTTGCTTTTCTCCCGATTTTGGAAATAATGTGTTATTTCGAGTTTTGAAAACATCCTGAAAAACTAAAGCTTTTCAATTACTGACATTACACCTATTGGCCCCATGGTGATCTGAATGGTTTATCTCATCGCACAGTGGAACTTATCTTTTGATATCGTTTTGAACGAAGACAGTTTGGTACTGCAAAAACATTGGATAGTGCATGCGATATAAGAAACGTGCCTTCGGTTTTGGTAGATCTCTGTTTTCACACCATTCAGTTATTTCAAATTTAATGATGTGCCTCAAGGCTCCGTGAGTTCTCCAATTCTCTTTTTCTTAAGTTTAAGTGCTCGCCTCGTCATGCTAAATGCAGTAAATTGAAAATTTCATTGAAAAATTCAACAAATTCTCGTTCTTCCAGTGTGTTTTGATTAATTCACAAAAATTAGAATTCCATACTGCAGGTGGCCATGGTTCAGAGGATACAGTAGTTGATTGCTAGGACAAACGCTGCGGGTTCAAGCCCCAGCTTCGGCAGAAAGCATTCTTTTTCTACAAAAATCGCTAGCTTATCTGAGGCCACCTGTGCGATAATATGAGACAATATAAATATATGTCTCCTCCTCTACCTACGTGGCACGGTTTCTGTTATGTGTTCTTTCCTTCTATGAGTCTATCTGTCTCTCTCTGTTGTATCAATGTCTTGTTCTGTCTCAGCCGCTAGTGCTGTATGTGTCTGTAGTTCGTTGCATTTATGTGCAAAGTACTGTGATGTCAATAGTCAATAGTCAATTGAATTCCATACAGTTTGGATTGTACCCCTTATTATAGTACCTACTGACTTTCCCGTAAGATTGTCCCAAAAATTAAATTTTACTAAGGCTATATCTAGGTACAGTGGAAATAAAAAAAAATTTATTGAGGATACAATAAAGAGTACCCTCTGGACATAAAAACAAACCAACAAACCTTAAATTCCATGCACAAACTTTAATTAAGGTCTTGAAGTTCTTCGTGTTCTCGCAGAGTTTTCCGAGTTCCCAATCAATAATTTTTCTTTTCAAAATCAGTGCACCTACAATTTCATGCAATTTTCCCTTTGAAAAGCAATGAGTTTCTGAGTTTTTCACCACGAACTTTCTATTTTCCATTCGAAAACCTATTTTGAAACAAAAATCTCCAGCAAAAAAAATAAATTTCTGACCTTTGTTTGCTTTTTCCAGTTTTCCTACTCTTCTATGGGGTTTTTCCAATTTTTTAATACCTTGCTACTAATTTTGTGGAGATAACTACGGTGGCGTACACGAACTATTGTATTTTAGTTTGCCACGTTTGAAAGATTTTGGCGTACAGAACTCTGTGACCATTGCTTAAATGCGGTTATTTTACAAGGGACAATACTAAGGAAATGGCCCTTTTAGTTCAAATTTTTGCTCTTTTCATTAAAATAATATCTTCAACGTTCCTTTTTCATTGAAGAGAAAACAAAGCCTTCATACTACCTCGTGAACTCTGAAATTCAATACAACACGAAACTCTCCACTTGCTCTCCATCCATCAGATAAAATCTATCCATCTTCATCAACAATTGACAATATATAGTTTCATTCTCTAGGTTTCTCTTTAAAATCCCCAATTTCATTATTTCCCAAATCCCGAACCAAATCTCGACACTTGGAATTCACGCACCCAAATGCATTGACATTTCTCTCAACACACACTACCGGTCTCTCTGTCATGTCTTCACGATATAGTAACAGTAGAGCAGTGAAAAACCACAACAAACATCTCGATTCGAAACTTGATTTACCAAACAAAAGACAGTTCTGCTCTGCTCTCCATTGTTTCATCTGAATAATACATGTATCTATCTCCCTAGAAACCATCGAACTCCGTCTAAGTCGACGACGACGGAAGTAGCAGCGTTGGTGGCGGTAGCACTGGTAGTCTATGATTTCTGTCGGCACGTTCAATTTTTTTCCCTTGGATCCCTCATACATTGTGAGCAGGTGGGTTCGAAATGGGGGCGCACTCGGATGGTGAGGTGATAAACCAGTGTGCCATCGCCAGTCGATGCAATCAGTCAAAGTCACCGCATATCTTCGACTTGGGATCTCTAGCGCTGTTTTTTTTTTCTCGGATTCAAGTTCCAAATATAAGAACAATGTGATGACACAACAGTGTCTAAGATATTGAAACCGTTTCGAGAAAGGTATATTCTGAATAGATACCTTCAACTAGGTCCTGGTTTGGTTTTGTATCTATTGACAACGAACGACCGACAAGGGGGCGCCGCGCTGCCGGCCGGCGACGACGACAACGACTTCGTGTGGTTATACATTAGCAATCGAAGATAGTATTCGGTTTCAGCAAGCAGAGGGATTTCCATCGAATGGATTCTCAAATGTATCGCATTTGGAAGGGTAAATCAGGCCGAAGTTGTGAAAATCTCTTTCAACACAGAAAGCCATGGCCACCACACGAAATCCATGCAATCTTATTACTCCTGGTTTGGATCAAATTCACTATATCAACAAACGAACAAGGCGACCGGTACGGTGTGGTTTGGTTTGATTCTGTGTGCGGTGGCTTCCAACTTGGATGTGGAATTGAATCAGACACTCCCTCGGGAAATGCATTATTCAAAACTTTTCTTATTATTTTCTTGCCCCGGTAAGAATGGAAAAGCTATAGCTAACTATTTCTGCTACTATGCCACTGAGTTGCGTCGTCGTCGTCGTCGTCCTGCTTTGTGTGCCGTCAACTTTTATTTATTTTTTTTATTTTGTTGTTGCAAGGATGCCATAGTAAACTGTTAAGGCAATGGATTCCTTTGCATGTTGCATGTATTTTTTAATGCCAAAGTTTAAGTTGGATTTTTTTTTTCTATTTTTAAGCTATTCGTGTTGTTACCTGTTTGAAGGGAGGCAACAGAATCAAATCGGTTATTATGGTGTTCTTGGTTATTGGACAGTGAAACTGTGTTCTCGTCGTTGCTGAACTTTGCAACGAAAGCGTTGGAAAAGTTGTTTAACTTTTTTGTAGTTTAAGACTTTAGATAGGTAAATAAAATGCTCACAAGACGTGATGACGGTTTTTGTAACGGAAGAAAAGAAGAAGTTTCCTGGGCTTGGTGCAGAGGCCAGGAATCAGGATCAGGGTTAACAGTTGCTTATAAACAGGTACTTAATCGACTTCTTAATATAAGATACTCTGATTAACAAGACTTGGCAGTCACTTCGAAGAATGACCTGGTGCGTGGCACTACTTTGGAAACTAGATCCTTGATTAGTTTCCATAAACATCGAACTGACCGAAACGTGCCTGTAAAACCTGAGTTCCTAAGAAGTGTGAAGAAGGAATCACTTTTGATGACTATTTTGACAAGAGTTATCTCTTGGCGGGTTTTTGAAGTTGAGGTACTTGCCAGGTTGCTTCCTCGAACATGCGCATATGTTTGCTACACACAAATTTACCTACAAAAAAAAGATTCCTAGGTCCTCCACCTTCTCTCGTTAATTAGTCCAAAATCCTTTTTTCCTTTTTTTTTTTTTGGTTTACATCAAAACACCCAACAAAGTCCAACAAGTAAACTTCTCTCGCCCAAGGCCCCATATCGCCATCACAAAAGACGCAATCCTGGTTTTTGATTTTAGATTGTTTGAATATTTTTCTTTGGTTGATCTTTCACGTTCGGGTTCATCCGTTCCGCACAAACTTTGTCTGCTAAATTGCTGATCAAAATGCAAAATAATATAAGAACATCAACCAGAAACAAAACAACAAAATTTCATGAATAAAATAAAAACCCGAGTAGCCCGTCCAGGTCCATAGGCCACTGCCATATCCGTAAGACCATAATAATACAATGATGCCGCCTCAGCTCGTTTTTTTATTCTCTCTCTTCTTTTATCATAAATAAATGCAAGTAACAGTAGCCCATGTTGGAGCTTGAGGCGAGTGTTTTATATCGCAACAGCATAATTTTACTAACACAATAGGATTTCACACAACCCTTAGCCTTGCAAATTTCGAATATCCTTATTTTTTATAAATATGGAGTAACATGGCTCTCTGTTGGTCCTGTGCTGTGGGGTTTTATTACATTCTTCTCGTTTTTGCATGATTATATTCGAGTTTGAGTTCCTTTCAACGAGGAAACCTTAAAGGATGACCGTGGATGCACACTGAACTATCATCGTGACTCCTGGCCAGTGGAAGGAAGACGAAAACCAAACAAAAAAAAATCCGAGTTAAGCTTCCATAATGGATTATTACCGTCTCAGGATGACCTCCGTTGTTTGCGTATGTATACACGGTTATATTCGCTATATAATCCATCTCGACGGAGACACATTGATGACAGTGCAGTGCTTGAATATTCAGCGTGCGGGCTTCTAGTCCTTACAAAAAAGTGTTTCGACACTTCGCAGCAATCCCATATAGATGGTTCCAGTTCTTATAGTCCTGGAAGAGTAGCTATATTGAATGAGCTCTGAGTCAGTTTTCCATTTATGACATGCAAGTGCCATCACTGTCTTTTTTCAAGGAGTCCTCATACTGTTTTCAGTCTGTCCTGTCATCCGTGATGGCATGGTGGTGTCATTCTCTCGAATTCTCTTGACTGTTGCTGCTGACACTTCTTCTATAGAGCTACTGCTAAGCCAACAACATGCCAGACTGCAGTGTTTTGCACTTCCCATGACTGCACTGAGATGACACAACAAACCTCCTCCGTTCGTATCATATTTTATTCACATTTATTTTTATGTGTTTTTATGGCTGTCATCCCTTAAATAACTTCCATGTTTGGTAAAGGACGGCGTCATATTTATATTTTTGGTTTTGAAAAGCAACCAAATAGACAAAAAGAAACAAAAAAAAAATAAACAAATTTGCGACGCAGATTTTTGGTTTTGCATAAACTCGCAAAAATTGCATAAAACGAAGCGTTGAGTTAAGCCCCGAAGGAGGAAGTCTTCTTTTTTTCTGTGAAGGAATATTTTATGAGCCAAAAAATGATTTGAAGGACCAGAGCTCAAACAACCGCACTAGCTTAAGGAATTTAAAATTTTCATATTTGGATTAGATTTGCTTTGAAAAATGCATACAAGTCCGTGTCATAAATAAATTCAATGCATTTTTTTTCGAAAATAAAGTTAAATTTTCCAATTAACTCCATAGAATAATTTATTAAGAAACAAGCTTCCCTGAAGAACTTTGATTTGTGTTAAATATTTAAAAAATGGGAACAACATTAAGCCACCGGGCACTGTAAGTGTCTCCCATAGTTGGGGAAAAAAATCGGATTCTCGACAATTATGGAGAAAAGTCCTCTGTGGCATGCATTGAATTCACTCAAGATTGTTTATTTTTGAATCACGGAGTTTTCGTCAGAAGTCAAGTGTTAAGAAGTGCTTCGCAATTCTCTAATTTGGGATCGAGTTCTTTTTGAAATCTGTATGGTGAAAAATATTGCTAGCAGGAATTATGTTGCTTTGAATTTTTTAGAGACAGTCTGATTTTTAACAAACCATCTTTCAGTAAGTGTTTATCATGCACTTGCACCCACACAAACTATTCATATACTACTTTCTTTTTTACTTTCTTTTTTAATTCAGGCTTTTAAATTCGCTCAAAAAAGAAACTGGATGTTATTTTGGTCTTTATAATGGCAATAATGTGGTAAATTTTGTTATTAAACGTCTCATTTTTGTAAGAAATCCCACTTCTGATACGTTGTAATTATGAGAAGTGAGATTTCCACGTATAAGTGTAGTGCAAACAGAGACAAACCAAATCAAATCAACAACTTCCTTCCCTCCTTCCTTCCATTTCCTTAAGGTGGCGCGTCAGTCCGTTGTGGACTTGGTCCTAAAACAAAAGTCTCCGCAAGCCAGCTCGGTCCCTTGCTAGCTTTTTACAGTTTTGCACTCCTGGTATACCATCTGAGTCGCTGTCTCCCTCTATCTCTCTAGTCCCTCGGGAATAACTTTCCGGATCGGAGCATTGGTGTTCATCCGCTCTTAATGACCGAGCCATCTGAGTCTCTGGACCTTGACCCTTCGGCTAGGTCCACGTTGTTGTACAACCCATAAAGTTCTCAGTTATCTTCTTCTCCATTCCCCATTAATGTACACGAGGCCAAAGATTATCCGAAGAACTTCCCTCTTGAAAGGTCCATGCTTCTGCACAGCAGGGCTGGGATAATGAGGGTGTTATTCAGTTTTACCTTAGTTGCTCTAGAGAGCGCTTTTAGACTCAATTGCTCAACAGCGATTAACAAGAGTTATTCCTTGTCTGATCTCGGCGCTGGTGTTATTACCCGTGTTAATAGCGAGGCCTAGGTAGACAAGCTCCTCTAGGTACTACCTCGAAGTAGTATCTGTTTATTTTGACGTTCTGCCCGAGCCATCGGTGCTGAGTGTCCTTTCTCGAAGACTTCGTTTTGCCCTCATTTATCGCTAAACCCAATTTGTACCGCTTCTGCTTCAATTCTCACAAAGGCGTCATTGACATTAGCTGTGCTCTGTGTTCATCGGCGTACGCGAGAATTTGAACAGACTTTTGGAATATAGTGCGGCCTCAGGTGTTGACGGTGGAGTTTTGCACTACATTCTCAGAAACTATGTTAAAGAAATCGCATGACAGTGCATCGCCTTGTCTGAATCCTTTTTTTAATATCGAAAAACATCGTCATCGTCATTTTGCACAAAAGAACGGGCAGGGATGCCAAAACTATACATAGCTCTCTGTAGATGCTGTCATATGCGGCCTTAAAAGCGATTGATAAGTAAGGATTAATCCGATTGTTGACGAAAGTCTTCAGACGTTCACATATTACCGCGATATTAAGTAGTAGTAGTTGGCGCAGTTTAGGGATTCTCCCTTCGTAAGGATCGGGCAAACTATGCTGAGGTTCCATTCATCGGGCAAGCATTACTCTGACCATATCTTACAGATGATTTGGTGCATGCTCCTATGTAGATCATCGCCTGCTGCTTTGAACAGCTCGGCAGGTAGACCATCTGCTCCAGCGGGTTAACGGAATTTTTTACACTTAACTAACACAATTTTCTTGAAGGATATTTTTTTAAAGTAAAAAATATCAAAATAAATGTAAAACATACCACAGAACTCCCACCAGGCACCAGCAAATGATAATGATAATGAAACACCTGTTCGACATCGCTTGTTGGGTGAACAATTCCTTAACACTCCCCCTGCCATCAAGTCATTACCATATTACACCGATTAACAATTGAAGTGGCAAATATTCACAAAACTATTTCAACAAAACACACAAAAATTCCCTTTGCCAAGTATACAACTTCTCGTGTCCCATGCAATCGAAATCGTAATCGAAATGTGGAATGCCATTTAATGAATATTTATGTCGTGTAAATTTCCCATTATACCGGAAATCGAACAGAAAGGAAACACTTTCTTCCCATGTTAAATCAAAAGTAAAACTAACAAACATCGTTTATTCCGTTCATCGACCTCCACTTGACAAGACTGTTTCTAATTTGTTTTTTACTTTTTTTTCCACCTTTTTTAATTACCATATTATGAATGAAAAAATCGCTCCTGTGGACAGAGTTTAAACCTAAGTAGCTAATAATAGAGTTTAACAAAAAAAGATCCGACGAAGCTTGTGTGTCGAATGAATGTGTGGCTTGTGGCGCGTGGTGGAAGAAGTGTAGTGTCAAGTGTCAGGCTAAACGGAGTTAAACATTCGTCTGGTCTGGCGAACGTGAACTCGCTCTCTTAACAGCACTTCCCTTTTAGGATATATGTTTAACTACGTATCTTGGATCTTAAAGTGGCAAATCTGCATGTCGCCAACAAAGTCGCAAAAACAAGGCAAACGAGAGAAAAAAAAGGAAATTTCATAGACACGGAATCTCCGGCTCAAACTGAAACCTGAATGAAATGATTTCAATTCGCTTGACAAAGAAGAAGTTGACATAACCTGCCTGCCTGCCTGACAAAAGGCGACATTAAAAAAGCCAAAAGTAACGAACAAAAAATTGTCTATTTTGCATGCATTAATGCATGCACAGAGCCTGTGCCAGTGTCCGGAGGAGTTGCAAACACTTTCCACATCAACATAGCGCAACAGACAAAAAGCCATCTTGTTATGCGATATTGTTGTTTCGCATGCGATATTATGCTCGTTTACATCCGAATCCGTCCATTATGCAGAGTGGCAATGGCAACTTGAACGAACGACACCGATGATGACTACGAACGCCCGACACATTCTTCTATGCAACATCGTGCACTGCATTATTTAATTAAACACAATTTTCGGAGCAGATCGTCGTTGTGACGCTTGTCGACGACGCGACGTGACGGTTATGGCTGACATGGTTGCAACGGGTTGGAGCGGAGGAGGCGGTGGGATATGTGAAAAAGTTTTACTTTCATTCGAGATGGCAGCAATTTAATTTGCCTTACATGGTGGCATGACAGAGTTTGCTTAGTCTCTCAACAGCGTTGCAATGTTTTGTGATGTCTACCCTTTCGCCTCCCCCTGGACTTTGAAATGTGCGTGCAAGGTCTCTTGCTTTTTGTGCAGAACGAACCGCAGAGTAACATTTTGTGTTTAGGTGTGAGATAACAATCTGCATACTAATTCTCGATAGGTCTTTCATCCGTTCCTCTTCTGCAGAGTGTGTAAGCCAGTGATTAGGCTAGGCAGGGGTAGGGGTAGTTGAGTTTTTATATTTTTATCTTATTTAAAGAGCTTTCAAATTTTTCGGTTCATGTAGAAAAATTAATGGTTTTATCAGAAAAGCCTTAATAGAAACGAAATATAGAACAAAAACTAAAACAATAATTTTGCTTCGCTCTCCATGATTCTCATTGCTTTGAGTGACCAAATTTCTCACATTTAAAAAAATGGGTGCGTGGTCTAATTCAGAGTTGGTAACCAAGTTTAGGAAAAGTAGTGTTAAAAAACTTAGTTCTCCATGATTCTCATGGATTTGAGTGATTCAAATCTGGCCGATGTTTATAGAAAATGGGAGTTCTTCCTGTGGGTTGGTGTTTTGTAGGCAAATGTAAGGCAGACAATGGATATGTTATCAAGTTAGGAGCAGTCTATCATACCAAAACCCATTATTTTAATAGCGTTAGCCACACTGCCATCTCTTAATGGATTCCTTGGTTAGGTTAGGTTAGGTTAAAGTGGTTGTGGATACAGAATCCACACACTTGGGCCAAAAAAAAGGCCCATTCTCTAGATTCATGTGGTATACATGAATCTAGAGAATTACTTCTTACTTGTCGAACCATTTTGAGCTTTTTATAAAGCAAAGAACATATTTGATATCCTTATTAACTAGTTCACTGGGATTTTCACAAAATTACTCTCCCAGATGAAGTTTGCATCTAAGTGAAAGAGCAGGACAAGTACAGAGAAGGTGAGAGATTGTTTCCTCTTCTTCCTCGTCCATAGAGCTCTTGCAGAATTCATTTGAGGCTACACCAAGTCGTGTTGCGTGTCTGCCTATAAGACAGTGTCCCGTAAGGACACCTCTTAGATAGCTAATATGAAGTCTGCTTTGAGATAAAAAGTCCTCGAGCGTTTTAGATCCAGTGAAGGCCAAATGAGTTTTGTGGCTGAGCACGTTGGTAAATTGTGCCACCTAGAGTTTGCTATTTTAAGGCTGTTTCTTTTAGCAGAAATTTACATGTAGCTATCGGTATGCGTATATCTATCTTCTGCCTTTCAGGTAAGACGATTCCATTTTTAGCGAGTTCATCGGCTCTACAATTTCCTGTGATGTCTCTGTGGCCCGGCACCAAACAGAGGTGAATGTTAAATTGCTGCGCCATCTCCATAAGAGACGTTTGACAATCGAGGGCCGTTTGAGATTTGGTTGAGACACCGTCAAGAGATTGAATAGCAGCCTGACTGTCAGAGAAGATGCGGATATCCGCAGTTGATATGACGTTTTCTCTTAGCCAGAAGAGTTGCTTGTCCTTAGTCGATGAAATTTCATGTCAAGAAGATTCGAGAATGGTTTCGATTGATTGAGCACATCGTCTGTGTATTAGGTACAGCTGTAGAGGTTCTCCAAATATTTCTATTGAATCAACGAAGAACCAAAATCGTTTTGATTACATTGTTAAAAAAAAGTCAAACCAGCTATCAAAAAAATCCCAACAATTTCACAATTTACTGGTTAAAATAATGTCAATCTCTCCAAAAAGCCAACCCAAGGGGATATCATCGTCATTAAACAAATTATACTAATTTCAATTTCAAGGACACCAAACACGAGAGTATTTTATAATAACACAACAAGTATCATTAAAATTGAAATTGATATAAATTCAATTAACCTTTAGCAACCTTGACGTTTACTCGTAAAATGTACATCTCTCGCTGCCTTCACTGCACAGGTACAACCAAGAATAACGAACCCTCCAGAAATTTGACCTTTAACTTTGTGAGGCTAAGTATAAATTTAAGCCAATAAAACCTCCATAAAATCTACAAGTTCATAGATGGCAGCGGAAAAAAAATACTCAAAATTATAATAATGTCATTATTTGGCATTTTTTTTTTTAATCGGCCCATCGCAACGCTTGACGTCCAATTCGTTTTTATTCAACGGAAAAATTAGAAAAAAATTTCATCAAAACGAAGGGGAAGCCGAAGTCATGTAGTGACATAATATTTCACTTTGTAGCTAGGCCTACTCCTGGTGGTCACAAATCAACTCTATATTTTTGAAACCCAGGTGCTGTGGCTCGTAGATACGGTCGGCCGCGTGTCACTAAACCCAACTCCCACTTCCTGTCAACTGGGCCGTTTCATGCCATCACAGATGCAAATAATATGTACACAAGAACCTCGCCTGACATTCTTCTTGAAATTCTCATCTCAGAAAAAGAAAATATTTGGAGGTGGGTTGGGCGGATTTTAGTGATATGGAGATGATGGAGTCGGGTGGAATGAGACCGAATTTACTATGGCAACGAAACAAGCGACAATGAGCGATGTTGTTGTCGTCGTAGTCGTTGTTGCCTGTCGTCGAGGTTAAGGGTCGGTCCTCTTCAAAGTGTCCCTGCATCTAAATTGAATTTTTGATTACTTTCTGTTAAGTGTATCTGTATATTGTATGAGTGTGTGGGTGTTTCGCCTTGAAATTGTGTAAAGTGAAAAGTGTAGACATCACCGGCAGTTCATTTCACTGAAAGCTCCGAATCGAAATACCTATTCCAGTGCCCTCGTCTCCACTTGAACGACGACGACGATCTGTCCGCTCTGCTATCAGCAAATAGCAACAAATTCGTAGTCGTCGTCGTTCGTCGACATGCAAACAAATTGAATTGTCCTCATTTTCAAATTATGCCATGTTGACTGCCTTTTTAAGTGTTAAACTTTTGACACCAAATTTCAAGTTGAAAACGAAAACAGCAAACACACACCCACAAGAACCCAATTTTGAGAATGAAAAAAAAAGAGGAAGTTTCTGACTGACTCCCGCTGCGCTGGGAAAATTAAATAAAAATGTTGATTTAAAAGAAAGCAGAGAAAGGCGAGGTTGACTGGATGTGTCATGTGCCTTTTTCCATTCGAGGGCAGGGGGCATCCATATGTAGAATATAAATTGATACATTTTGTAGCAAGTTCTAGATGGAGGTCCTTGCGTCTCGTGTGCGAATAATGTGAACAATGAAATTGCTTAAAATAGAAGTTACGCATTAACAGTGGGGAAAGTTATTTTTTTGTTTGTATAATTTCATAGTCAGTGTCACTTCTCCTTAAATACCTAAAAATCTATTTAAACGGCAAATTCAGTCCCACTGTAGGATCCTTGGCTTGTCATGCTCATGATGCTTTTGGTGGTGCGCGGCGACAATATGAATTAGAGTAAAAATTACATTTACTGGATTTGTGGGAAATTTAGGAAGGAAGATGGGAAAGAGAGTGTTTCTTGCTTATTTTTTATTGAAACAAAAGTAGAGTTTGGGTAATTTGAAGAAATTTGCATTAATTTGCTCATTTAATTTAACCTTTCTAGACAGCCAAAGTGTGTAACTTAATTTTAATCTAAAAACAAGACTAACGTAGGTACTTTTGATTTATTTTTAGACTTTGTAGTCTTTTTTATTCTCAATCCTTTCATTCTGCGTGACTTTGGTTGCAACTCTCGATATCGTTTGAGCGATTTTTGACTTAGCTCAAGCAAATTAACCACTGTGATAAGCCTGTCAACCGACTTTGAAGAGTTCTCCGTTTTCAGCACTGTTTCCTGCCTATGCTCTTTTTAGCAAATGTTATCTGGAGCCGATTTCAGTGTCACTTTAAACGGAAGAAATTGACAGAAGAACTATTCTGCTTCATTCTCCATGATTCTCATCGTTTCGAGTACATATTCTAATTTTTAGAAACAAAAATTGCGGTTAAATCTATGGTGGATAATAAAGTAAGCAAAAAAAAAAACAAAACAAAGACTGTCAAAAATAAAACGAGTAAAATTTCTCGGTCCTTTAATTTTTATTTATAATTAGAGAAAACAATAATTTTTTTAAACTAAATTCTACAAAAAAAAAAAAAAAAAAAATTTTAAAGGAAAGGTCATCGGTTACAAATTTTGTTTTCATCAATATTGCATTCATATTCGAAAAAAAACTCTTAAAATATTCTTCAACCCTGCAAATGGTAGACGAAGGCAAGAACAAAAGAAATCTAATTGAAACGTCACCCGTAGCTCCAAGAACCACGAAAAACACATCTTCAAGATGTCTGTTTCTTCCATGTCTGTAGCCGAACTTGAAGAATTGATCAAGGGGATACTGGACAGAAGAATCTGCGAGCTCCCAACCAAAGCAGACATAGACCGAATATTCAGTCAAGTAGAAAGCCTCAAAGCACAAAACGATTAGATAACCATACACCGAAAAAAAAAACTTGGTAAAATCAAACAATAATCTTGTTTGTTTTTGCGTCAAGCACGAATATGTTTAATTTGAACATGCTGGCATTGTTATTTTTTTATTTAAAAGATACAATGTTCATTGTTCAAAACAATTACGTCATTGTCAATTTCATTGTTCAATTCCAATCACGTTTGTAGTAAAACAAACATGAAAATGGTGTTCACTTAAATATTATGAGTATTCTTGACTGACAATCATTGTGCGAAAATAATCAATATCGTTGTTGATTAACAACGATTTAGTGTTTCTTTAACTATGAGATATTATAGTGTTACAATTTTTGTGTTTGAATTAATACGAATTTGGTCAAGCTCGTTGTTGATCAAAAACGTTTATGGTTGTAGCAACATCTAAATCTTGTTTCCTTGTTTAATGCTCATAACTTTTGATTGAATATTATTCTGCTTAAATTAAAAAGAGAAATAGGATGATCTATGTTGATACATATCGTTTTAGATATTAGAAAACAATTAAGTCTTCAATGAAAGTGGCTAGAAAAACATTTACTTTGTCGATATAAGAATACTTACAGTTTTTTTTTCACCTGAGAAGTCCAAGGAAATGAAAAACCATCACAATCAATTTTTCTAAAACATATTTTATTGAAATAATATACCAAAAAACTTAAATAAAATAACAAAATTTAACGCGTTTAATGTTTGTGTTTCGAATAGATATCTGTACTTATAAATTCATCAGTTTTACTAAATACTTTGAATAATATGTTTCGGAAATACATTAATTTGATGATGATACTACTTTTTAAAGCGTAATATAATAATGAAATATTTAAAGGAAAAACTACTTTTTTTACAAATAAGGAATGCGAGATCTACCAATTTTTTCCCGGCAGAGCGTTTTAAAAGCCACCAATAAACTAACATCTTCCCTTCTTAGATCATAAAAATGTTCTTACTACTCAGTATAACCTCGTTCCGCGGTTCATTGCTAAGTTGAAGCCGTTATTTTCAGCAAGAGACCTTTGTTATCATAAACATAATGTTGATCAGCTGAAAAGCAAAAAATAAAAAAACACGAAACTAAAGTATGTATAAGAAACCGCTTACCTTCAGATGTTTAAAACTCTTCATCCGGCTTGAAATTTTAAAAACTTCTTCTTCTTCCGTGGAGAGCTTGTGAAAGATATCAATGCTTATTATTCTGCACCTTCTTTTAGAATTTAAGAACCTGCCACCTTATGATGAATTTACTTTTCATCCTCTTGAAGATGGAAAAAATACTTTTCCGTTTAAGGAATATAGTTAAGAAATGTAGTAGATTCATAACCTATGTTTTTTTATACTTTTCATATTTGGAACGATTAGCATATCGATGAAAATTAGCACGGACTCTGAGTGTAGTGTTAATTTATACATAGTTTTATAATATAATAGAACAAAAACTTACCTTAGAAATTAAACTTCTGGTGCTGGTGTTATTTCGATTCTATTTGTTAAGCAATTAATAAACAAACTCTTATTCACTTTAAAAACACGTCCTGTTCTCCCAAAAAAGCTAAAGTAATGAACAAAGAACGAATGCATTTAAACTAAAGTATGCAAGATTATTGCAGGCCAAACAATACAAATATTCTATTGAACATACACGTGATACTTCGAGTTCGAAAAGTATTCTAATTGAAATAATTATCGTGATTGATTAAATATGAACATTGTTGATCGAGCCTATCTTTGAGAATTCAATAGGATTTTTATTCTTTCAAGAGTTTTTCTTGCAAGCATCAATTGTAACTCCGTTATAGGGAGCAACGTTTTTTGTAGATCTAATATAAAGATCTACAAAAAACGTTCAAGTGTTCAAATTGAACATTTTAGTGATACTTTAACGACCTTTGTGTAGCTTCAAAAATTCTTGTGGTTGGTTAAATACTTTCATTGTTGATTAAACATTATAAGTGATGCTCCAATATGATACGTTGTTTATCATTGTCACTTTTCATAAAATTAAGTTAAATTGTTAATTAAACACGTTTGTTGTTGATCAAGTATAAATTCAACAATGATATTCTTACTGTAGTATAACAGAATATTCAAATCAACTAGTAACATGCTTAATTTGAACATTTTAATGTTACTCACCAAAATAAAAATTGATCACGGCTGCATTGTTGATTTAAACATGCGATATTATTTTTTTCAATCACAAAGCTTGTTTAATTTCACAACTATCGTCAAATTGTTGATTAACAATGAAGTGTATTTAAATCAACCAATGTTTTTTCTTTCGGTGTAGAATTGCAGCACATAAAATAAAAAAAAACGAGGTTTTTGAACGACGAATTGAACATCTTGAAAAACAATCAAAAGGAAAAAAATATCTTTTCTATGTACAACAACATTGGCAATAATTTAGAAGAAGCAGCTCAACACAGTTACAATTACAACACTACTTAACATTAAGCTAAAGGATTTTTCAATAGCGACGCTACAAAAGTTTTCTTAAATAAAACAAAAACGGTTTCGGATATTAATGAAATTCTTTATTCCAGTGGAAGAACATTCGATGCCATTTTGTATGGATTTCGATTTCTTTTGCATGGCCACCACGGACACGCTTGCAGAAGTCCAGACGCTGAACCCAATTTTCGACGGTTTTCAAACATAAATCTGCCGATACTGCTGCAATTTAACGTTCGATATTCGAACGAAGTTCGTCAATCGTCGCTAGCTTGTTGGCATAAACCATAGATTTAACGTAGCCCCACAGGAAATAGTCTAACGGCGTTAAATCACATGAACGAGGCGGCCAACTCACAGGTCCATTTCTGGAGATAATGCACTCATCGAACTTCGTACTCAATAATTCGATTGTTTGGCCCGCTGGTGTGACATGTGGCACCCTGCTGTTGAAACAACATATCGTCCAAGTCCATATCATCCAATTAATCCCAAAAATAATCGGTTAGCATGCACTAGCCATGGTGGTATTGCTGCGATACATGGGTGGGAAAGCCTCCGAGGGTCATCCCCATCTATGACCCTCCCCCTCTACAGAAACACCCATCATTCCCCTCAATTCAACATAGGGCCCCACGATCTTTGAACCCCAATTTTAAATTCTATGGCATGAAGAATGACGTAACACCGTCCAGTGCTACGGCAGCAAGAAACCCCCCCCCCCCCCACCGAGACGCCCAACGCTTGAGAACGACGTGTGAGAGACTGATTTGGGTCTTCCGCAATTAATGCGCTAGCGGCAGCAATATTCTCGACACTACGGGCACTTCTTTGTTTCACTGGCACGGGAACATTTTGTACTGAGCCTGTGGATTAAAATTTTTCCACTAAACGCTCAATTGTTGATCTGGCAGGACGATTATGACGACCATAAATTGTACGTAGCGCTCTTAAAGTGTTGACCACTGACTCCGTATTTCGGTAGTAAATTTTAACAATTTGGAGAGAGAACGGGAAAAAATATGGCGTCGTTTGCTGGCCCTATCAGTCTACTTTTGTAGCGTCTCTATTGAAAAACCCTTTATAACCAATAGGAGCAAAGAATCAGTGGAAAATGTGGAAAAACTGCAAGAAATGTTGATTTTTTTGCGTTTTAACGCGCTTATCTCAGGAACTGCTTAATCAAATTGAACAATTCTTTTAATGGTGAATGGTCCATTTATCGTAGAAGGCGTGAAGTTATATAATAGTAGGCTGCGACCAATAGGAGCGAAGCGTCAGTGAAAAATTTCGAAAAATTGCCAAAATTGATCTCAGGAACTAAACTAAATCAAATCGAACAATTCTTT
The DNA here is from genome assembly GCA_920937365.1 of Sphaerophoria rueppellii. Lineage (NCBI taxonomy): Eukaryota > Metazoa > Arthropoda > Insecta > Diptera > Syrphidae > Sphaerophoria > Sphaerophoria rueppellii. The sequence continues at coordinate 105,736,065 of CAKKXW010000001.1, read as the reverse complement.
TTGTGTTGATTACTTCAATAATTATGGAAGGACTTAGGCTATATAACAAAAGGAATCCGTTTAAATTATTTAAAAAACGTCAACAAATTATTAATTTTTCTGATTGTTTGAACGCGCTTATCCTAGCAACTGCTGAATAAAATTGAACAATTCTTTTTGTATTGAATAGCTAGTCCATTTATCGAGGAAGGGTCTTAGCTATACAACGGTAAAATTACGGGGAAAATTATACAATATGCAACAACTGGACGCACGACTTTCAAATAACAATAAAGTTAGCATAAGACTTCACTCTCCATGATTCTCATGGATTTAAATTTTTTAAACCAAGACAGTTTCATATATAAAATGGGATATTTTCTTGTGGGATAGTCTTAAAAATAAAAAGTAAGTAAGGCAGGTAAGAGGCTATGGAAAGCAGTCGATCGTTGGTAGCTTGTATCTGAAGTGTCTTTATAACTCATGCCCTTAATCAACACAGTAATTTGTGCATGAATATAACGATCTACTGACACAAAGCAGCACTGGCGACAACAGAAACCTACACGGCGAAGAGGATAAAACATTCATGCAAATACTCAAAAGAATTTCGATGTTTTGGCGTTTCTTTGTATCGTTATGAATTTATCTGCGAAATTGTAACTCCTGACATGAGGTGCTTAGTTGAGTGTCGTTGTCAAGTAATTGGAAGACTTTAAAGAACTTATTGGTAAAGACCTGTGCACCGTTTTTTTTTTTGCAAATGAAGGCAAAAACTTCATCGGCCTGGCCGGCTATGGTGATGATGCTTACGTTTGAGTCATCTTCTGTAAATCCGACCAAGAGCCTGGCCATTTAAGGTCTATAATGGCCAGAGATTGGTAAAAAAAAAACCATTACTCACAAACATCCCTCAATAATTGGTTCATCCTAAATAGAGTGGTAACGTTATGGATCCGTCTACAACAGTTTAAGCTATTGGAAGAGCATTGGTAACTTGCAACACATTGGTGCAAGTTATATAATGATGCCAATACTTCACTTTGACCTTTCGACGATAATGAGTGCATCTTCAAAAACAATAGTGCTTTGATATGATCTCGATAATAAAAGCAACAAAAACACCAATCGTTACAGATAAAAAAGGCTGAGATAGACAAGCGCACGTAACTCCCACAGCAGCGGATCATATTTCGACTCCGAATTTTTCTACGAATGAAATGTTTGTCGTATGTTTTGTGTCCCAATTAAGGATAAATAACGTTCATTTAATTGTTATACCCCAAACATCTCACAATAGTTCAAACATTTCCAAGATCCACACCTAAGATTCTTACCAACATTTACAATTTCCTGGCCACATTTAATGGACCGCATTTCTTCCGAGAAGTGTGGTTTCCTAGTTAAGTGCTGTTATTCATTTAATTCGCGTATCCTATCTTACTCCTACACTTGTTGTACAGTTCCTCTTTCTCGGACCTCGTACACAATAATTATGGCTGCAAAGAGTCCATTTAATTTCCATCATTTAACGTTGTAGTTTGCAATTCCTACTTACTTGTTACCTTTTCCACCTGCTCACAGTGGGTCTTGTTACTTTTTTTGTGTTTACATTCTTCTTTTTTTAATTTTGAAATGTTCTAAGAGTTTATCGCGTTTGTGGACAGACAGACATTTTCGAGCAAAAATTTCAAAGCAAAAAAATAATAATCTGCGACCAGGTGATCCTTCAGAGCGTCCCACAAAAAGGAGACAACGCTTGTTCTTTGCGTGACTTAGATTGCACAAAATAGATAAGACACACCATGCCACAGCTTCAACCGTCGTTGTCGGCTGGCGAATTTAGAACTCACATCGCAAACGAAGTGAAGTGAATTAATAACAAAGCGAAAAAAACGTGTAAATATTGGTTCATCGTTATGGCAGGTGCTAGATTGCCTGTCTTTTTTTCTAGACATGCTCTGGAACGCGAAAAAGACACGAAAAGAACAACAAACTGAGAGGTGACGTCAAAGTCGAAGAAGAAACGAGAGGATTCCGCCTTCAAAAGGATTTACTCCTAGATACTTGATCCTAATAATGGCCAGCCAAGAGAAGATAAAATAATGTTCGTTTTTTCTGCTGTTAACTGTTTTTAGGGTTGTTCGGGTGGAAAGTCGTGACCAGAATTTAATTTTCCATTTCCCAGTTCGGGAATAAGTAAAGTATGCACGATGTACCTACGGAACTTCTAATGGGAATTCGCTTAGTCGTCATCGTCACTGTCGTTTGGGTCCCTTTGTTCAGTTTGTACTTTTTTTTTCATTACTTTGGACCTCGTCTGCATGTTTAAGGCTGCATTGTGATGCCTCTTGTAGGGATACCGCTCTCTACCTGTCCTTCTTCATGAGGAGATGTTAAAGTTTTATGTTTCAAGTCGTTTCGGGAGGCCATTCAGGTGTCGCGTGGTGAGGGAATAAATCTGGCCAAAGGTGCTGATTGCGTTGGTGGTATACTCTGGTGGCAGTTAAAAGAGTCTGGGGAGTCTTCTTTGTATCATTATATGTGGAAATGTTTCTCTGGAAAATTTATTAACTCATGGTCACACATTCTAACCGCACGACTTCACCTCAAATGTGTTATATTATGTGGAGTTCCTGCTAAGCTTTTTGTTTGGTCTTTCCTCCTCCCTAGAGGATGGAGAGCCAGCTTGTTTCGTCGCCATCGTCGTCGTCATCTATAAACTGATGTGTCGAGTAGAAGTGGTTGCAATTATACCTGAAAGCAGGGACCATTAATTCAGTGGATATAGTGGATACATCGCACCGAGAGGCCAAAGTGATATACGAGGCGATTAATTGGTTACAATTTATGAGTGAGCCACAACCATCCTCATCCTCATCCACAGTTCCCTTTCCCAACTTGAAACCATAGGCAAGTCGGGAATAGGCAACAAGATTGCTACGCCATTAGCGTAGGACAATAAGGAAAATTAGGAATAATTACTCCATTATTCGGTATGGTAACTAAAGACGACGATTCGATTAGTTTCGGGAAGTGTGCGTATGTATTGGAATAGTTCTTGTTGGTGGAAAGGTGGGTCCTGCAGCATCTTCCTCCAGTAAAATTGATCATTAGACTGATATAACTTAGGAAATGCAAATATACCCTCTTACGAGCTCGATTGTAAATTGTTAAGTGATTTGCTATGTTGCGAATTGAAATTCCTTGCATGTTAGATTTGTTCCTAAGAGGGGGTTTGAAAATGGACCTGCTCCTTGTTTTCAGTCACTACTACCAGCCAGTGTAAGAAAATCTTTGAAAAGTGGATGCGTTTTGAGCTACATAAAACATGATAAAGTTGCATTTAAGAAGGCGTTTCTCTTTCTATTCAATTCAAATATGCAAATAGTGACAATAAAACTTCCCATGGCAGTAATTAGCTTTCAAATGGGCCAACAACTCTTTTGTACCTCTTATCTAAGGATGTTACTCGAGTATGGCAACGGGACGACAGTTAAGTAATGCAAGAAAAACGCAGAGGGCACCATAGAACAAAAACTAAACCTCATTCTAGGGAGTCGATACTGCGACCAAACATGTCCTAACATGGAGAAAGCGATACAACGACCGACAACGACGAGCAAAACAACACCCTATGAAATAATAAACAAACTAATATTCCACCACTTTAAGCAAATCGAAGGCATAAATTCGCATTATCAATGCACGACTTGGCCAGCCATAGTTCCTTGCCTGCGTTGCTCAGACTCAGACCCAGCATGTTGCGTGTTTTGAAAAGTGATCAGCTTGTTATACTACTCAATCTGAACCGAACTAGGCATGCTGGCGGCAGTGCGCGGCTAGGAACGTCGGGGGGCGAGGTTCTTGTTCAGAGAGTAGGTGATCGCGAACAAAAGATCTTATTTTCATGCCTAGATTTTCATATACAAAGGACGTAGGACAGACACTTTCACTTGCATTATCGTTTGTTTTGCAGACGAGAGATGTTCATCGCCTTGAGTAGCTTGCGTGTTACGACCCACCCACTGACACTAAATCGTGTACACCATTCGGCAACTTCTACTCCATGAATATTCACCGCAAGCCAGTTGCCCCATAGCTCATCGCGATTGTTTGCCTACGCTGGCTTTACGCTAGTCGAAATGCCCCAAACCACATCACACATAGCCCCCGCTCAAAAAACTCTATTTAGCACATTTCACAATTCTCTTCAGTTTATTGCAAAAAGGACATTCAATTTCATACTTAAAATTTAAATAGATAATAATCAAAAGTATCAGCGCATTATTTCTAGTTCGATCTTAAGGATAGCTAGCTTAATAATTAAAATTCTTTTGCTCGCAAAGGGAGCGTTTAGCTGTTTCTTATAAATCTAGTTCAAATTAATTAAATTCAGTTTCATTCACTTTGATAGCTTAAGAAAGAAAGTGTGCGAGTAAACAAAGAGCGAAACGACAAAGGCTTATCGAGACTCTGTTTGTCCCACTCGGACATATGTATACGAGAAATACAGTACCAAATATTATCATCAAATAAATTATAATTGAACTCACCACTTACGGTCCAGACAATTGTGCACAATTCCTTTCTCCGTTGTAGCTGTAAAGGTAGGTTAAGATTTTGATTGACACTCGCGAAACTGTATCGTCTTTCTCCTGCTACCCGCGCTTACACTTCTCTTTTCTTTCCACTATCTTGCTTCTTTTTTTTATTTTAAATTCACACCTTTTTTCTTAATTAACACCTATGCTATGAGAGACAAAAATTGTTTGAAACAAAAAAAAAATTAATGCTAAGAAAATGGGTTATTTTCTTATAACCAAGTAGGTAAATAATAGGGATGATGCTTTATCACAAAAAATAAAAAAAAATGCTTTCTCGGGCTTCTCCTGGGGGTCAAATCACCCACCCTATCGACACACACGCGTCGCGCTCCTACCATCCACTTCGACGACTCGGGCTGAGACCTCCAAACGACTCTTTGCACTGCTGCACTTTACACACGATACGTCAACGATAACGGTGGTAGATCGAGATGCGGACCGGTTAATACAAAGATGACGACTGACCTAGTTTTGGCTTTTGGGTTTCGTGCAAGTGCTAGACAATTCGTCGCCGTGCAAATAGCGGTCGTGGTGGGTTGGGTTTTGAGTCTCTTTCGATTACGAGAGGATCGTCGCTCTTTCTCCGGGAAGATCAGGGTGGCGAATTGGCCGTGACACGTGTCTCGTTGGATTTATCAATGATTCCAGTGAACTGAAGAGATCGCACGTTATCCAATTAAATCCAACAATTTGCACGTAATTGGGCTCATCGACAGGGTGGATATAAATTCCTTGTTTCAAAAGACGGGCTGTCGTGGCGCTTGGTCAGCGTGACGCCTCCAAGCTCTATGGCAATTCGTTTGTTCTTTTTTTTTGTAGTCTAATCCCTGTTTTGCATTTAGTTTGTCGGGCCTTGGGTAAAAATTAGGTGGATTGCTGAACTTTTTGATCTGCACAGGATGAAAGCTACGCCAAGAAAAAACGACTTCGAGAAATGTGAAGACGATCGGGGTCTGGCATTCAGATTTTAACATAAGTTTCCGGTCATGCAGTTGACTTCGAAACTTGTCTTTGACGTTTCTATTTTATTTGCTTATTTTCTATTATGACAGGGTGACCCAATGCTAATATGGGACGTGAATGCGGAAATCGAAACGACATTCGCAACAAAACCTTCTTCGTTCTCAAGCTCATACGAAGACAACGAAAAGGAAAACGAGATGTCGTTGCAAATCACTTACGGTCATTGCTTGATGTCCTTAGCATGATATTTTCCTATGTATTTCCCCGTAAGGTCCTCTAACTCATAAAGGCAATTCCCGACTCGTTTTCTTACTCGGCACTTAATAAATTTAGGCGAAAATTTTGCATTCTTCGCTTTGGCAAAAGAACTCTGTTCGAAATTTCTTCGGAAAACCTCTTGTCCAGGGACAAATGAAATGCTTTTTGCTCGCAGATTGTAGCTGCGCTCAGCTTTGAGGTGAGCAGAATTCAAGTTCTCCTTAATTCTTTCTCTCATCAAGAGCATTCTGTCCGACGATGGAAATATTGGCAATTCGGGTTCATCCAAACATTTGATTTTCCTCAGAAGTTCGTATTCCGTGCCACCAGTCATCATATGTTGACCAAACAAGGCATAATAGGGCGAGCAGTTTATTGACGAATGAAAGTCGCCTCTTAAAATTGCACCTATTAGTGGGATATACTTGTCCCATTCATCATGATTGTCTTTGATAAAGACTCTTACTTTGGCTAAAATTTCTCTGTTCACTCGTTCAGAGATATTCGATTGTGGCGAATAAAAGCCTGTTGTTATGTGTTTAATATTGTGACATGCCATACAATTTTTAAACTCTTTGGACACAAACTGCCTACCATTGTCACTGTGTACATATTCCGGACATCCAAAGATGTGGAAGACATCATTTTCCAAATAGTTGCATATCGATTTTGCACAAGCCTTCTTCAGTGTCTTCAAAAAGACAAATTTAGTTAAGTGATCAACCGCAATCAAAATGGTGGTGTTACCGGATTTGGTGCGGGGATATGGACCAAGCAGGTCAATATAAAAACGTTGCATTGGACGTTCGGTCAAAATCTGGGAACCCATTTTAGGTCTTAGCGAGGTGGATGGTGGCTTGATTTGCTTACATATGTCGCAAGAGTTGACGAATTTTTTTATATCCTTGACCATACCTGGCCAAAAGTATTTTTGCCTCACCCTAAACAAAGTCTTCTCGATGCCACCGTGACATCCTGATTTGCTATTATGTACATTCGCAATGGCTTTTAATGTCAGCTCTTTTGGCAACCAAAGGCGCCACAGGCTTTCTTCTTCGTCGGGTGAACCCGTTCGAAACTTAACGCGTTTATAAATGAAACCATCAGAGAGAGTTATGTCCGGAAAATTTTCTAGGTTGTCGCATAGCTTCTGTTTCAGCACATTATATTCTTGAGATTGAAAGCAAGATGAACTTAAATCGATTTCTTTCTCTTCTTCAACTCCTAACTCGTCTACATTCATTCTCGACAAAGCATCAGGGACAATATTAAGAGAACCTTTGCGATGCTCTATTGAAAAATTAAACGCTTGCAAACGCAGACTCCACCGACCCAGTCTTCCGCTCAAATTCTTCTGTGACATGAGCCATTTGAGACTCGAGTGGTCGGTGACTATCTTGAAAGGCAAACCGTCTATATATGGTCGAAATTTTTCAACGGAAACAATCGCTGCAAGGCACTCTTGTTCTGAAACGGTATAGTTCCTCTGTGCTTTGTTGAGTTTTTGTGAAACATAGGCGATCGGACGTTCATGACCTTCGTCGTCTAATTGGTATAGAACACCGCCAACTCCTGCGCTAGATGCGTCGCACTGAACAACAAATGGCCTAGAGAAGTCAGGCTGTGCAAGAACGGGGCCGGTTGTCAAAGCGTCTTTCAGTTTTTGAAACGCTTCGATAGCATCTTGTGTCAAATGAAATTTGTCCGATTTGCGCAGACAATCCGACAAGGGAGCAGAGAGACTAGAAAAATTAGGAATAAATTGACGGTACCATCCCGCCATGCCCAGGAAACGGCGAAGTTGTCTGGCACTTTGCGGAGGTGGAAATTCAGTGATTGCCTCAATTTTAGATGGATCTGTCTTAAGACAACCTTGACCAACGATGTAACCTAGAAATCTGATCTCCCTCTGACAGAATTTGCTCTTCTCAACATTGATTGTGAGTTTGGCGTCTCTGAGAAATTTCGCAACCTCAGACAAGAGCGTCAGATGTTCTTCGAACGTTTCAGTGCATATTAGCAAATCGTCGATATAAACGAAAACCTTTTCCCTATATTTGGACGGTATGACCTTATCCATTAATCGAGTCATTCTTTGGGAAGCGTCTTTGAGTCCGAAGGGCATAACAACAAACTCCATTAAGGGTTTGCCCGGCACGGCGAAAGCTGTCTTTTCGCATGATGACTTTGACAGGGGAATTTGATGGAACGCATCTTTAAGATCTAACCCTGTGATGTAATGTGTGTCTTTTAGCCTGCTTAGTAATCCGGAGATGTGCGGGAGAGGATATGCATCGTCCTTGGCCACTCTGTTAAGTTTTCGAAAATCTATGCATAGTCTGTTTTTCCCTGGCCGGCGGACTAAAACGATCGGAGAAGACCACGGGCTATTACTTTCTCGGATTATTCCTAACCGAAGCATCCTTTCTAATTCCGCATATACTTCCGCTTCTCGAGGTGGTGAAAGCGGATAGTGTTTTGTTTTAATCGGCACAGCATCACCCGTGTCAATAACGTGTTCTTCTAAATGCGTTCTACCAAGTCCTAATTTCGTGTATGATGGAAACAAATCTATGACCTCATTTAACTCTTCTCTTTGCTTTGGGGTCAGACTGTGTAAATTCGGATCGGAGCTCTGCTCTTCTAAACGCGATATCTCTGATATGGTTCTTGGGGCAATATGAAAACTTTTCCAGAAATTAATGCCGAGATAGGCTTGTTGCTGTAAGGCTGGTACAACATAAAAATCGATGACATTGGTCATGTTATTAAAAGAAATAGGGATCTTACACACACCTACAATTTCTTGTTTTGTGCCATCGGCAGTGCTGACCCTGCTTTTGAGTGATTTCATAGGGATAGAGTTTCGAGTTAGAAGATCAAGGCAATCCTTCCCCAGAGCGCTTACCGACGCACCGGAATCTAATAAGGCGTATACCTTTTCGTTTCCGATCTGTATATTTAAAAACGGTCTCATGTCATTTGCATCGTCAAGAATGGCGGATTCAATGTCCTTTCGATGGTTTCTCCGAGTTAAGTATCGCTCTCTACACTTTATGATCTTTGTAGTGGGTTGACTAGCTTTGATTCGGTTTTTAGTTTGCACATATCGTCTCATTCTTTCGTGAAAAGATGGCTGAGAAATGGGTTGAACATTTGGTTCAATTCTTGGAAATTCTGGTCTTTTGAGAATACATTTAACTTTAGGTTGGTTTTCGTCAAGGGATTTTGAGTTTGTATCTTCAGGCCGCCTTTGGCGTTCTGAAGATGAATTCGGTTTACTTATTGGCTCGGGGTCTGGTTTGTGGAACGAGTGCCCCCGGCTGTCGACTCGCTCACTTTTCGGTTTAAACCATGCTTTGGACATGAAACGTTGGTGACATTCCTCTCACCGCATCTATAACAAAATAGATTTCGCACTTCGCTAGGGCAGTCGTAAAACGAATGGCCTATGTGTTGACAATTCCAACAAACGAAATTGGAAGTGTCGAGTGGTTTCGCGCTTGGTTTGTTGACTTTCGAATAGGCGGCTATTTCTTGGTCTTCTACTGGTTTTTCATCATTAGAATTAGTTTCAGATTCTATCTCACTTATATTTCGCCTATAACCCGAAAACTTTTGGGAAGCTTGGTGTTGCACAAACGCTTCACCTTGCCGAGCAACGTCTCTCATTTGCTCCAGAGATGTAACTTGATAAGGGAACAACAATGAACCTAAACATTCCTTTGAATTTTTCTTGATTAGATCAATCATTTTTGTGTCAGACCACGGTTCACTTAGACGTGCGTTGAGGCGTAAAACGTCAGCATAAAAGTCGTCGAACGTTTCTTTAAAAGCTTGACGACGAGAAACCATGCGTAGGATCTTGTCGTATTCGTTCTCGGCTTTGCTGAATTCCTTAATAATGGCATATTTCAAGGTGTGACAAGACGCATTTGGATTTTTCCTCAAGAAAAACCAGAACCATGTTTCTGCCTTCCCTTTTAAGAGAACGTGGAAGTTGGCCAAGACATGATCCCATGTACATTGCGATTTTTGTCTTAAAGTTTCGACTTTGAACCAAAAGTCGTGGACGTTTTCCGTTCCATCGAAGGAAATTTGCCACTTTTCAATTTTGCAATTTGAGCTGCTAGTTGAAGGTTGAGAAGGTGTCGTATTTTGACTAAGTGGCAGTCGGTTTTGTGTGGAAAAGGAGGTATTGTGCAAAAATTGATCAAAATCAACACGGGGATTTAAATTATGTATATTTCCGGGATGAACTGTGTGACCTAAGGGATTATTAAGTTGGTCTAATTTCTGTGTCAGGGAATCTTTTATTGCTTTCATTTCACTGACAACAACTCGGTTGTTGGCTTCCATGATACGTTCAAACGCCGACGCGAGTGCTTGAATGTCATATTGATTGTGTCCTAAGGACGAATGTCTTTGATTGTTCTCTGTACTTTGTGGTTGCACAAGATTGTTTGTATGATCATGATGAACATGATCATCGTGATGTTCTGGATTTAAAAGAACTCTATCAGAGTTTTGAACACCTGGTTCTTGGACCTGAGGATTTTGTTCGATATTAAGAAGCTGTTCCTGGCTCATATTTTGAATCTGTACTTGACTTACTATCGGGTTAAATAACTGTTCGTCCCTGTTTTTACTTTGTAAGCCACTTGGTCCTGGAGGACTATGTTGTACTAAAGGAACTCTTTGGTTTTTGTTAGCTTGCGAATTGTGGCTGATACTATTCGAGGAATTCTTATTAAGAGCGCCCGAGTATTGACCTTTTGAATTATTGAACCTTCCTCTTGAACTAGCACGTGTACCTACTCTATTGCTACCATTCATATTCAAAGTTCTAAATGTTGTTTTTAGTATAGTTATTCGTTTGAGATAAAATAAGGATTATTGTGGAAAAAATAAAGATATTGTCAAAATTTTACTGGTTCACTTTTCATTAATTCATTTGAGGGGGTATGTGTGGTTGGTCTATCTGGGCTTTTCTAAACTTTTATTTTACTAACGGACGGACGTTTTGAAACGAAACTTAAATACAAGTGAAAGTTTCAGTGGCAATGTATTCCAATAGGATTGCTAGAAGACAGACAACACCGAAAAATGTAAAGTAAATATATAAGTTCATATGCAGCGAAATTTCCATGTGACTGAAAATGAATTCGGGCTAATATGAACTCAAAAACACAATGAAAATGAAAACCGATTTTGAAGTCGCAACGCGGATGCCAGTCATAAGCAAATACCGGGACTTACTGTCAAAAAAACAAAGTTCGATTCCATTGCGAGGAAGCTTAAAACATAGGCCCCACGTTGGGCGCCATTTCTATTTGTTGCGTGTTTTGAAAAGTGATCAGCTTGTTATACTACTCAATCTGAACCGAACTAGGCATGCTGGCGGAAGTGCGCGGCTAGGAACGTCGGGGGGGCGAGGTTCTTGTTCAGAGAGTAGGTGATCGCGAACAAAAGATCTTATTCTCATGCCTAGATTTTCGTATACAAAGGACGTAGGACAGACACATTCACTTGTATTATCGTTTGTTTTGCAGACGAGAGATGTTCATCGCCTTGAGTAGCTTGCGTGTAACGACCCACCCACTGACACTAAATCGTGTACACTATTTGGCAACTTCTACTCTATAAATATTTACCGCAAGTCAGTTGCCCCATAGCTCATCGCGATTGTCTGCCTACGCTGGCTTTACGCTAGTCGAGACGCCCCAAACCACATCACACATAGCCCCCACACAAAAAACTCTATTTAGCACATTTCACAATTCTCTTCAGTTTATTGCAAAAAGGACATTTAATTTCATACTTAAAATTTAAATAGATAATAATCAAAAGTATCAGCGCATTATTTCTAGTTCGATCTTAAGGATAGCTAGCTTAATAATTAAAATTCTTCTGCTCGCAATGGGAGATTTTAACTGTTTCTTATTATTCTAGTTCAAATTAATTAAATTCAGTTTCATTCACTTTGATAGCTTAAGAAGGAAAGTGTGCGAGTAAACAAAGAGCGAAACGACAAAGGCTTATCGAGACTCTGTTTGTCCCACTCGGACATATGTATACGAGAAATACAGTACCAAATATTATCATCAAGTAAATTATAATTGAACTCACCACTTACGGTCCAGACAATTGTGCACAATTCCTTTCTCCGTTGTAGCTGTAAAGGTAGGTTAAGATTTTGATTGACACTCGCGAAACTGTATCGTCCTTTCTCCTGCTACCCACGCTTACACTTCTCTTTTCTTTCCACTATCTTGCTTCTTTTTTTACTTTAAATTCACACCTTTTTTCTTAATTAACACCTATGCTATGAGAGACAAAAATTGTTTGAAACAAAAAAAAAATTAATGCTAAGAAAATGAATTCTTTTCTTATAACCAAGTAGGTAAATAATAGGGATGATGCTTTATCACAAAAAAAAAAATGCTTTCTCGGGCTTCTCCTGGGGTCAAATCACCCACCCTATCGACACACACGCGTCGCGCTCCTACCATCCACGTCGACGACTCGGGCTGAGACCTCCGCACGACTCTTTGCACTGCTGCACTTTGCACACGATACGACAACGATAACGGTGGTGGATCGAGATGTGGACCGGTTGATAACAAGATGACGACTGACCTAGTTTTGGCTTTTGGGTTTCGTGCAAGTGCTAGACAATTCGTCGCCTTGCAAATAGCGGTCGTGGTGGGTTGGGTTTTGGGTCTCTTTCGAGTACGAGAGGATCGTCGCTCTTTCTACGGGAAGATCAGGGTGGCGAATTTGCCGTGACACGTGTCTCGTTGGATTTATCAATGATTCCAGTGAACTGAAGAGATCGCACGTTCTTCAATTAAATCCAACTATTTGCGCGTAATTGGGCTCATCGACAGGGTGGATACAAATTCCTTTGTTTCAAAAGACGGGCTGTTGTGGCGCTTGCTCAGCGTGACGCATCCAAGCTCTTTGGCAATTCGCTTGTTCTTTTTTGTAGTCTAATCCCTGTTTTGCATTTTGTTTGTCGGGGCTTGGGTAAAGATTAGGCGGATTGCTGAACTTTTTGATCTGCACAGGATGAAAGCTACGCCAAGAAAGAACGACTTCGAGAAATGTGAAGACGATCGGGGTATGGCATTCAGATTTTAACATAAGTTTCCGGTCATGCAGTTGACTTCGAAACTTGTCTTTGACGTTTCTATTTTGTCTGCTTATTTTCTATTATGACAGGGTGACCCTATGCTAATATTGGGACGTGAATGCCGGAAATATCGAAACGACATCTCAACAAGCATAGCATCAACTCGAATGCTGAAGTGCTCCTGTTGTTCTGTTTTGATAGACTCCTGCGAAGGTTGACCCTACTTACTTTCTTTTGAATGCAAGGACGAACAGGAAGAAAGCAAACGGAAAATAAAAGACGATTGCCAGGCGAAGCAATACAGCGGAACTATTTGACACAAATTGCAAGAGCTGCATCAAGAATTTACAACTTCAAGGGCTTTTGTGAAGATCAGAAATTCTGAAATGCTTGAAAATGCTCCTGGAAACTAGACGGGGTTCACTTAAAATGAATTTCGATTTATAAGAAAAGAAGTGTACCTTCAAGGATGGAGAAAAGTGGAAGTGGAACGTTCTGACAACTTGCAAATACTTTCCGTATGATTGTATGACGGACATTTTATTGGTTTCTGAATTTTTTCTGACGGTTTTATTTTGTTTTTCATTCTTTTTTTGCAAAACACTGAGAAAGTGGAATAACACTTGAAAAATCACGTGCCACTAGTAAAAATGTTTTATGCACATTTTCCACATCCGAATTGTGAAGCAACAAAGTGGCTATACAAAAATGTTGCTGCTGCCCAAATGGTTCCTAAGAACCGTCATATTCAAAACAAAAATTTGGAAAAACGAGCTACAATCCTGCTTAAAGCTACCTGTAGACTGAGATCTGTGAAATGTTGCGCACTTTAAAAAGTCCCCTTTAAACAAACTTTCACATACAAAATCTTTGATTGTATGTTTGGAGAATATAACTCCATTTAATAACTCGCCAGCAAACGCAAAACACAGAACGACAAAATGAATTAATTACACTACTTTATGTTGTTCCACCCAACACCTTCTAACTCGTGTTTCGTATTGTGTTGAACATTCGATTGCAATCTAGAACGTCCGCGTCCCTGTCTCGCCTCTGCCATTCTTATTTGAGATTGAAACAAATTTCTAAAACATTTCACGTACAATTTTAATAATAACCGTCGTCGTCGACATCGTCGTAGTCGGTCGTCCGTCCCGCTGGATTCGCAAGCGTAGCATTAAGAGCAATCGTTGGATTGGAGGATTTGGGAGCAGCAAAAAAAAAAAGAGGAACGAAACACTTTGTTTAAGAATGCACTCTGGGTGAAGTTAGCGTGAGTAAGTCACATTGCAACGGCAAATTCGAAAGCGATTCCTTGTGGGAGCACTTAAATAAATTTCCTCTGAGCTGCCGGAGCAGCTAAGGGAAGGATGCCTGCTCTGCTCCGTCTGTGTGTATGTCGGTCCGCCGCCACTACTCTTATTGATATGGCTAGCAGCTTAAAGTGTATGAGCATGTAAAGCGTGCATTTCCCTAATAAAGATTCTCTATTTGATTAAGTCATACACATACTTTAACTTAAACGCCCCCGCTTCGACTGCGGATCGTGAACACAGGCAGTGCGCGAGTCCTTTGTGAATTTCCGGTTCTTTTTTCTTCACTCTCATTTTAAATCCAACCGAGAATTATTTGCAAATACACACACAGACACTTTTCTGCCGCGTGAGACAAATTAAAAATGAAAGAAAAAAATTCTAAATAATTTAATCACCGCCTTCAAACAACAAAAGTTCTGGATCAAAGCTTGAGTTCTTGCCATGCCAACAACCCTCCCGTTCCTAAGCAATTAGAATTGATGGAGTAGCGAATTGTGCCGCAAAAGGCAATGCTACCGGAAGGAAGTCTGCTCGGGATTAGATTCAACATTGAGCTTTGTGCAAGTTACCGTGACGAAATGCAATTTACAGAAACTAGGTAGTAGACACACCGCACCGTCTTTTTCTTCAAAGTCAGCCTATTGGTGTTTGTCGATTTTATTTCCTCGAGAATTACTCGAGAGTGTTAAATATTGTTGAGTCAGACAAAATGTTACAACTGCCAACAACACTTTGGGGTAATTGAAAATCAGTTCATACAACTCGATGAAAGTGGAGTAAAAAAAAAACATACTGGCTGATATTTTGCAAAAGAAAAAAAGGCCTACAAACTGGATGAGAGTTGCATGTCTTAAATTAATGTGGTAATGGGTTAAGGAGCAACCATAAATAATAGGTGTTTCGTGCATAAAGTATTCAAGGCCTATTAGAATATGTTAGTTTTATTTCGGATAAGAAAAAAATCGTCTTTGGTTTCCTGAAAGGGTTAGCGAATTGTTATATTAGTTCTTGAAGCTCTTTGAAAGGGTTAAATCAAGTTACACTGGAAATTAAAATCAAAGGATTCGTCTATTTTTCCTTAAAAGGAAGAAAAGGAAAAGAAATGTGCATTTGTCCATTTGATGTTATATTTGATTGGTCCCAAGAATTGTCGAGGAAGGTAGAGCAATTATGACTGAGGCTCGATAATCGGTCAGTTCGAACTCTTCAAAAAGTGTCTTTAGATTCGTTTAGATTAGATTATTTATTATTTCACAATGTGTCATCAGGAATTGATTTATATTACAAAAGTTATAACTATTTGATAGTAAGCCGTCAGCCAGATTTCTCTTGGTTTAAAAACATGTAATATTAAAAACATTATGCAAAAAAAAAGAAAAAGAAAGGAAATTAAACAAGAGTAGCTATGTAAAAGAAAAGTGTAGTCTTTTTGGATAATTAATTAAATATCGCCAGCTCTTATTATATAATATACAAACGTTTATTTCAGTAAGTAGTTGAAGAGAGAATGAAAATATTTTCAGACAAAATTTATAATCAAAATTCTAAGTTAAGTAAACTAAAAAAAAAACAAGTTGTTAAGCTGGTTACAAAAATATTCAGTTTAAACAAAGTCCAATATTCAACACTCCTCCTTAACCAGCTTAAGCCTAAGTTCTTGAAAAATATTCTTAGTTAACGCTTTAGTAAAAATGTCAGCAATTTGTAGTTTGGTGTTTATATAAACTGGATTAACTGTCTTTCCAATATGTTGATTGATAAATTTTCGACGTATTTCAATATGCTTTTTGCCTTTTGTTATTTTTCCTTCGTCCGCGTTTTCAAGCATATGAATTGCTGCCTTATTATCAATGAATAAATCCGTAGGTTCTTTTATATGAATGCCGAGTTCTTGCATTAGCCTTCGAATCCAACATACTTCTTGTATACAACTGGCTGCTGAACGATATTCTGCTTCTGCTGATGAAATTGACACAACACTCTGCTTTTGGGCCATCCAGACTAAAGGTCCACCGTAGTAAACAAGAATTCCACTTGTTGAAATCATGTCAGGTTCTGTTCCACTATAATTTGAGTCTGCATATGCTCGTAGTTTTGCTTTTTCATTGCTAAAATATATCCCAAAACATGTCGTTCCTTTTAAGTATCTTAAAACGCGTTCAATCATTCTCCAATGAGATCTTTTAGGATTATTGACTTGTCTACTCAGGTAATTTATTGTAAAGCTTATGTCTGGTCTTGATATTGTTGATAAATATAATAAACTTCCAATAACTTCGCGATATGGTTTGTTCTTTAATGGTTCATCATTTGTATGCTTTTCAGTTAACATTCCTGGTTCTATTGGCGTTTGAACAGGATATGCTTCCGTAAATCCGTAACGATTTAAAATTTTATTTGTGTAATTTTGCTGAGTTACCATAATTCCATTTTGTTTGAAACAAATTTCCATTCCAAGATAATATATTTGTCCTTCTTTTGGCATAGTTTGTTTCATTTTAAAATTATTCGATATTTCTGACAATATTTGGCGAATTTTTCTTTTGTCTTGACTAATAATAATTCCATCGTCTACGAATATTCCAAGAATGACTGATCTGTCTTCGTTATAAAATATGCAAGGGTCATCATCCGTGTCTTTCAGTTGTAGTCTCTTAAGGGTTTGAGTAAATGTTGCATTCCATTCTTTTGGAGCTTGTTTTAATCCATACAGGCTTTTCTTAAGTCGACATACTCGTCCAGACTCATCATCAAATCCTTCAGGTTGTAACATGTAAATTTCTTCATTCAACTTTCCATTAAGAAATGCTGTGTTTATGTCAAAAGTCTGAACTTCTAGTCCTTTGGTAGCAGAATGACTTAAGAGTAAACGAATACTTGCATACCTTGCCACGGGAGCAAATGTTTCGTTGTAATCTATTCCTTGAATTTGTTCGAAACCTCTGGCAACAATTCTCGCTTTCAAACGTCCATCAGATTTTTCCCGTAAAACCCACTTGCATGTTAATGGTTTTCGATTTTTGGGTAGAGTCACTAGTTCCCAAACTTCCATGTCATTCATTGCTTTGATTTCTTCTTCCATTGCTTTTCTCCATCCCGGATCTTTCAATGCATTATTTACCGATACTTCTTCAACTTCATTAATCATTGCATAGTCATTATACTTTGGATGTGGCTTGATGTTTTGACGATTTCGAATTTTGTATGGTAAAGTATTTTGATCCATTTCTTGATTTGGTTGTACCTCTTGACATTCAAAATACTCCTCCTGAGATGACTGTCGCCGCTGTTGTTCTTCATGACTTGATTCTTCAATTTGTTCCTGATCTTGTATACTTGCATTTTCAATTGATTCTTCAGGTTGTTCTACTTGACTATTTGTATTTTCTATTTCTTTTTCTTGATTCTGTAAAAATTTAGTTAGTGTTATTTCTCCTCCTTGAATTTTTACGCTGTCTTGATTTTTGTTGTTTATATTAAAATTGGATTTTATACTTGTTTCATCAAAAATCACATTACATGACACTTCAACATGTCTTTTGTGTGGAAAATAAATTCTGTATCCGTGTTCTTCAATGTCATAACCAACAAAAATACCTTTATTGCCTTTCTTATCCAGTTTCTGACGATAGTTATTTTGTGTTAGCATATAGCACAGACATCCAAAAGGTTTCAACGACTTGAGATTCACCTTGCGACCAAACCATAATTCAGCAGGTGTTTTACCAATTTCATTGCTTTTTCCTGTTTGGTTTATTGTAAACACTGCATAATTGATTGCTTCAGCCCATAAAGATGTTTCAAGATTCTCTGGCATAGATCTCTGATCTTGCTGCTTCAACTATGGTACGCATTTCTCTTTCAATCCTTCCATTTTGTTGTGGAGTATAAGTAACGGATCTTTCATGAAAAATACCCATTTCTTCAAAAATATTCTTACTTCTTACATTCTTGATCTCTTTTCCGTTATCTGACATTATAACTTTTACTCTTCTTTCAAACTGATTTTCGACAAGATTCAAAAATTGATGAAGCTTTTCAACTGCTTCTGATTTTTGTTTCAAGAAATATACCGTTCGAAATTTGGTAAAGTCATCCTTGAAGAGTAAAAAATACTTTGCACCGCCAAGAGATCTTTCATTCATTTCACATAGATCAACATGGACTTTATCTAATACATGTTTTGAAATTTTGTCATTCTTTGGATGAGATACTTTGTGTTGTTTTCCAAATATACAACCTTCGCATACTTGACTATTCCAGTCATCAATAAATGGTATGTTGTTTTTCTTCAGTATATCTTTAACTTGACAAATGTTCTGATGTGCCAGTCTTTCATGCCATAGCCTTATGCTTACAGCAGATAAATTGTATTCCTTTCTTCGTCTAAAAGCCATTTCAAAAAGACCCCCATACCTTCTCGCTATCATGACAGTTTCATTATCTTCCATAATAAAAGATGTCTCAGCTGTTGCTTGTTGTGTGTAACCTTTGTCGAGTACTGTTGTTACAGAAAAAAGATTAAAATTTAATTTTGGCACAAATAAAACATTTTTCAAAACAATAGGATTCCATTCAATTCCATCATAGGCTTCCAAATAAACATCACCATACGAAACACTTTCTAATTTAGTTGCATCACCAATTTCAACTTGCACAGGACAATCTAAAGGTCTGACATTTGATAAACATCTAAGATTTCCTGTCAAGTGCTGTGTTGCACCACTATCTTGTATCCATTGATCGTCGCGTTCAGTCCGAACATTTTCAAGAGTTGACGATAAAGCAAGAGTAATAAAAGATCTTACCTTTTTCTCTTCACTGTTAGTTTTCCACTTGCACTCACTTGCAAAATGTCCTTTCTTCTGACACTTATTGCAGTTGTAATTTCTTTTGCAATAACTAATGTATTCTTGACTTGATTTGTTTCTGCAATCACGTTTGTAATGTCCAAGTTCACCACATTTAAAACATTTCTTTTCAAATGCTTTAGATTTGCTTTCATTTTCATTTCTGTCATTGGATAGGTTCTTTCTTGAATAATCTTTCTTGAATTTTTCGTGCTTTACAATTAAAGCACTACTTGAAGCTTCTGATTCTCGACTGTTGAGTCTTGCCTCTTCTAGTTGAAGACGTTCCCGTAACTTTTGAAGTGATTTTTGAGAATCTGCAACTGATTCCCAAGCAGCGTGAAAATAATCGTATTTAGCTGGCAGAGAGTTTAAAATTCTGGACATAATCCATGTGTCCTTCACTTTGTAGTCTTTTTGGATAATTAATTAAATATCGCCAGCTCTTATTATATAAACAAACGTTTATTTCATTAAGTAGTTGAAGAGAGAATGAAAATATTTTCAGACAAAATTTATAATCAAAATTCTAAGTTAAGCAAACTAAAAAAAAAACAAGTTGTTAAGCTGGTTACAAAAATATTCAGTTTAAACAAAGTCCAATATTCAACAAAAAGAAAAAAAAAAAACAACTTAACAAAGAATACAGAACAGTGTCTAACAAAGAAATTATTCCAATTTCTAGGGTTAAAAACAGTAACGTTACTCTTTCCAGAAACTGTGTGCGTAGATTTTTCATATTCAATACAGAACTGAACCATTTGACATTGTGGCAGACAGAAATGGGAAAGTTCCTCCAGATGTCTTTTAACGACATTGAAGCCTTAGTACACAGAACAATTTTTTGCAAAATGTGAAAGAAAGAAATCTGAAGATTTACCAAATTTGTTGCATCTTTTGTAGAAATACAGTAATCAAAAAATTTAACAGAGTGTTGGACCTGAACCGTCGCTTAACAATTCACCGCAGCCCTATAGCTATCTTGTTAAAAAAAAAAAAAAACAATTTGCCAAATTTGAATAAAGGCAGCGACATTTGATATATCTTTCAATTATTCTACCAGCCCTTGATTAGCCCACAGCTTTCAAGACACAGATTTGAGGTTACTCAAAACGATGAGAATCATGGAGAACGAAGCAATATTAATCCTTTGCTTAAATTTTGACATATAATATAAGGAAAGTAGTTGCTATGTTATGAAATTCAGTAGTTTCCTATTTATCCGCTATAGGCGAGATTTGTAGAGGTTTTTTTATAAATAAACAAGCCGACCCGTGGCACGTTGCTTTAACACGCATTCCAATTTGTAGCAACTGCATGATATAACTGATTTTGTGTTTTTTTTTTTTTTTTGAGTTTATACTCGTTTAGAATCGCACATTGTATGGAAAATAGATGAGTAATAAAATCAAACGTTAACGAAAAATGAAGGTTAACTCTACGCAACAACGGGTGATTTTTTAGCTGGTTTGGTTTTGGCAACACTGGTTTTGACAGCTGACGTGTGTTTAGTACCTTGTGTCACTGTCAAACAGCTTCACGTCTTACAAATGAACAACGTTTGCAAATTATTGAATTTTACTATCAAAATTCGTGCTCGGCTCGAAATGTTCATCGCGCGCTGCTTCCATTTTATGGTCGGCATTCTCGACCTTCTGAGCAGTCTATTCGGAAGATTGTGACCAAATTTCGCAACAAATTTACTCTGTTGGACATTAAACCACCAACACGTTTACGTACTGTGCGTAGTGAAGAAAATATTGCTGCCGTATCAGCTAGTGTGACAGAAGACCGCGAAATGTCGATTCGGCGCGGTTCCCAGCAGTTAAGCCTTTGTTTTTTGCCCGAAATGGAAGTTCTTGACTTGCATGATATGTGGTTTCAACAAGACGGTGCCACATGCCACACAGCACGCGAAACAATGACGCAGTTGTGAGGCGAGTTTGGTGAACAGTTAATTTCACGTTTGGTCGGTCAATTGGCCGCCTAGATCGTGCGATTTGACACCATTAGACTATTTTTTGTGGGGGTATGTCAAGGCTAATGTCTATAGGGACAAGCCCGCTTCAATTGACGCACTGGAAGCCAACATCCATGCATTCATTCGTGAGAAACCGGTCAAAACAATGGACTGAAAAGGGAGAATTGGGCCCAAGAAAAAGAAACACAGTTCCATGAGCAGGCATGATCATGGTATCAGATTTTGGAATGCGTTTGGTTTAATTTTCATTGATTATCTACAGAAAAGAAAACAATCAACGGCAAGTATTATGCAAATTTATTGCAGCGTTAGGGTGATGAAATCAAAGAAAAACGTCCCCATTTGGAGAAGAAGAAACTTTTATGTCATCACGACAATGCAGCAGTTAACGCATCCGGTATGCCTTTAGCCAAAATTAACGAGTTTCAGTTTGAATTGCTTTCTCATGCATTCAACAGATTTAGCCTGCTCGGTATAGATATATATTTTGTTCCCAAACTCGAAGAAATGGCTCATTGGACAGAGATTTTCCAAAAAATAAGAGGTGGAGTCTGCAGTTGATGGCTATTTTATCGCGTTTTGGAACGTTGGAGTTTTTTGAGACAGAGTCCAGGGGACTATCTGAGAAAATCCGGATATCAGATGTGGATTCCACATTTTCTCTTTAACACGCTACAATGATTGGGACGGCTGAATAAGAAACTTAAGGCCAACTATAATTGCTTAAGTGAACTTAAACTTATGTCAAAAACCGGAAAAATATCCTTAAGTTAGAAAAAGAAGTAAACTTGGCCTTCTCTTCTTTACGCTGTCAAATTCACTTTAGCAATGAGGGAATGCACCGCACTGGTAAAAGATGAACGAAAATTTAACGAACGTAGCTTAATTACATTCAGCCCTATCGCCAATTTTATGGGAACTTTTTTTCCCAGGGAAACAAAAATTACCCCGGAACAGAAGTTTCCCATCGAGAATCTCCCAAGAAATTTTATTTCCCCGGAAAGAAATTATACCAACCTTAAGATATTTTTATTATTTTCGAAGTTATTTTGAAGGCTTCAAATTTAAATAAAATATTTTTTTCGTGTCAAAATCAAATAAAAATTATTGAAACTGTGGATGTTTATATCAATAAAACATCAATAGTTCTTAACATCCCGAACCTATTTTTGAAAGCTAAACACATTTCCTAGTCCTGTCCTGGTTGCCGAGGTATTTGCATCAGAAAATACCTACAGACATACATGCATACATATGTGGAAAGAAGATGCTAAGGACTGAAACCAGGATCACAACTCTGTACCTCGCAGATAGTTTTGGTTTTCAGTGAATTGATCTTTCGTTTATTAGTTCGCATACCTGCAAAATTCGTGATAATTTAACGACAATATTTTTGTTAATCTCATTCATTTTTGATTCTTTATTAAACACACATTTGGAATCTGAACTGAATTTTGTTGCTAACACGTATTGTACCTTAGCTATTGACCTCTAACGTCCATGGTGTTTCCCTTACGGGACATAGGGCCGCTTTTAATACACGCAGTGGTTGTGCTTCCTGTTACTGTTCGACTGTTAATGGCCAAGCCAATTGTCTGCCGCCCCACTTATCTGAACGGCCAACGGGTTCCATAGCGAAGCAGTCGCCTTTTCGAAGCGTGTGGCCAATCCACTGTTACTTTCGTCTTCATATGATAGAGTCTATGAGTTCCTGGCCTGTTCTCGCATGAAGTTCAACATTTCAGATACGGTTGGGTCAGAAAAATCCTCAAGATGTTTCTGAGACATCTATTAACAAATGTTTAAAGCTTTCTTGTGGCAATGTATTCGCTGGTTCACTTAAGCGTGCTTGCGTGAGCAATATTGCATTATAGTTCAGCCTTCAGTTCTAATCGTTCAGAGTACATAGAAATGGATTGCCTCGTCTTAATCACCTTAGTTCATATTTTGTTGAAGTGAAAAAACCAGTATTTTTTAACATTTGCACCGTTTGTGAAAAAAGTACCTATTTATAATACAAGAGTAGTTTTAGTTTTAAGTCTTTAACCTACATTCGTCTATGATTAAAAAAATTATAATAAGAAAATCGGTTGAGAGTTTACTTAGAATTATTTGAAAGAAGAATTTTAATGCTTCGTTCTCCATGATTCTCAGCATTTGGTGAGATTTTTTTATTTTTAAAAAGCGTGTAGCCTAATACAGGTCTGTTAGAAAATTCGAAAAAGGTACCAGATTTTGATATCCTTAATTCTCATAACTTTCAGTGACGAAGAGGAGTAGATGGTCATGAAAAAATGTAGGTAAATGATTTGCGGGAAAATGTGCTGCGGGAAAGTACTTTCCGGGTTTTCTTCATCCGAGATTTCAGTGTTTGGACTCCAACCTGTTGAAAATAGCAAATAACTTCTTTGTCAGAGCAACTTATTCACAGAAACAGTTTAATTTTGTTTTTTTAAAATTGTCAAGGATATATACTTGAAGAGCTTGAGTTTGTAAATGGTTTTTCAATAGGGACGCTACCACGGCCACGCTTGCAGAAGTCCAGACGCTGAACCCAATTTTCGACGATTTTCAAGCATAAATCGGCCGATACTGCTGCAATTTAACGTTCGATATTCGTACGAAGTTCATCAATCGTCCCTGGCTTGTTGCCATAAACCATAGATTTGACGTAGCCCCACAGGAAATAGTCTAACGGCGTTAAATCGCATGAACGAGGCGGCCAATTCACAGGTCCATTTCTGGAGATAATGCGCTCATCGAACTTCGTTCTCAATAATTCGATTGTTTGGCCGCTGTGTGACATGTGGCACCGTCCTGTTGAAACCACATATCGTCCAAGTCCATATCATCCAATTCATTCCAAAAATAATCGGTTAGCATTGAGCGGTAGCGATTCCCATTCACAGTAACGTGCCGGTCTTGATCATCACGGAAGAAGTACGGCCCAATGACACCACCAGCATGTAAACCGCACCAAACAGTGATTTTTTCGGGATGTAATGGTGCCTCGTGAAGCACATGTGGATTGCTGCTGACCATAACGCATATTTTGCTTATTGACGAAGCCATCCAGCCAGAAATGACCTCATCGCTGAAGATGATTTTTCGATGAAAATCCGGATCATTTTCAAGTTGTTGCTCAGCCCAATTCACGAACATACGACGCTTCTGGTGATCAAGCGGCTTCAGTTCTTGCGTCAATTTGATCTTGTAAGGATGTAGGCCAAGATCTTTTCGCGAAATTCGCCACAACGACGTCACAGAGATGCCCAACGCTTGAGAACGACGTGTGAGAGACTGATTTGGGTCTTCCGCAATTGATGCGCTAGCGTCAGCAATATTCTCGACACTACGGGCACTTTTTTGTCTCACTGGCACGGGAACATTTTGTACTGAGCCTGTGGATTCAAATTTTTCCACTAGACGCTCAATTGTTGATCTGGCAGGACGATTATGACGACCATAAATTGTACGTAGCGCTCTTAAAGTGTTGACCACTGACTCCGAATTTCGGTAGTAAATTTTAATAATTTCGACTCGTTGTTGGATCGTATTCCTTTCCATGATGAAATGGCAAACCTTACTGAAGAGAAATGTCAAGAGAGCGGGAAAAAATATGGCGTCGTTTGCTGTCCCTATCGGTCTACTTTTGTAGCGTCCCTATTGAAAAACCCTTTATAAATTGTTTTTCTGATTTAAGCGATTTTTTCCTCAAACCTCTTATTCAATTTCATATGTTCCCAAATTCTTATATGAATCTCGAAAAATTAGGTTCCACTTGATTTCAATTATACTTTTCTTCTGTCTATTTTTTTTTTAACTCATAAAAAAGTAAAAAACATAAACCCAACAATATTTTGGTTTAAATTCAAATATCCCCTTTTGTAAGATTCCAACAAAATGCCTCATTTCCATGTAATCATTTATGCAAATCTGCTATCCATTGAATAATAAACCAACCCACTTTATTAATCCTGTCAATAAATCAAACAAATATTGTTTACCGATTCATCTTAAAACTCTCTAAATTCGTTCGAAAGAAAGTCTCCCTCTAACTCTCCCTTCACATCCTTCTTGCTTGGTATCGTCTATTAAATTTACATAAATCCAAGAAGGAGATGAAAGTCGTCCTTTCTCATCGCCCTGCCGAGATTCTTCAATATTTTTTTTTAATAATAGTTTTTTTTTTCTTCAATCTCGTCCTTTCAGATTTGTCTTCATGCGGTATCGCAGAAGTTGAAGATGAGAACGAAGAAGTGACAACTCCAAGAACAACAAAAACAACATCACAACCGACACTATCACGAAATGCCATTCGACGAACTCACAGCGAACGTCATCCATGCAACGTTCACATCGGCACTTCCTCCACAAATGTTATTCTTAACTTCAAGGATACAATGGCCCTTCGAGTGAAAGCCAACCGTAAGGACTCACGAGATATATTCTCCACATCGAGTACATTGCCGTCGTCAGGGGTGGTGGCGTCGTCCTCACCCTCACAACAGCAACAGAGTGTCGGATTTTTATTCAGACCAAAAGAACCGCCACCGCCTCCTCCAACTGCAGCTGCGATATCAGCGCATCATCATCAGCAACAGCAAAAACGTCTCAGCAACACTCATACGCCGCCAAAGGTTACGCCCAAGGAGACTCTTGGCGGTAACAATAACAAAAGCCATACCATCGAGATAACCACAAAAGATGGTGAAAGCAAAAAATCCAACGATGATACCGAAGTCATCTACAACAAGGACGCTAGTGGTGATGGCGACGACGACGTTAACGACGATGACAACAACCAGCAACAGCAGCAGAAGCAGAAAGATGTTGCTTCAAGAAATCGCAAACTATCAGTTAGCAGTGGTAGATTAGAGGAACAAAAACCAGCGCCATTCAGAAGACATGATGCCACCAGCACCAACCAACAACGGCGAAGATCCGATACCTCGACAACACCCACCAGCACCAACAAGAACCCCTACCAGCAGGACCGAAAATCAACGAATATTTATGAGACATTCGATAGCTTAAGCCCGGTTTGATTGTTGGAATCGCTGCCAATGCTCCATCCACCACCACCGCTGAGAATTTGCCATCGCCAACGCCACCAGTTTCTTCCAAGTACACATTTGGGAATACAGCAACTCAACCGAACCGGACCGTTGTTCGAGTGGCTCCCTTCAACAAGACCACATCCGAGATACATCGTTTGAAAATAACCCACACCGATAACAATGACGACGATGACGATGGCAAAGTATTTGGAGCGCGAAACTCTTCTACTTCTTCTTCTTCATCGACGTCCAACAACAGCGGAACAAGTGGCCAAAAGAAGACCTCCATCCTTATCAACGGAGATGACTGCTATTCAACCGTAAACGTCACCAATGACACTCCATTGTATCAGTCGTCGGTTGTTGTTGCCGATGGCAGCAGTATCGATCCGATGCTCAAAGTGTCCTCGAATACGGTTACGATAAACGTTGTCAGTAGCAGCCCGAGAACACCCCAAGAAGAGCTCATCTACAAGAACAATAAAATCAACACGCTCCTAAGTAGCAGGAATGGTGGTGCCAGTGGTGGTGGTTCAACAAAGGCGATTATTCCGATTGGAAGCAGTTCTGGCGGCAGTGTAGCTTCCAGTCCATCGGATTCGGTGAAAACATCAAACAAACGAGGAGGACGAACCTTGATAACATTAGACTACGATAAGTCACCAGTTCCGATGAGTAGTAGTTCCAAAGAGATTCCTGTAATGGTGTCCACGCCACCTGGCGATGCCAACGACGATGTATTCTCGCACGAGGAAGAATTGGTGAAAATACTGCGGAATCCTGTCGAAGCTGTGCGACGTAATTTGGTGCCACATGTGTGTGGCAAAGGAGAAGTCGCCACACCATCTCCCGACCAACCACCAAAGACCGCCACATCTGATCGAGATGTTGAATCCACGAAACCGATATCGAAACGCCAGCGAAAGCGTCACAAGAGCAACGAACTCACAGTTCCCAGTCCGTCGATGGGTCGAAGCAGCGAACGGAACTCTTTTGTGGGCAAACTCCTCGAAGACCCCACCCTAAGCCACCTTGCCGATGGCTCGAGAGCGATGTTGTCGTCACACTTATCGAAAACTCGCTCAAGCGTCTGAAAGACTCGCGAAGCAGCATTGACACGAGCGGTACCAAAGATAACGAGGACATGAACCGTCTGATCAATTTGTCCCTGCAACGCATCAAGGAGGACCGACAGAAGCTCGAGTCTCAGGCTGAAGCCGACGAAAAGCAGGAGATTCAATCGAATCGGGGCAGCATCAGTTCGGGCAATAGTTTCTCCTCGGCGAACTACGAGATGTTCGATTTCAGTGATAACAACGAGTCGGACTGTTACCAAAGCTGTTCGAGCGAAATTGCCGACACCGATGCTCCGTTGAACTCGACGCGTAGCAAATTTTATCAAATGCTGGTCGATGCCACTCTTGCCGAGATTGAGATATCGACAAATGCCGAAGACGATCACCACTACGAATCGATTCGGGGAATAAACGGAGATCCTATCTACGAGGAGATCAACGATATTCCGCCACCACTGCCACTCTCGCCACCACCACTCAATGACCCCGAGTTCGAGAAGAAAGTCGCTCGATCGATGTTCGAGGGGGCTTCGAAGTACGACATCTTGTCCTACCTGGTCGACGCTAAGGAGCGTGGTCTGGTTCGAGAGGAGTCTTTTGAGTACAACATCAACAACACCTCGAATCCGATCATTATCGAGGAAGAGAATGACACTCTGAGCGATCTCAAACAGATCTCGGACATGAGCAGTCGCATCAGTCACCTCTCGGTGACAAGCGATTCAAGTGAAGACACCAACAGTCTGACCGGTTCGTTGGTGAACGATCGCCTGTCAGTGCTGAGCGCCCTGCGCAAGGGCCCCTCTTCGGAGATCGAACGAAACGACTCGGGAGTTGGCTCTGAAACGAGCAAATCATCCCGCAGCAAATACCAAAATAATACCCAAACCAATGCCGTGCTCAGCAAGATCAGTCCGATCCATTTGTGCGAGGATTGCGATGGTCCCGTGGAGACCCAAGTCACCGATTCTGGTGTACTTTTCGCTCCGTTGGTCTGCCGCAAATGCGGCAAGAAACGGGCCGAACGCAAGGAGATCATCACGGAAATTGTCGAAACGGAAGAGAAGTACGGACGAGATTTGACGATTATTTTGGAGGAATTCTGTCAGCCGATGCTGGTGGCGGGATTGCTGACACAAGAGCAACTCTCTGCAATCTTCTTGAATACCGAAGAACTGCTCGAGAACAATCAGACTCTTGCCGAACGAATGCGTGATGCACTGGACATTGCCCTCGAACAGGGCGATGACGATTTGTTGACGGTCAATATTGGCAAGGTATTTTTGGACTTTACGCCAATGTTGCATGCTTTCGAGAGTTATTGTGTTCGACAGGCGGGCGCTAGCTTGCTATTGGCGAACTTAGAGAAGGAAAAGGAGCTGCTGAGGATATTTTTGAAGGTGTCGCAAATGGAGAACACCGTTTTGCGGCGAATGAATCTGAATTCGTTTTTGATGGTAAGAGTACTATTTGATGGAAACAAAAATTGTTTCATTCATTTTCTTTTGTTAGGTTCCTGTTCAGAGAGTGACGAAATATCCACTGCTACTAGCTCGTCTCTACAAAGTCACCCCTGCTCACCTTGAAGGCCGAGATTTGCTCAAGCAGGCTCAGGAGAAGATCGAACTGCATTTGAATCACATCAACCAGGAGGCCAAGGATGTCCCGACCAAGCTTTGGCGCCGGATATCTTCGTCGAGTCCTAATAGACGAGCTTCCTGCGAGATCGACATGATCAATATCAAGCTCAGGAAGCTGGCGATAGACATTCTCGAGTGGAATCATGATGAAGTACGGTTTGCCATGGAAGGAAAATTAATGTACACTCAGCCGACCGATAGCAATTGGAAAAAGGGCCGAACGATCAAGCTGAACCCTGTCAATGCGCTACTGGTGACAAATGGAAAGGTGAGTTTTCATTGAAGTCCTAGAACAGCACTTATGAAGAATTTTGTTTTCGAAAAAAAAACTAGCCAAGTGTCAACTACAAAGCTGAGAAAGCGATGTCAGGTCAGCTGAACTTTCCGAAGCATACCGGAATCCGAGAGGCTTCACTCTTGGTAGTGAAGGAAAAATGTGGTCGGTACACGTTGATTCGAGAGCCGCTGTATCTGGACAGATGTGTGGTGTGTTCTGAGGCCGATTGGGATGATTATTTCGAGCTGCAGGAAATCTCATCCAAGGACACATTTATTTTTAAAGTAATTTCTTATAAGCTTAATGTTTTTATTTTTCAAAATTGACACTTTCTCGTATTTCTTTTTTTTTTGAAAGGCTGAGGATGCAGTTCGCACAAAACAATGGTACACGCAAATTCAGTACCACGCTCAAGGTATGGGCGCCTGGCGAAAGAGACGCAATGCGCTGGCTAACATCATGATAAATGGAATGCTGTCAAGGACCTAAGAAATTTATAAATATTTTTTGTTTGCTTTTTTTTTAAATATCAACCTTTTTTCTTATAACACAAAATTATGAATATCACAATTTTATTTTTAATCTTAATGAATTTTAATTCTTTTCTTAAATATTTTCCTTTTAATCATAAAAAAAATTATATAAACATATTTTAACTGTAATAAAATTAAGAATTAAATATATTGTGTTACAATTGTACGTAATGGAACCTTTAAAGTGAAAAAAGTGTAATAGCCTAGGAAACAATTTAATGTGTTTTTTTGTGGTATTAATGTAAAAACAAAATATTAAACACAAAGTGTTTTAAGTTTATATAATAATAATCATTGGTTTGAAGAATAAGTTTATTTTAATTGCTTAAAAAAATGGAATTAAAATTGATACGGTAAAATTATGAACGATTTGATTTAAATTCATCGAAAACTAAATTTAAAAATATCGAAAATAAAATATAAAATTAAATTGAATTCGTTTTTATTTATATTTTTTTTTTCTTTTAAAGTGCAAATATTAAAAAAAATAATACTCTCCAAACTACAGCAAAATATGAGCTACGTATCTACCTATACCTGCTGAATTTTGTTGGAAATTATGTCAAACCGAAACAAAATTTATTATTTTCAATCATCGATACCCTGTCAACTACAGATTCCAACTCTGTATTGTTTGGAAATCTCTTTCCAACCAGCCATTTCTTCGAGTTCGAGAACAGAAAATAATCGGGCGGACTAGATCCTGCCAACTTTGTGAGTGAGGAAGCAATTCAAACTTCAACGTAGATATTAAACTTGGCCATAACCATACCGAATGTGTTAACTGGTGCAATGTCGTGACGAAACAAAACTTTATTCTTCACCAAATGGGGACTTTTTCTTGATTTTATATATAAATTCTTCTTTCTTAAGATAATCGATGAAAATTGAACCACGTGCATCCCAAAAAAACTGACGTTTGCGAACTGATGGAACTGTGTCTGAAGTAATATACTCATGTTTCATCTGTGTTTATGATTCGAACGCAAAAACTCGGCTTTATTTCTATGAAAATTTGCCAAACTTTGAAACATCTTTCTGACGCTGTGTTTTGCCACAATCAGTTATCGCGGCACCTATCTTGCGCACAGCTTTCTCACGCCCAAAATTTCGCTAAATATACGGTGAACACTTCAAGTCGGTCATTAAACGATGTCCATGTTTTATCCATGTTTACCAGTCAGGAAAGCATCCACTTTTAATGACGCCCAATAAGATATCGAGACACGAAGAACTTTCATTTTAAGCTGCAAATGGTTGCAACTTCCTACTATACTCAATATTTAAAATCAACGTCCAACACCATGGTGCTAGGTCGGCTACTTTTGGGAAAACAAAGTTCTATGCGCCCTCTATCCATCACTGTAAACCAAACCATATTTCTTGGTTTTTTCCTCAGCTTATTGTAATCTCGGCAACCAGAGCTTGAAATTGCGTTTGACTTTCAGTGGGAGGCTCATTATAATGAGAACTATCAAATATGTTGAATTTAGCGAAATCGATTTTCTCATGATTTTCGACACCCCTTGGCAAAATTTTGGACAGAAAAAAAATTCTTCCAAAACCCATCGTATGATACATCAAAATAAAGGTCAACTCGAATTCTATTCATCGGGATGGATTACAAGTTTCTCAAAGGCCTGGTAGTCGAGATATCGGCAAAGTTTTTCTCAAAATTTCATAGTGATATAACTCACAATTTTCATCCTCTATATTAAAATTGTCTATCTAAGAATTGTCTACAGATATTCTATCTCTTGCACTTTTCCTTTAAAAGATTAAAAAAAATATCGGCGGAATAGTTAAGGAGAGCTCTTGTCGAGGTTTATTCAACAAAATCACAGAGTCTGAGTTTGATTTCTATGAACTAATGTTTTTTTCCACACTATCAGATAACGTCGAAGCGAGCTTAAAGCAAGCCACAGCTAACGACTTTTAGTCTTTAACCTAGAAAACTGTGTTAACAGACCGGCTCATCACTAAGTGCAGTGTTAGTTCTGGTTTTTAGCATAGACTTTAATTTATTCTTATTAATATGAAAGTCAATAAGATCCGTATTTGATTCAAAAGCCTACTCATCCTTGTCAAGGGCTCATGAATTTCGTAATTGGTCCTATGTCTTGGGACTTTAATTAGATCGATGCTGCGAAGGTGATATCCTCCTCCCGATAGTAAAAAAGTATAGCACTAAGAAGGTCTGGTGCATCAGTGACACCTGTTATGAGTTGATGAAGGAAAACTATATCATTGTTGGTCCTTCTTTGAGACAACGTTTGCATTTGAAGAATTGATACTCTATCCTCATAAGAAGGAATATTTTGAGGATCATGCCATTGAATACCTTTTAATGCGAAACGAGTAAAATTACGTTGCACCGAATCTAACCTGTCAATATGAACGTCATAATAATTACTTCAAATCTGTGAAGCAAATTCAAGATGCGGACGAACAATGCAATTATAAAGAGAAAGGATGACGTTAGGATCAAGAAATTCTTTTGACCACCGCTTAACAAACTCCAACATAGAATTAGCTTTATTAACAATGTTGTTAATGTGCTCCGTAAAATCTATTCGGTGTAAAAAGAACCCCTAGGTTCCTTACTTTAAAAACTCGAGAAAGAATCTGCTGAGATATATAATACTCAAGAGTCGAAGATGCTCGTTTCTTTGAGAATGTCATTGTCTGACATTTCGATGTTCTTATTACGCCATACCGAAAACCTATTTATATCATTTTGCAGAAGAATGCGATCATTGTTAGATGTTGTTTTCTTAAAGATCTTCATGTCGTCTGCAAAAATAAGAATTTCACTGTCACGAACACATAACGGTGCATCATTTATTGATAAGATGAAGAGAAGAGGTCCTAAATGACTACCCTGTGGAACACCAGATTTAGCAGTAAAAGTCTTCGAAAACATGTCTCTGAATTTAACTTGATAAGTTCTATCCTCAAGACAAGAATTAATCCATGAAACCAGCGCAGGGGGAAAGTCTAATAACTGTAGTTTCAACTTGATAACTGAGTGAGACAGTTGATCAAAAGCTTTTGAAAAATCAGTGTATACACAATCAGTTTCCAGTCTATGTTCAAAATTGTTCAGGCAATTATGCGTAAAGGTTAGCAGGTTTGTGACAGTTGATCTTTTTTGCATAAAGCTATGTTGCTCACTGCATAGGATGTTTTTACAGCAAAAGGATAAACTGTCACACACTATTTGTTCAAACAGTTTAGGGATACCAGAATGCTTAGAAATAGGCCTATAATTAGCAATATGCGACTTATCTCCATTTTGAAAAACAGGAGTGATGTAAGCAATCTTCCAGGCACAAGGGAATTTTCCAAGTCACAATGATAGTTGGAATATATTACTAAGAGGTTAAGCTCTTTCAGAAGGGACAAAAATCTTAGGACTTGATCAATCTCGATCGGGACATTATTAAACGTGACTTGTTTGATATTTTTCAAATAGTTGAAAAAATCAATGTCTACATCAACGGGAGTATCTATGAAAATTTGACTGATTGTTGGCAAATGCATGGCAGATCTCAGAAGTAGAGCTCAGAATTACATTATTGTAAGTCTCACTTACAATAATGTAATGGGTAAACATAATGACTGGATAAACATCACATTTTCGCTTAGAGTTTACGAAATTCCAAAAAAGTTTAGGGCCTTGTTTCAAGGAATTACCCACATTAACAATATAATAATTATAAAGATCATTTGACAATCTTTTAAACTCTTCGAAAAGAGATATATAAACCACTTGGTTCTCTAAGGACATAGATTTAGAATTGTTGACGTTAAGAAAAATGCAGAAATCTCTTTTCACCATCGATGGTGACCTACTCAGAAAAATGTTTCCAGTTTGAAGCAGTTAATCCCATGCAAGTAGCTTAAAAAAAAAATAACTTCCCATTGTTCAATGTTCACCATTTTGACTGTTTTGCTACGGTAAATGTTCACAAACAAAGATATCTTTTTTAGTCCTTTATAGTGATTCCACAACTTTTGATTTTTCTTGATCAAACAACAATTCTTATGGTTTCAGGTTCGTGTATCAGCTCTTTCGTTTAGTGCCTGATCGCTAATGCCATCCCCATTCTAATTGCTAAGTACCTTTTTTATTCCTTACTTAGTTGAAATTTCATCATCGACATAGTTCTGATTTAGATTTGAAACCTCAAAAGACCGTAATTTTGATTTCATTGAATTTGTAGCTTATAACTTTTAAAATTTGTCCTCAACTTCCGTTGCGCGAATGGCCCTCAACTTGCCGTCGGAATCGGCGTTAAAGTGGTCCCAATTCTTCACACGCACCTAGAGAATTGTTTGATGAGAGTAAGCCACTTAGGCCTTGGCTCTTCAAGAGCTGTCTCCCCACTCTATTTATTTTATTTTTTATACCTTTTTGAACATGGTCCCCTCAATTCTTCACACGCACCTAGAGAATTTTTGATGAGAGTAAGCCACTTAGGCCTTGGCTCTTCAAGAGCTGTCTCCCCACTCTATTTATTTTATTTTTTATACCATTTTTGAACATGAAGTTTCAAGCTTTCATATAGTCACTTTTCGTTCGTTTTCTGACCCCAAAACTTAAGTAGGTACAACAAAGATCAGCCAAAAAATCAAGTCAAACCAAGGCAGTTGAAAATCTTCTACGATTATCAATATGTAAAAGTGTTTACTCTAAAGTCCACATAGAATTTTAATTTGAGAACCATGAGGTTCCATTCCTTACAAATGTCACTTATTTTTTTTATTGAAACCATTTAATTTGGGATCAAAATCTTAATCGGAATTCTAATCCAGTCTTCTTTTTTTTTGTATTTTCCCCTTTTGGCTTTTTACCAGCAAGCAAATATGGAGGAAGATAACAAAAACAAAAAAATGAATGCCAAAGAATTTCCTAGGCTTCGCGACATAGAGAACAAATTAATTTTATCCATCAGGAACTGAAACACACAACAGCTCCTCCGGTATGCCACCATCATGCCACGTCGCAAATGGCAGGTCATGTGAGAACTAATCTTCAATCTAATCCAAGTCAAATCATCCGAAATTGCAATTTCAATTTACCGAAATTGCCAAAGATTAGATACATACCCATCACCCAACTCCTCTGTCTTCCTTCACTGTGTTGTCCTCGCCAGAGCCGCCATCGTTTGCTCGCTATCGCTCCAGACCGTTTTCGTTGGCAGCAACAAACACGCCTGAAATTTCATTAAAAATTTAAAGAAAACGGAGCGTTAGCAAACCGGAAGCAAGCACAGAAAAAAAAGGGAAATCAAAGAAAAAAGCCAACAGTAGCGCTGCCATTTGAAAGGAAAAGCACATAAAAGAAAAGAAAAAGATTGTATAGATTTCTTTTGTGTTGTTTTGTTTGTAATTAAATTCAATTTCGCTTTTGGTAAGAAGAAATGAGTAAAAAAAAAGAAGAAAGAAGATAAGAAATCCGATGCCATTGCCACACACATATTCATTCCACTGATGGGAGATGCAAAACAGAACGAAGATGGGCAAACCAAACCGAAACCAGCACCACATTGTGCAATCAAATCAAGAAGGTTATTGAGAATTTTATTTTCTCATTCGATTGCTTTTTCTTTTACACTTTTGAGCTTTTTCGTTAATCTTCGATGTTTTGATGGACTAAGCTGTCACTTTGAAATTTCATCGGGAAACATAGATGATTCGTTTTAAATGTTTTCTGGAATTGGAATTAAAAAACAAAAGGACATCGTGTCTCAAGATAAGAACAACAAAGTTATTTCCAAGAGATTAAATTTGACTTTTTCACACTTGAACAGATGATTGCATCTGTACATGGATTATTTTTTTTTCCTCCGAGATGCAGATACTCCATTTAAGATACAATTCTTGGTGGATTTAACGGAGAAAATGATGCGAAATAGCGTAGCACGTGACGGACAGAATTGCGAGAAAGATCCTTTCAACCATATAGAGTCGGGGATCTTGTGTTTTACTAGAATTGTTGGAAGGACTTTACAAAGCGAACATTCCTCGAATCCAACCCTCCTCAGTAGACTATCAATGAACCCCCTGCTGATGGTCGATTTTAATGACAAAAATCCTGTGCAAGAGAAGTAAATTCTTTTCGAGCTTTACTTTAGTAGAGTCCTTTGGGATATTGATAGTCTTTATCCCATCCTGACGACGGTAAAAAAGGAATCCCTTCAAAGCATTAGCTAGTAAGGGATAGCTTGAGCATCCGACAATTTATAATACTCCACTAAAACGCACTCTCAAAATATTTTTGTGTAACTATGTTCGTCTCCATGGAAACTTCTATAAAAACTCGGATGCAATTTCAATAAAGCACTGCAAAAGCATTCAATCAGTTTCTCGACTGATTAAAGATTGCATTCATTCAAGCGATTGATTTGCGAAGAGGATGGGATCGTTGACAGTGCTATAGAGAATTTTGGAATACATAATCCAGATTTAAGATTTTTTTTAGGATAGATGCAAATTCAATGAAATCATAATGACGATTTTTGGGGTTTTCAAAGCCAAATGAGGATATAAGGATAATTCCGATGATGATTTAATATTTCGAAAGGACAATTTGCGTTAGAACAAAATGGAGGGAGGAGTCGGTGAGCAATTAACATAGGAGATTATAAAACTAAATTCGTAACATATATAAATGAATATGTAAGGGTCCTTTCTTGCTATCGGTACTTATACTTTCATATTGCTAATATGAAATGAATAAACATTTTTAAGATTTATGTCTTAAAGAAGCAATTTGATTCTGAAATAAATTTAAAATCTCAAAAAAGAGATGCCGAACCGCTGTAAGCAAATGAAAGATGCACGAACTAGAATCCTACTATTTTTCTTGTGTTAAAATTAGCGTCAAAAACAAGAACTACTCTTCCAAAAACCCAACCTTTCTTGAATTCATAAAGTGTAAGACAAGTTGTGGGCGCCATGACATTTGACCATGTGCCATATGGCCATATTTCAAAATATGGTCATTTGACACTTTTCAATTGTGTCACATGGCCAAATGGCCATTTGTCGATTGGGCAATGTGTCATTTGACCATATTTTTTTGTGTCATTTAGCCAAATGGCCAAATGACGCTTTTCAAAGTGATAAATGGCCATATATTAGAATAGGTGACGTGGAATATCGCCAAACGAAATAAGGCCGAATACGGAAAATTTGGCTTGATATCGATTAAGAAAACGAAATAATACCAATTTGGCAGTATTTCGCTTGGAAGTAATGTAGTATTAAGTCGCGAAGTCAGAAGTCCTCTTTATGTGGGTCACTATTATAGGTCAGTAGTCCTAAATTTATTTTATTTTCTATCGGACAAAAGTCCCAAATGAAACAAAAATGCGTTTTGTGAGAATCAATTTATTTATTTGTATTCATCACTATTATATGGAAACAAAAATTTTTCATCGTAAAAATAAAACAAAAAAAAACGTGTACGGTACGGTACACATAACTAAAAAATATACATATAAAAAAAAAAACTTATAGATAAAAAGGACCATTTTTATTTATACTATTTGTCGACAAAATTGACATCAGAGCAATTCATTTTTCAAAGCTGCTGCCGTTTCCTTCAATTCGCGCGAATTTTTTTATTTTCACACCCCAAATTGATTCTCTTTTGGGCAAAATTTTTTCCGCTCGCTTCGCTCGCTAGCAATTACTGTACCTGGTTCATTTTTTTTGTTCAAAAATTTAAATAATATTTGCAGACATGTGAGACTGAGTTGAGGCTAAGTACTGCAAAAATAGTACTTTCGTCTGCATACACATGATGTAAGAAAACTTAACACCCCATCAAAACAAACATGTCTCTGATGGACCTGTTAATGTAAATGTAATTGAAACAGCTCAGTTATTTTAGGTGACAATAAGATGCAATAAGATGAAACTGGATTCAAGTGCAGTGTGCTTGTAGAATGTCCTACTCTCACTCTACACCAAAGTTCAGAAGAACATTTGCGCTGGGAAGAGTTTCCTTTAGGTCACATGGACTTAGAGCATGCGGTATGTAAACCTTGAAAATATGTTCAAACTGTCCACTTGGTCTATTGTTTTACAAGATTTATAATACTAATCACGAAGGTTAGGCACCCCGAGTTTTATTTCTGCACTTGTCCCGAAATAGTTACTGTGCGAAAAATTAAATAATTATTTTACTTGTAAAATTTTGTTCATTTTAATTAACAACTGAATAAAGTTTTTGAGTTCAATTAAAAATTGCAATTTATTTTTGTTTTGAATTTTTGCACTTTAAGAACAAGTTTCAAAGTGTCATTTGGCCATAATGGTCAAATGACACATTGCCAAAGCGACAAATGGCCATTTGGCCATGTGACACAATTGAAAAGTGTCACATGGCCATATTCTGAAATATGGCCATATGGCACATGGCCATATGGCACATGGCCAAATGTCATGGCACCCAAGTTGTGTTTGACTGTTTAGCATTTAATTGAAATAGCTTTATCTCTGACCAACAGTATAGCTTCCTGCCGCAACTTTCTATTTTTCATCTTCAGAAAAAGTAAAATCAGGCATTTTGTAACCAAAGTATTCGTATCAATTCGGAAGTGACTCTAGGGCCCCTTCTTTTTAATTTGTACACGAAATAGCAGAATAATCAAGTTTGCAGATGATATGCAGATTCACAAAAATTTATGACCACAATGTTTAGTAAGAAGACATATAAAAAGATTAAAAAGTCTTTAGTATAATGCAAAGTAATCTTTTAAAATTAACGCGCATTTTAATCTTTAAATTTGTATTTCATTTAATTGTTTATAAACAAAATAACTTAAGACTTTCGGCGAGACCTACCTAAAGCAATTGCTTGCATAAAGTTATTTAACTGAACAATCAATTTGCTTCGTTCTCCATGATTCTCAGCATTTTGAGTCTCCTAAAACATGTAGTTGAAAAGAGTGTAGCCTAATTCAGGGCTGATAGAAAATGTCAATGCCATGAATAAAGGTTAACTTTTTTGTTGATTTTGTTTCGCTAAAAAGTACCGTGGAAAAGATGTCTGCGGGATTTGGGGTTTCCTGTCTTTCCACCCAACGGTGGAAAGACCGAAAAAGAAGAAACCAAATGATAAACATCATCCCTGACATTTTATTTAAACACTAGATGGAACACATTTCGGCCTTGTAGGTAACTACTTTTCTTTGTTGTTAAGAAAGTAAGTTAAAATCCGTTTTAAATTTGAATCATGAGAGAACAGCTTCCAATAAGATTTATCAGAAACACTGCTTAAAATCCCTGTGAACTATTTCTTCAAACATATTAACAACCCACTTACATCCTACTTACAAAGAATTGAACTGAAATGACGGCCAATATGCAAACTATCACTAATGCGATACCTATTGCCCTCCTGCAGTTCGTTCAATTTCATTATTCATGTTTGCATTGGTATGTTTACTTCAAGTACGTCACGTCAAACAAAATTTCATAAATAGCTCGTGTGTAGGAAGACTTAACACAAACACAACCGTTAACTTCTGACAAAGTCAAAATATTATTCCTCACACACCTACACTAGCGAGTTGGTCGTGCGAGAATTCTTGTCTTGTTCAAATATTCTCCAAGATTCTTGTACCTTCTCTTCAGTTAGCTTCCGCCGTAGCACAACAATAAATACTAATAACAAACAATTTAAGATGTAAACACAAACGCAAGTTTGCTGTTAAGTTCAAACTTGAACACCGATTCCATTACCACCTCATTAATTCTTCCGTCTCGTCGCCAACGACGATTCGACGCGACATATCATACCCCCGCCTAGTCAGAAAGAAAGTCAATTCTAAACCTATATGAGAAAAGAGTACAAGTCTAAGGATGCTACCTTGAGGTACTACATAAAACATAACATGCTCAATACAAACATCCTCTTCCTTTTCCTGTTGCGAGCCATCCTGAGCGAGAAGGAAAACTTGGTAAATCTTCAATAGGAGCCAGTTCCAAGAACGAGCATAGTTATTCATCAGTTTTTCCGGTTCTCGTCGCTCGCTGGCTGGCTGCTGCCTGCCTGCTCACTGTAAAAACTCATAACCTTAAGTTAAATTTTACGAGAATTCATACATGAAGCGAGAACATAGGTGGATTGTATGGGTAGAGTGGGTGGTGGCAATGCAACTTCAAATGTATGCTCTGTGAATAATTTTCAATTTGCAACACATTGTTGTTTACTGTTTCAACAAAAAACGGAGATCATAAGTCTGCAGCACTGAAAAAGGCAGTCGTAGTCGACATCGTCTTCTCACTTTACCAACATAGTTATGTCATCGTCATCATCGTCGTCGTCATAGTCATCGTTGTCGTTTTCGTCCTTATAGAATGGTATTAAGTGTGGAAGTACTATAATCGACACAAGGACTTGAAGCCAAAAGAATGAACCTTTTCACTGTTGCGTGTAGAGTGCAGTCGTAGAGGTTATAGTCGTATTCCGCATGTTTGTCGTCTACCATCATCATTGCTCCGGGTAGGGGAGGATATCCTTTATCCTGGAACAGTTATTCTTCATAGAATTTTCAACTTGAGCTTTACTCAGCTTTGGAATGAATGTGTATATAGCCAGCCATCATCAGAGCAAGACTGTGTACTTGTCTCTAAGGTAGTAATCATAAAATGGTTGCATTTCATTTCCTACTCGCATTTGCATCCATGTCCTTTCATCAAATTGGGACTTAAAAAACTCTCCTAAAGCTATTAACTTCGTTCGTTCGTTGTCGTCCTTTTCATACACCGAATCCGAAATGTCAACACTCATTGGCATTACTTTGAATGGTTTTTGGAGAAGTTTTTGTGTTTGTGTTTATGTGTTCGTGGTGTGATGGGTTTGTGCTTTTTTTTAACGCTAAAACGATGTTATCCTTGCCGAAATTAACATTCCATTTTGTTGGTTCTCTTTTTTAAACCGAGGCGATCCACGTACACATACACTGAAGAGAACGCACACGTCATAGAATCCTGAAAGTTTTTGGAGGAAATAAATCGCTGGACATTAGAGAACGGAAATGGGGGAAGATCATTTATGAAGCCACACTAAGTTGAATGTATATTGCTCTCTTGAGATAAACCATAACATTGAGCAAGATGTTTCGAAGGACATGGATGATAAAACTAACCCAGGTGTAGCTGTAGAACAGTTAAAGACTACGAAATATAAGTAAATATCTATTTTTACAAGCCTCCAATAGATTGCCACTAGACTTAAGGCACACTCACATCATCCGTTTCATTTTCGTGAGTGTTTTCAAGGTCAACCTCGAAAGAAATATGCGTAAGAACTTAGGAAATTTGTGAGACTTACTTTGTCGAGGGATTGAAAGATGTGCTTTATTGAATTGATATTAAGACAAATTTGATAAGGGGTGGCAAGCTGTTCCACATTCGTGTTGTTTTATTGTATTAAAAAGCAGGTACAACCGAAGTTCTGCTTTGATGATTCCTCCCCACAAAACCAATGCATTTTCACTTCTCATTTGCTTAGGTCATAAACTTTAGGCAAAAAGCAATCAAAACACCAGTTTTTTTCACTTCAATTACTCCTTATCAAACGAGAATATCAAAGCTACAGACCCCTTTAGCAAAACGGTATAGAAAAACTTATTCCGGTCATGATTCAACATTCACTCAACCTCATTTCAAATATCATTCTTGTGTCAATACAAAGTGCATCCTTTCAATTGACTTTTATTACGAAGATGAAAGCATAAAACATTAAAAAAAAAAAAAAAATGCCTTCGTCCTTCATTGACATCGTCATCATCATCATCATCATAATCATCGTCATCAACGTCAGCGTCATCATTGTTGTCGTTGTCGGTCGTCCTTGGGCATAAATAGGCTCACATTAGTGAACAACTGAGTGAACAATAAAAATTCTTGATTTGGCAAAAAACCAAACCAAACCATCAGCCAGTACGTCACAAACGAACCGGACTCAATGGTGTATCACTGACATTAAACAACAAAAGTTGGAGACTCCAAGATTTTTTGAGTATTTAAGATCCAAACACATAAAAAAAGGATCCATTCCACGTTCAGGTAAAATGGGGCCACTTCAACAAAAGACTACCAAAACTAAGGCAACACAAAAAAGAACTCTGTTATCCTTTAGGTCACGGGAGGCAAGGAGTGCATCATAAAAACCGGAGCACGTAAGGCAAACACGAGCATATAAATACACTTCATTACGATATCCTGAAACCTCCCCTAGCTCCCTCAGGGGGAGCACTCCCCGGCAAAATAGCAGTCGTCAGTCGTCGTCGCCGTAGCCGCACAGCTTCCACACCACCGACCGTCTCTGTCTGTCTATAAGCTAGAAAATGCATGATATCCTCTCGACCCGTGTATGAGAATGTGTATACATTTGAATCTTGAACTGGAGCACACACCAAACCATAGCACGTTCCTCATCATAAGGCATCTTAGCGCCACTATGCTACAAAGAGCAGTGCATATTTTTACGACAGTGAAGAGGCAGCAGGAAGAATGCTCACAATATTCTATAAATTAAAAATCGTATATCCTTATAACCAACTTATAGCCTAGACAACATCTTCAAAAAATGTAGGTTAGGTCACGTTCGCTTGTTCCAAGTTCGACTTTATTACGCAAGGACTACATCAATACTGATTTTAGTGTTTGTGTGACCTAAAGACTCAAGTCCTTTCCATTATTCCAATTGAAATTTCTCCCCAAAAACTCAAACTACCAATTTTCCAGATTGACGAAAAAACACTATTCCAGATTGTGCTGAGTAAAGAGATACCGTCCAGGACATGCGCTCACTGGAATTCAACTACAGTTTGAGTCACTTTTTGATGTTTCTAGCGACACAGATTTAATCAACGGAAAATTATGAAACTAAGTTCTTTTAATTTTCAAAAGCTTTCAAGGACTTGGTTGTTTCGGCTGAAAAGAAAATTTGAGTTGGGATTTTCACTATCACCATTTTACGAAGGATTCCAGAATGGAAAGGTAGGCTTTTGTTTCACTAGAAACAGGAACAAAAATGTGACAAGGACGAATTTTGGGATGTGTTGGGGAAGAGAAAACTAATACTCCTTGTATTCCCTCGCACTGAATTAAGCCCATGATAACTTTGTTCATAACAAGGCCTATAGAAAATGGAAGGGAATAAAGGTATGTAATTCTACCCCGTTGAAATTTGTTCACACAGAAACTAATCAAACAAAACCTCATCTTCGGTGAAATCAAATAAAATGTATTTACTGATTTACTCTTCCAACCAAACTGCAGAAATCTGTTACAAAATAATCAGCTTCGTAATTACACCTTTTTATTCCCACATCACTCGAAAATCAGTCTTTCAGAAATTGAATTAAAAGTAATGTCAATATTGTGCTTGTGCATTGAGTTTTCTAATTGGTGTGTTTTTGATGTTCGATTTTGTTTTCAGTTTGAAATTTTGTGTCACCGAAGTTCGAAACCGAAAACCGAGCATTTATCTAGTTTTAACTTTTGTGTGTTTTGTTTTTGATTTGAAAGCAAGCAACACTTTTGATGAGAGTTATACAGTTTGGTTAGGTTTTCAAACGAAAACTTTTAAACATTGAAAATAAACTAATGATGGGAAAAGCCAAAGATTTGTTTGATAGTCAGGAATGAATGAATAAATAATGTTGGTGGTCTCTTTGTCTTATAGATTTGGAGGATTATAATGGTAGGGAAAATCAAATACTACATTCATAGGATTAGTAGTTTCGGTTCATGTGAAAGTCAGCTAACTGAAATTCCGGAAAATTCTTGCTTGCGGGATTTACGATTTACGAGAAATTATTATTTTAATTTTTTTTTTAATTTTTTTTTAATTCTTCGCTATCCATTAGCGTTAGGTGTCGCATAAAAATTTTGTTTTTGGAAAAGGAAGTGGCTTAATTCAAGACTATTAGAAAAATCGATAAGGAAACCAGGTATCGATCTCCTTAATTCTCATAACTTTGAGTGATGCAAATGAGTAGATTCTCATAAAAAAAGGTATGCCATTTTATAAGTGAGAATAATTTCTGTCATGAATTTTCCCTCAAAATTTCTCAGCCGTTCCTCTCGCCCCAAAAAGACTGTTAGACTAGCTAGTTTAGATTAAAGTGCTGCAATTACAGAAGAAAACCCATTGTGATACCTTACCACATAGTCTAGGAATCAACGTTCCTACTGTTAAAGCTTTTAATAATGCGAAAAAGTATTACATGCCCTTTTTTTAGCTAGTCCATTGGATATCATAGAAATATTCTTCCAGGTGAAGCTGCATCTTACTGAGCTGGGCATGAACAGATTAAGTGAGAGACTGTTTCCTCTTCTTCTTCGTCCATACACCATACAGTTCCTGCGAAGTATTTTGAGGCCACACCAAGTAGTATTGCGTGTCTGCCTATAAGACAGATAACAAGTCTTTGGACCGCTTTAAGTTAAGTGAAGGCCAAATGTGGTTGGTGGCCGCGCACGTTGGTAAATTTCACCATCTAGAGTT
The DNA here is from genome assembly GCA_920937365.1 of Sphaerophoria rueppellii. Lineage (NCBI taxonomy): Eukaryota > Metazoa > Arthropoda > Insecta > Diptera > Syrphidae > Sphaerophoria > Sphaerophoria rueppellii. The sequence goes on along the minus strand of CAKKXW010000001.1, from coordinate 105,691,851 downwards.
TGCTGTCGTTAAAGTTTTTTTTCGCATGAGTTAACACGTAGCTATCGGAGATAGGAATGTCGGTTCCAAATTTAGCGAGTTCACCAGCACTACAATTTCCTGTGAAGTCTTTGCGGCCCTGCACCCAACAGAGGAGAATATTAAATCGCTGGCACCATCTCCATAAGAGATGATTGCCAATCGAGGGTCGTTTGAGAGTTTGTTGAGACACCGTCTTGAGGTTTTATTGCAGCCTGACTGTCAGAGAAGATTTGGATATCAGAAACTGATATCACGTTTTCTCTTAACCAGGATAGAATTTCTTTGATCGCTAAAATATCCGCTTGGAAGGCGGAATGGGGGACTTTGATTAGGTTTCCTGTCATTCTGAGTACCCACCATTACCAGCACCATCATTTGTTTGGGACACATTTGCGTGTAAGGAGGACGAATCTGTTTTTTGAGGATTAATATCAAGTCCACAGTGATCAGCCCATCTTGGAGCATATTATGTGCGTTTTGGAAAAGGTCTTAGAGGTGCATTAGAAGTTAGTTAACTACTGAAGTGATAACAGATGTATCAACATTGTTAAAAGCACCCTCAATATCTAGGAAGGCAACCATAGTGTATTCCTTTTGCTCTAGTAGTATTCGATAGTTCATACGAGAGTATGTAAACTTTTTCTACCGATTTCCCTTTACCGAAAGCATGCTGAAACATGCATAATATCTTGCCATTGGATATCGATCAATCGTTCCAGAGTTTAAGGAATGAATGATGATAGGCTAATAGGTCTTAGATCCTTTGGGTTAACAGGCGAGCGTTTTTCCCGCTTTGGGTATGAAAGGAACACACCTAGACAACTTTTGAAAATCATCTCAATGATGGATGAAGTTATGTCGCTGGCATGTTGTAGCACTTACTAACTACTGAAGGTGGCGCTACAGTCCGTTGTGGACTTGGGCCTCAATCAATAGTCTCCGCAAGCTAGCTCGGTCCTTAGCTAGTCGTCTCCAGTTTTGCACTTCAAGTTGATTGAGGTCCTCTTCCACTTGAGTGCGCCACCTGAGTCGCGGTCTTCCTCTCCTCCTACGTCCCTCGGGAATAGTGTCGAAGGCTTTCCGGGCCGGAGCATTGTTGTCCATCCGCTCTAAATAACCGAGCCATCTGAGTCTCCGGAAATTGACCCTTCTGGCTAGGTCCATGTCGTTGTACAAGCCGTAAAGTTCGCTGTTCGCTGACCCGAAGACTTTCCTCTCGAAACAGCCTAATGCACTTTCATCCGATTTTGTCAAGAGGTCCATGCTTCTGCACCATACAGCAGGACTGGGATGATGAGTGTGTTGTACAATTTTACCTTAGTTGCTCCAGTGAGGCCTTTTCCACTCAATTGCTTTCTTAGCCCAAAGAAACAACGATAAGCAAGACTTATTCTTCGTCTGATCTCGGCGATGGTGTTATTGCCCGTGTTTATAGCGGAGCCTAGGTAGACAAACTTCTCAACTACCTCGAAGTTTTATGCGTCTACTGTGACATTCTGTCCAAGCTGTCGGTGTTGGGTGTCCTTCCTCGAAGACAGCATAATACTTCGTTTTTCCCTCATTTACCGCTAAACCCATTTTTGCCACTTCTGTCTCAATCCTCATTGGCCATTGACATCACGCTGTGTTCTTCCCATTATATCAATATCATCGGCGTACGCGAGAAGTTGAACAGATTTTTGGAAGATAATGCCTCTGGTGTTGACGGGGGAGTTCTGCACTATCTTCTCTAGAACGATGTTCAAGAAATCGCACGACAGTGCATCGCCTTGTCTGAATCCTTTTTTGACGTCGAAAGATTTCGTGAGCTTGTTGCCAACCTTGATGGAGCAGCGTGAGTTCTTCATCGTCATTTTGCACAAGCGAACGTGCTTGGCAGGGACGCCAAAAGTAGACATAGCTTTGTACAGTTCGTCTCTGTAGATGCTGTCATACGCGGCCTTAAAATCGATGAAAAGGTGGTGGGTATCGATTTGGAGTTCATAGGTCTTTTCCAGGATCTGCCGCAACGTGAAAATTTGGCAGGTATAATTTGATCTGGATCTTGTGATTTATCAAGCCCGAAACCGTCACTACACCTTGTGGGAGAGTCAAGTTCTTAACAGACCTGAAAGGCTTGTTGCTTTAACGGATTTGGAGCTATCTGAGAGGTGAGCGTGTACAATAGCAGGTTTAGCGCTTCTTCACAAGCGTTAGTCCATGTGCCATCCGAGTTTTTAAGATAGCGTGCATTGGATGGGTTCGTTGAGAGAATCTAATCTCGATGCTTCCGAAGATTTTTCTAATGAACTATAGAAGGATCTCTATGAGGATCTCATGGTTTTTCTCAATTCCTTTTTATACCTCTTGAGTGAGAGTCCTCAATCTTGGAGTATCCAGACTTTTTTTCAAGATTGAATAGTTGTCTACAATCTTCTCTGAATGTTTTTCACCTGTATAGTTTCTTTCTTCCCCTCATCGTACTAAGGGGTATCCAGTTTCCATAGCTTTATTGAGGGCCGCTGTAAGCTCATCACAGTAAGACTAACAAATTGAAAAAAAAGAAAACAAACCTTCTTGGAATTTGATGATATTTTAGTAATTTTGAAAGATGAACCGTGTTTTGAAATATAATAATTTATTCATTATGCTTTTCAACCGGAAATAGTGCTCAAACTGAAATAATCTCTCGTGTTATTTTTCAATTGTCCTTAAAATGACACCGGGTGAACAGAAATTCAAACGAAAACAAAGTTATTCAATTGTGTGTGTGATAGAATTTTAATGGAATACCCGCCAAATCTAATTCCTCTTCCTTTCCTATCCTTTCCTGGCAAACTTTATAGGAGGTATAAGAGAGCGACAACGACAGCGTAGTCATCGGTCGATTCTGATTCTGAAAGCAGAAGGACATGCGAGAGATGCGACTTAACAAACCATAATGCAATCCAAATGCAATTAGTTCAGTTTTACACTTTTTGAATACTAAACAGCTGCCCGAGTGCCTAAAATAGTTTTCTTTCTGCAGAAGTCTTCTTCACCGAAATATGAAACTGCACCTCGCCTTGTCCTTATTGTGGTCAAAATTGAAATTTGCAATTCTAAATGAGAAAATGTTGATATTATTGTGCTTTTTGGGATTTTGTGACATTTTTGAAATATGCGTTAACTTTTTTCCACACAAGATTCATAAACATGAGCTGCTGTATGAAGGTAAATATTTAGAGACTGCAATTGCCGTTTATTCAAACGAAACTGATTTGAATCGTTCTCGAGCAGAACGATGGTATCTTTTAGTCCTGGAAATTAACCCCAATTGCAATGCCTGTGCCTACATAAATTGACAGAAAATTATTATCGTTGGCATTTATTCTCTGGCAGTAGTTGTTGGCATGTCAAAAGATCTACTAAATGTTCCTGCCACTTTAGCTGCTTCGTTTTGTCTATATGGGTTCATTTCATGTGTAGGATAGGGGCCTTGTCACCACCCACCTTGTTTATTATGTTTCTCATTCTATTGTCTCGCTTACACGATTTCATGTGAAGATAATTGGGAAAACTGCAAGCGAATGTAATTAAACTAATTGGGCTTGTCATTGTATACTGTTGGCTTGCTGAGCTTCTAAATATCAAGGAAAGGAATGTGAAGGGCATGAGCACCTATACGTGTGCCGAGATTTGACAGCGTATTCTCGGAGTTGTTGGCGGGCGGTATAATTGAGTTTTTGCTTCTGTTTTTTTAAGTTTCCGCATGCTTTATCAAAGCGTGTATACTTTATCTAGTCACTTTATTTTTTTTCTTTTCCATAATTCGAAGGCATTGATTTGTTTTTGATTTTTTGAAAGTGGAAATAAGGGACAAGGAATGGTGAAAAGTTTGGTCTCCTGCGTCCTGCCTTAATGTGGTATAGGTTAAAAAATATTTGAATATGTATAGATTTTAGTATTTGTTTGAGCTGCTGGGAGTATATTTTTAATGTGAGCATGGCATACATTAGGAAAATAAGTTATCATAATTATTCGTAATAAAAAACTAGTAATAATAATTAGAAAAAATAGAAATGAAAGATTGAACCATGAACAAGTTGTTTAAAGTAAACAGACATTGACCTTGACAGTACTTCACACATAAATGAAGCAAATTACAGACACATTGGTTAAGGCAGAACAAGACTTACCTAGTACAAAGAAAGACATAAATGGACATAAAGCAAGAAAGTACCTGCATATAACAAAATAAATCGAGTGGCGTGACAGCTCTTGAAGAGCCAAGGCCTAAGTGGCTTACACTCATCAACAATTCTCTGAATGCGTATGAAGAATTGAGGGGACCTACAATTTAACGCCGATTTCGAAAGACAAAGTTGAGAAGCACTTTTTAATGACAGATGATACTCTTGGAAGTTTTGTCAGTTCTTCGCAAGAGGCAGTGCCCGTGAAAGATGAAATAAGAGCTATGGGCACGAGTAGTACTCGAACCCACGACATTCTGTTTAGTAGCCAACGTACCTAGTCTAACCACGGACACTACACCTACATATAACAGAAACTTAAATAACTCATATTATGAGGATGCTATTTCCAGTCGAGTGCACAACTATATGGGCAAAATCTCACATGGGAAATAATTTCACCAGCATCAATGACTAAGGTTAGCTACTTTTGATCACATTAAAGGTCTGTTTGCCCTCTATCAGTCAGTGAAAACAAACCTACCTGCGATGCCTGGTTACCGAGTAATGATCCAAAACCATTTTTATTTTTTTGTTTTAGTCCTTAGCTAATTGTAATCCCATAGAACGAATATCATCTGATGCAATTATCTCCAGCATGTTTCAACATTTTCATTTCATTTGACCATTCACGACGTCGTAGATATGTCGAATGGGTGCTTGAAACAACAGGTGGTGGACGATGATTTTTCGGACAAAATTTTCTTTAATCCTCAAGTAATTGAAGAGAGGCCATATAATCTACAAAAAGTCACTGTTTGGTGCGCTCTTTGGTCGAGAGGTGTGATTGGGCCTTTCATCTTCGAAAACGACGTGGTACGACTGTCACTGTCATATGGTCATATGATAACCGAATTTTTTGCCTGCTATTAAAGAATACGACTTGGAGAATATGTGGTTTCAACAAGACGGTGCCACATTCTACACAACTCGAGGGAATATGGCTTTATTGCAAGAGACATTTCATGGCCCTTAATTTCAGTCGTAGAGAGATCAACGGGCCACCAAGATTAGAAGATTATTGACACCGCTGAAATTTTTTTTGTGAGGCTACGTGAAAGACCGTGTTAATACAGATAAACCGTTAATTCTTGAGCACATAAAAACCAACATTTGTCAAGCTATGGCTGAGATACCGCCCAATGTGCCAAAAAATGATAGAAAACTTCATCAAAAGAATCGATGCTTGCAACAAATCGCAAGGTGGTCATTCAAATGATGTAGTGTTAAGAAAAAAGAAATATTATGAAATAAATATTTGATGTGTTTTATTTACGTTTACTTTTGAAACTGCAAAGTGGATAACCCTGTACTTTTTTTAAATGTTCCACATACGCCATAGTGTGTGATGCAACTATCTCCGTAACCAGAGCTCGAAGTTGAGTTTAGCTTTCAGAAGTAAGCTCAGGATAATGAGAACTATGAAAAATGTTGAATTTAGTGAAATCGATTTCATCACGATTTTCAAAAAATAACTAACCCCTTGCCAAAATTTTGGAGAGAAAAAAAATTCTTCCAAGACCCATCGATTGATACATCAATAGAAACGTCTGTTGGACCTCTATTCATCATTTCCTGAAGGCTTGGTTGCCGAAAATTGGACACAATTTAAATTACTCGCAAACATTTTCCCGCAATTTCATAAACCGATGTTAACCACAATTTTCCTGGAAAACAGTTTTACAATTGCACATCAAAATTAGGGCTTACCAAGAATTCCAAGCCGTTGAAAGCGAATATTTTTACAGCAATTGGTTATAAAGTAATAATCAAAAAATAATTTCTTTCGATTTCTGCCATTCGTCAGAAACACGCTTTTGCATTGTCTTCGAGTGACGTTTACGAGTTTAGTCTGAGGAATTAAATGCATGCTATCACAATGATGCTTCAGCCTCACGCTTCGTTTGACAACCGTTAAGCTCTACATCATAATACGGCTGAAGCACAAACACGCCTTAGCTTCGTCTTCGTCTACGTTACGATGCACCCGCTTTGAGTTTGCCTTGAATCATATTTCACCCTCCACCATCACCATCGCTCCAGAAACAAATGAATTTTGGTTGTTGACTTTTTCTTCTATATTTTCTATTTTTCTCTCGAAGAACTCTTTCTTTTTGTGTGCTTAAGTTGTGTATATCGATTTTTAGTTTTAAGTGCGCCAAAAATTAACTTTTTTTTCTGTTCGTGTGAAAACCATAAGGTAAAACAAAAACATAGAAAAACGGTTTTCCTTTTTATGCGTTGGGTCTACCCAGAATATATTTTGGGCACATTGTGCAGTTTTGACGCATGGATACTTCCCCAATCCACTATGTCTCACTATCCTTACAGTTTAAACGAAAGCGTTTTACTATTTACCTTTAAACGAACAGTTCCATAAAACCGAATTCGGTTTAACAAAAAGGTGTTTTTGTCCACTCGAGACGAAAAATACTACGAAAAATAGGACCGCTTCAGCTCCACGTTATGAAAAATGTATTTAAAATACAAAAGAAGTACCATATTCAGTGACAATTTAAAATATCCTGGAATACGCGTTATCACACCCCAACAGACACACAATCCAAGCCATTCGTGCATGATTGTCAGAGTCTTTGTATCCGTTAAACGTACGAGAACGGTTTGTTAACTCAATAAAAATGATAGCATGTCATCCTTTGTCAAAATGAACGGAGAAACAAATTGTGGAATAAATGCAAAAAAAAAACGAATTTATTCCTGAATCAAGGCATTGCGGTTTTTTTTTTTTTTTTTTTGAGAAGATAGGCAGTAGCCGGAAATGTCAAATAACACCTTTTTGCAATGGTTTTGTCAAAGTGTCAAAAAAGTTGATGTTTCTTATCGTTTCGCTTGGAATGTTTGTTGAATTTTGGATTTTGCATTTTTGCCATAAGTCTGAAATCTGACATGCTTGTCAAGGCAACGAAAATGTATAGGTATTTCTGTTATTTTGGTTGGCCTTAAAGTGTCAAGAAAAGAAAGATCCCTAGATAACCGGAAATAGAAAAATTGGAATGGAGTCCATTTAAAAGGACTCATTTTTACGGAGGAAATATTTCAACTTTCTTCAAAGAATCACAAAAATAGTATAAAACTTATATCCGACATCTTTTAAATGACTTTCGAAGTTAAAACAGCAAACGATTAAGGCTCTCACCTGAAATTCTATGACCTTCACCATATTCCTAGTCTAATAAACCCGGCAATAAATTCATATCTCACTAAGCTCCTATAAGGAAACCATAAAATTCAAATCAAACAACTTTATTGCGCTCAACCACAAACACACACTGGTTGGAAGTGGATGGTGGAACGAGGGACGTTTGGGAGGCAACAACAAAACAAATTACAAAAATATGATAATGATGACGAACAGAATAAACGCTTCCCCGGGGACACATTGAAAATAATTCTAAATTTTTATTATTTAAGCTATAAAAAGATAAAAACCATAAACTCATAGACAAAATATGATTTTCCTCTCAAGCAAACAAAATCGCATACATAACCTACGAGAACACATTTAAAATGTTGTCTGACTCTGGAGTGTCACTCTTTTTGAAAATGTGTTGATTCCAAAAACAACTGCAACCCAAGTAATAACAAAATATTATCATCATCAGAACAAATACATAAATAAATGCACAAGCAAACATTTGGACAGACAACAATCACTAACAATAATACAAATGAAAGGTTAAGTCCTGTGAACAGGACACTAGATCTTCTCTCTATGAAAGACAGTCCATTATGTGTATGATGACATCGCCATGGAGTCCCATGTAGGTAAAGTGTCTTCAGCCACTTTCAAGAAGGGGGACAAACAAGTCTAGTTGAGACAGGAACAAGGACGTGCACCATAACGCAGAGTCAGAAGACAGCGCAATGACATACGACGACAGATCTCAGTTTGTCGTTTTGTCATCTTTCTTATATATATGCAAAACTCTGTTCCGAATTCAAGACCACACTTGATTTGGAATTTATTGTCGCATATTTTAAAACGTGCTTCCCGAACATCAGCAACTGACACGACTCACCAACGCAACAAAAATAAAAGGGAAAAATTTGTTTTTGGTCTTGTGCGATAAGGAAGCAAAAGCTTCCTTAAATTAATTGTCGGATGCCACAAAAAACATCTATACTCAACTGTAACGATGATTATGAGAATGTTTCTTCTGGCAGAAGTTAAACAGACAGAAACACAAAAGCCGATTTGGACTTGCTCCAAAGAAACAAATATTGTTGTGCAACATGTTTTAGGACTTATCATTGGATATTGAAAAGAACATCAGATCAGAATTTTGCAACTAGGTGGTCTTCACACCCCAATGTACTATAATGCTGTGAAGAATTTGAATGCATGTGTGGGGTGGGCGTGGGCTGCAGGGGTTGTTTAATTAAAGAAATCAGATTATTTCAAATATCTCTCTGATACCTTCAGTATATTAGTGAAGTGAAGGTTTGGTGGTTTGTTCTTCAGGAAGATTGTGTGGACACAGTTGTTACGGTAAGTTGGGTATACGAAAGCACAAACCACTTTACTGGTCAGTTAGGTTTGAGAACTGAATTGAAATAATAAAACTCTCTGAATGAGCCTTGAAATACGTCTGTGAAGTTGATACCTACTTGTTATTTCAAATGTTATAAATGTTATTGGATTCAAAAATGTGTCCTTATTTGTTGCCCCAAATCTGACTTGTCAATTCCTTAAAAAAGCATATTAGTTGAAACACATTCACGCTTAAGCTTTGGCTTCAATGGAATTCAATGCATATTATCACAATGAAGTTTCATCACGTTTCGTAAGAAATGTTACGTAATGTAACTCCAAACGGAAGCTCTTGTTCAAATATGCTGAAAAGCTGTAAAAAAGTCAACAAACAACATTCATTTTTTTTTTTAGGAATGGTGAGGAATGAGCGAGAAATGTAATTCAAAGCAAAATCAAAGCGGGTACATCGTAACGTAGACGAAGAAGAAGATAAAGCGTATTTGTGTTTCAGCAATATTTGAACTAAAGCTTCCATTTGGAATCACTTTACGGAGCATTACGTTCTTTTCTTTACGATTGTCAAACGAAACGTGAGGCTGAAGCGTCAGGTGAAAACAAAGTGTTTGTGTTTCATCCATACATGAACGAAGACGAATTGCAGAAATCGAAGGAAATTATTTTGACTAGATATAACTTTCTCTTGATGTATGATTCGATGTGTTTTTTTCTGTCCAAAATGTTGGCAAGGTGCTAGTTAGCCCATGATATTTTTCGAAAATCATCGTAAACATTTTTCGCTAAAAAAATGTTCGCTATTTCATACTTACTTACTTAAGGTGGCGCTACAGTCCTTTGTTGACTTGGGCCTCAATCAACAGGCTCCGCCAGCTAGCTCGATCCTTAGCTAGTCGTCTCCAGTTTTGCACTCCAAGTTGATTGAGGTCCTCTTCCACTTGAGTGCGCCACCTGAGTCGCGGTCTTCCTCTCCTCCTACGTCCCTCGGGAATAGTGTCGAAGGCTTTCCGGGCCGGAGCATTGGTGTCCATTCACTCTAAATGACCGAGCCATCTGAGTCTCTGGACCTTGACCCTTCTGGCTACGTCCATGTAGTTGTACAACCCGTAAAGTTGGCTGTTGTATCTTCTTCGCCATTTCCCTTCAATGCACACGGGGCCAAAGAAGACCCGAAGAACTTTCCTCTCGAAACAGCATGAGACACTTTCATCCGATTTTGTCAAGGTCCATGCTTCTGCACCATACAGCAGGACCGGGATAATGAGTGTGGTGTACAATTTTACCTTAGTTGCTCGAGAGAGGGCTTTTCCACTCAATTGCTTCCTGGGCCCAAAGAAACAGCGATTAGCAAGAGTTATTCTTCGTCTGATCTCGGCGCTGGTGTTATTGCCCGTGTTTATAGCGGAGCCTAGGTAGACAAACTCCTCTACTACCTCGAAGTTGTATGCGTCTATTGTGACGTTCTGTCCGAGCGTCCGCGTCGGTGTTGGGTGTCCTTCTCGAAGACAGCATATACTTCGTTTTTCCCGTCATTTACCGCTAACCATTTTCGCCGCTTTTCTACAATCGCCATTGACAGTCACGCTGTGCTCTTATTATATCAATATCATCGGCGTACGCGAGAAGTTGAACAGATTTTTAGAGATCGTTGCCATCATGAGATGGAGCAGCGTGAGTTCTATATCGTCATTTTGCACAAGCTCGTTACTTGGCAGGGATGCCAAAACCAGACATAGCTTTGTACAGTTCGTCTCTGTAGATGCTGTCATACGCGGCCTTAAAATCGATGGAAAGGTGGTGGGTATCGATTTGGAGTTCATAGGTCTTTTCCAGGATCTGCCGCAACGTGAAAATTTGGTCGATGGTTGACTTTCCTGGCCTGAAGCCACATTGATAAGAACCAATCAGATTGTTGACGAAAGGCTTCAGACGTTTACATATTACGGCAGAGATTATCTTGTAGGTGATGTTAAGTAGACTTATTCCTCTGTAATTGGGGCAGTTTAGAGGATCTCCCTTTTTTCCCTCCATGGCGTAAGCGTTGACGTGGCGGAGCGGCTTACGGTAACTGCTACTATGAAGCTTAGAGCTATGCGATCGCGAAACTTGTTTTCGCAGAAGGGCCTCCCATGGTTGACAGGTCGAAGCGGAGTAGGCTGTTACTACTAATTACCCCACAACGAAGGAGTGTTCCCACTAAGGCACTCCCACCGAGAGACGGCAGCGAATGAATTTCTTCTTTGGAATCAACGGTGGCGTCTTCAGTTCCAGTTAGGCCGAACTACTTGGTGAACACCTTTACGGGCTACTTCGACTTATTTGAAGCCCAGGCCGTAAAAGGAGCGGTTTTTGCGGCTCTTGCACTTGGAGTCACATCAAGTGCCTGGTACTCCAGGTTGGGGGTTGTGCGTCGAGGTGACTTCCCGACCATGTAGAAAAGAATCTAGTTGCGAAGCAACAACAGGTCTCGGAAACGGACGGATACACTGATGACGACCCAACATTATTTCATAGTTCTCATTATTTTGAGCTTACTATATATGAGATGTAGTGTCCGTAGCTTAGTGGTTAGGTGCGTTGGCTGCTAAGCAGAACGTGTTGGGTTCGAATCCTACTCGGGCCCAAAGTTTTTATTTCATCTTTCACGGACACTGCCTCTTGCGAAGAACTGACAAAACTTCCAAGAGTATCATCTGTCATGAAAAAGTGCTTCTCAACTTTACCGTTCGGAATCGGCGTAAAATTGTAGGTTGCCTCAATTCTTCACACGCACCTAGAGAATTGTTGATGAGAGTAAGCCACTTAGGCCTTGGCCCTTCAAGAGCTGTCGCGCCACTCTATTTTTTATATGAGATGTATTTGCATCAGAAGATATATTCTTTCTATGAGATTACAATAATCTAAGAACTTAAACCAAAAAATGATTTTTTGGACCATAAATCGGTAACCAGACCTCGAACATTTGTTCTCGTGCATTATTTGATACCTGTAAGAATTCAGAGATCTGGCATCTGGCGATTTGAAACCGCTAGCAATTTACTAAAACTCTGAGGTCTTAGTAACTCATTACGTGAGGTATGATTGATACTGAATGAAAGCCTGATTTTGTTTTTCGATCCTGTGGTTCTGATTTGTATAGTTTTTGGTTTGCAATAATGTCTGGCTTTGTGATTCTAATTCAATGTTTCCGGTTTCGCACGTTTCCTGTTTGTTTCCGATTTCTTTTTTTCTAGTTCTTAGTGAAGGAAGTAAAGAACAGTTTGAGTAACTCCTTCACGCCAAATGATGTTAAATTCAAAATGTGTTTTTTTCTTCCTTCAAGATATCATAATTTAAAAATATTTGCTATGAAACATATTTTCAGATTTTAAAAATAGAATGGCGTAAGTCTGGTAGTGTTTTCATATGTTCTACAACTTAAGACGTATTTCCGGTATGTTCTTAGTTCTCTTTTTCCACTCCATTGAATTGAAATTCGCAAATTTACTATCCAAAATCTTAAAAACAAAAAAAAAACGTTCATTCAAATAAACGAAACGGATAGCCTTGTGTACAAAGTGAAAGCAGGATTTGATGCAAAAAATGCAATGGAATTTTACTCGAAGCTACAATAGTTGTGATATGAAAAGGATTCTCCGGGAATCCTTTTCAAACACTGTTGTTCCCACAGGACGACGTGTATATTTACTTATCCCATATGCATTCGTCTATCCATAAATGGGATGAAGTGTTTTCTATTTTCTTTTCTTTTTCTTAGCTGGTTTGTGTGTCAGTGTGGCATAAACTATCTCGTCTTGCCACAGAGGAGCAATATCGTACTATCAATTTCCGTATGTTATTATGTAATATACACGACTCAAGGATCTCCTTGCTGAGATGCACAAGTTATTTTCTTCCACCCACCCACTGACATTCATATCTTGCACTCTCACAATATGGATTTTTCGCGTCTAACACGCCCATAAATGCCCAGCTTAATGCCCACCCAAACGTCCAACGCCTTCACAAAAGACATACATATTTTCGCAGAATAATTCAAATTCTGTCGCATACTTAGTAGTTATTTCTTATGAAGATAAATCTGAAAAGGAAGCGGAGGCGCTTCAAAAGAAAATAACGTACGCAAAGGAGAAAGGATTCTTTTTGTATGAACGTGCATGGGAAATATCTGAGCCGAGATTGTTATTTTAAGTAGATGTCGCATGGAAAGATATCAAATAAAAAGAAATAAAGGTGCTAAAGGTAACCATCACTAAAGAGATGATAGAAGAGGACGATGTCGGGTAAAGAATGAATTAGAAGTTATGGGGTGAAATTCTTTGAAATATGAATCAGTAGGGTATTCACAAGAACTATTACTTTTGATGTGATTCATATCTGTTAAGGACATATGCAAAGTGGATGCTAGCAAAAGAAAAATGCCGACGATCCGGGCTCCTGTGTGGAATACAGAAACTAGTCTATTATACGAAAGAGGTTATAAATGTTTTGAAAAGGAAGGAAACCAGCAACACAACGCATGTAAATTATCAATTTCTTCTGTTGGTTATCTTTCAAAGGATGATGAAAGTGAAATTATTTTCACTTCAATGTGACACAAGTTTAATAGTAGTGAATTGAAAAAAAAAGTTGAACGAATTCATCATAGTTTTTGCATGACATAGAATAGCCTTTTTTGTATGGGGCATATGGAGCTTATCGACCTGTCAGTGGGCATGCATACTTCCTCCCACACATTGTTGATGACCTGTTTATGCGGTACATCAAAACACCTCCTCTATATTAACAGAGTTCCGCGGGTATGCCATCCGACCCGGCAGACTTGTCACTTTCTTTCTCTTTCTACCTCTTCTGTGCTGGCTTTCGTCATTAGCTCGCTCGACATTTTGCGCATCCATCAGCTGTTGGAAGTGCTGGAGGTAAAATCATGGACCTGGAAATTTAGAAAGGAAACATGTTTCCGAGTACATATTCCCCAGTAAGTGAACGTGCTGACCTACACCTTCAAGTGGTGCCTCTGAGAGGTTCTTGTCAATTTATTGGCATGAACCTGCGGACGTAGGCAGCTTTAGTCTAATGGAATTGACGGATTGAAGCAGGACGTATAATGAAGATTGATGCGATCCTTAAAAGATAATATATCTAAGGATATATTAAATGAGGAAAAACGATCAACGAATACCGAAAGTGGATAGACGTTAATGAAATTAGACGCCCAGTTGGGTATATCCCTTGATTGGCTGGTTCATCCCTTCAATCAATGTGGATATACTTGACAGAGGGTGAGCGGTGCCCCTCATCCGCCAGTTGGATAAAAGCTGCAAAACTCAAAAGATCACAAAAATGAAACAATGTCTGTATAACGAATGGTTATACAGAACCAAAATGTGACACCAACCCCTCACCCAGGGGCAATTGGGTACCGCGGGTAGTGAGGATTTGCCACCTCACTAGTGGGATGGACCTTCGCGGGGGTTGTGGTTGTCTGAGTTTGGCCTCAGCTGCTGTTCGCAAATCGCGGTTACGGCTCTTCTTTCGGTGACTGAAAGTTGAGTGCAGTTTCCGTGACCGGATAACGGCTCTTCTTTCGGTAAACGAGGGTTGAGTGCAGTTCCGTGTTTTGCCTGAATAGTAGTCTAGAATCAAACCAAGATGAATAAGGGCTGGCACTAATTCAATTGGTACTGGTGTGAATCCAGTTGCAGGGTACCCGCTTCTTTCTTTTGAAAGTTGAGGTGTGCTTTTGTAGCTGGTGGATCATCAGGGTGAATGTCAACACTTAAAAACGACACCTGTGTGAGTGGTCACACGTCAGATAAGGCTTAATTGCTAGGTGCTGACGTTAATCAATTCATGCTTCTGTTGGAAGTGCTGCTTGAAAGCATCTATAATTCCCTGTGCTTCGGTGACATCAGAAGCTAATTGCTTCGAGAAACGCCGGGTGTTGTTCTTAGTCCGAGACTCTTCTAGATCTTTGAGCTGAGAAAATGTGGATTCTCTTTTCTTCCTTCGAAGGGTCTTTTTCTCATTTTTCTTTATTGTTTAGTGCACTTGTTTTCCGTTGCAGCTTCTGCAAACGTGCATTTTCCGTCTCTCTTTTCAATAACGCGTACTCATCATCATAACACGGGTTTATTTTCAGGGGGTGGCTGGTAACCTATAGTGGTCTCGGCTACATTTTTTATTATTTCGCGATATTGGTTCTAGAAGGTGTTGACATCTTTGGTATTTGGAAGGACGGCGGAACGTCGCTGACTCAGGTGCTCACTGTAGTCTCTGGCATTATCCTGAGTGCCAAGGCAACCGATGATTAACTTATTTCTTGGGGCCGCATGTGTTTTTTTGTCGTCTTGCATCTTCTTAAAAAACCTAAACACCTTGCGGCATTTTTGGCGACATCGCATATGTGATCATTCCATAAGAGGTGGTCGGGATGTACATACCGTGAATATCGAGATGTTCGGTTTCACCGATGCAAGGGGGGTATATCTCGCTTCAACGATATAAGAAAGCATTGAGTTTTCGAAGCATTAAACTTTACGCGGTTTTTTATTCCCCATTGTACAATGCTGTTTAAATCAGAGTTTAATGAGCTTATCATATTTAGCCGTTGCAGTTCCACATCCAAAGAGGAGGGATGTGAGTCTGAGAACGAATATGAAAAGCTAAGGGTACTATCGTCAGCGAAACAATGAATTGGATTAGAAGGTTTCTAATCCAATACCGACACCACGCATTTTCGATAAAAGAGCCTGGTGCCAAACTCTATCAAATGCCTTTAAAATGTCAAGTTTAACAATCTTACTTTTTCCAAAACGATGTAAAGATTTTATCCACTGTTCGGTGAGATATGCCATCAAGTCACCAGTGGACCTGTTGCTGCGAAAGCCGTACTGCCGGTCATTAAGAAGCTTTCGTTCTTCAAGATATTTCTTAAGCTGATAATTTATCAACGTTTCCATGACCTTAGAAAGATGGGACGTTAGTACATAATTAGAGGGAGAGGACGATTCGCCTTTTTTGGATATAGGCTGGACAAATGCTGTTTTCTTCTGTTTCTATTTTTTTTTTTTTCAGACAGCGACAACTGAATTCATTGCATTATAATTTTTAATACTTGAGAAGAATATATTATCTTCCAATTAATGAAATTTGGAAAACCAAAACCATTTGCAATAGCTCTGAGTTTGAATAATACTCCTATGTTATTTTTCAAGCTTGATATTCGTGTCAAAATTGGTTATTCAAATAATAAAAGAACAAATAAATTTTGAAAGCATTTAGTTTTAAGGGAACGACATGTTTGTGTTTATACTTATTTGTAAGTCTTTCAGGGACTAACCCTATTTTTGCCTTAGTACCCTGTTTGAAATGCACAATAAATTTGGGTTTTAAAAGTATTTAAACCTAGTATGGAAAGAAGTACACAAAATGTTTTGCAGGAAATTCTTCCTTTTATTAGAGTCAATTTTATGTTTAATTTCGAAGCATTAAAACCAACTTAATATCGTAAGAAACACAACAAAAATAAAGGGATGATTTTCAAATGCAGCCTTAAAGTTTCAGGGCATCTGGTGGTTGGTTTCAAAATAAGGACGAAATCGTACTCCGAAAAAATAAAAACATAGAATTTCCTTTCTCGATATAACCGCAGAGTACTAAACATTTTCAATTTGCATACGGGGATGTTTTCTCTATGTTCTTCTGAATAGTATATAAACCGTTTCAAAGGATTCAAATGGTTCTTAGCTCTGCTAGTTTGCTATATCGTAAAATACGAAAGTTACTCAGTTATTTGAGTAAGAAAATTACTAGAAACGGTCAACGGATAAACAAGGTTTTGATTAAATGTGCGGCATTATGATAATATGATTAAAAGTCCGGTCCCGTATACGATGATGGCGAATGGAGAAGACGGTTCAAAAGAGAACTGTATGAGCTGTACCAAGATGTGGATGTAGTCCAGAAGGCCAAGAAAAATGACTACATTGGCTCGGCCAAATCGATCGAATGGACGACAACGCCCCAGCCAAGAAAGTCTCCTAATCCCAGCCCCAGATTCGAGACGACAAGGAAGACCGAACCTAGGGTACAAGGACCAAGTGACTGCGGATGCCAGAGCGCTTGGTTTCGACGACTGGAGAGTGCATGCGAGGGACCGTTCAAGATGGAAGGTTGCAATATCTCAGGCTGAGCCGGATAAGTAACTAAGTAAGTAGATTGAAAGTATAGGTCTTTCGAAAAACAGTTCATCATAAACATTAACCACTTAATATACGGAAATGAAAGCTTAGTTTTTGATCCATTCGGTAGTTATACAATTTTTAACTTCCCAGAGGAAGTTATATTGTAATGGGGGCCGATTTTGTGAATCTCCAATTTTTGCATATCTCCATGTTTCGAGTTCACTAGAATCCGAATCAAGCGTTTTTATGATGATGTCTGTGTGTGTGTAAGTGTGTATGTGCGCTACGTTTTTTTTGCTCGATTATCTCGCGAACCACTTATTGTATTGTCATTGTCAAATTGGTCTCATTCGACGCGGTATTGTGTCGTTAAAAGCTGATGAGGTTTTGAGCGAAATCGGCTTAGCGGTTTTTTAATGGCAATCAAAAATCTAAGACAACCCTAATATAATGAAAATTATGATAATTTCTGCAATAATTTCAACAATAGTGCAAAAAATCTTATAGTTAGTGTGAAAAAAAAAACAATATTCAGAAGCATCATAGACTATGTTTGATTACTAGCTGACCCACCAAACGCTGTTTTGCCATATAAATGTTAATCTTCTGGAACAGACGGGCTAGCCGCCGAACTGTACAAAGCAGCTGGATATGATTTGGTTAGAAGCATGCACCAGCTAATCTGTATGACTTGGTCGGAGGAAAGCATGACCGCCGAATAGAACCTCAGGATCGTATGCCCGATCCTCAAAGAAAAGAGATCCCTTAACTGAACCAATTCCAGAGGTATAAGTCTCTTATTAGTGTGGCTTCAGACCGGGAAAGTCCACAATCGATCAAATATTCACCCAACGCAGATCTTGGAGAAGACCCAGGAACTTTAAAATCGATACCTACCACCTTTTCATCGATTTCAAGGCCGCGATGATGGGAATTAATTAGGTAAGCATAAACGTGTCTGGAGTTCTGGTGTTTATGCTTGTAGGAATGTGGGAATATGATTCCACTTGAGTGGAGGGGAAAAAAGTATGGACACTTGCACGATAAGCAAAAACGGCGTGAGAATATTTTTAGGCATGCATTGTTATTCGAATGTGCCGTTAGGTAACAGGAATGTGGGAAGTGAAAAAGGTAAGGGTTTAGTCGACACGTCTGGGATGTAACTCCAACTATATAGAGCAATGTCTAGTTTTGTCATCCCAAAAAAAAAACTCGTCCGTCTGTGTAAGATGACATTCTAAAACTCACGCTGTTTCATCATGGTTGGAAAAAACCGGACGCATTTGATCCCAAAAAAGTTTTAAGACAAGGCGATGCGCTGTCATGCGCTTTATTCAACATTATTCTTGAAAAGATTGTGCAAAGCTCCAACGTTAACACCAGAGGCACAATCTTTCAAAAGTCCTTCCAGCTACTAGGATACGCAGACGACATTGACATAATTGGAAGAACACAGCGTGATGTCAGTGAAGCGTTCTTGAGTCTTGACACCGGAGCCAGGAAGATTTGTCTAGCGATTGACGAGGTCAAAACCAGGTTCATGCTGTCATCAAGAAAGGACAACCAAAATCGACGTCTTGGAGCAAACGTCAAGGACTTCGTCTACCTAGGATCCGCTATTAACTCAGACCAACACAAGCGTTGAAATCAAACGAAGAATCACTCTTGCAATTGAGTAGTACGTTCTGTTCAGCGACACTGACCTAGGCAGAAAGGTTAAGGTCCAATAACTTAGATGGTTGGGACATGTAGACCGAATGGAAAACAATGCTCCGGCTCGTATAGTCCTCGAATCCAACCCGGAAGGACGTCGCAGAAGACGAAGACCGCGACTTAGGTGGTAGATGACCTGAACCAACTTGGCGTGCGAAACTGGAGACGTTTGTTGGATGAGGCCCTGGTCCGACCGAGACTGTAAGGCCACCATAAGTACGTAAGTATTCGGTATTTGATATTATAATAGAAAAATAAAAATCTGAAAACTTCGGAAAACTCTGGAAGAGCACGAAGAATTTCAACACCGTAACCATAAAATTCTGGATTCTGGCCTGGGTTCAGAAATGACTTTTCGAACGGAGAACTCCGGAAAAATAAGTTTTTTTTTAATTTTCGAATGAAATTTAGCATTTTATTGCATATTTTAATGATTTCAGACTACGGTGACTTGGAAAGTTACTTGTGAAGCTTGGAAATATTCATATCGTCCTGTATTTCAATTGAATTCAAGTAAACCACATTGCATTTTGACTAAAACATGTGTACCTATAATTATAATTCTGCAATTAATCTGAAGGCTGCCGAGACAAGGTTTGTGGGGTTGTGGTTTTCAGTAGTAAGCTCAGAATAATGAGAACTTTGAATTATGATGATTCATGATTTTCGAAAAAAAGGGCCAACATTTTGGACAAAAAAAAATCTTCCAAAACCCATCGAATGATACATCAAAAGAAAGGTCTGCTTAAACTCTATTCACAAAATTGGGTAACAAGTTTCTTGATGGCCTGGTGGCCGAGGTATTTGCAGAAATGTTAATTATTTGCAAACCCGCAATTTCAAATCGATATTAATCACAATATTTTCCTCGACAGAGCCTACGAACCCTAGAAAAAGAACTCTGCAATTATGCAATCACGTCCTTAAAACAAAAGCCAACAACTGACCATTCGGATTGGTAGACGCGCAGGCAGACGAGATTGCCGGTTGTTTATCATCGAAATAAAACAAAAAAATACTTCGGTTGGCATCCGTTCTTTTTATTAATTATTTTATTTTACTTTTTATCTATCGCTTTATAAACAATTTAATTATTTTTTATAAATTTTCTTTTGTTGCATTTTCGGTTGTTTTACAGAAAAAATCATGTAAGAATGTAAAAAAAGAGAAATCCATCGATTCTGTGTCTCGTTACTCTGAATCATAAACAAAAGAACCGTTTTATTTAAATTCTATTAAAAATTGATCCGTTTGCGTGTTTTTTTGAAGGTTTTAAAAAATAAATAATATATTTTTAAAAATCTTGTTTTTTAACATAGTAGTAAGCCATTTTGTGTTGTGGCTTTGAAGCCACGGTGCAGTCCATCTGGAAGCCAAGAGTTCGTTTGGTGTAGTTGCGCTATTTGTTCCTTTTGATTTAGTTGGTTGCATCATCCAGGAAGAAGAACTGTCCGGACCGTTTTTGTTCGACATCCTGAGAAAAAGGGAATACAATTCAATAAACAATGAAACCAAGAACAAGAGAAGGATACTTACCTTGACGGAATTATTCTTATTGATACGAGGCCTAAAGTTATTCGGATCACGACGGAAAGTGATACCCAGAAGCTCCAAAAATCGATTCATTCCATTCAGCAGTGATTGTGGAGTAAATGCAGTCGTATTCACTGATGGTTGACCCTCCAGCACAATAACACGATCGGCCAAATAGGTAGCCATAATAAAATCGTGCTCGACAATGAAACCGGTTTTCTTGGCATGCAAAATGTAACGCTTGATAACCTTTGCCGCAACCAAACGCTGTTCGGAATCCAAGTAAGCAGACGGTTCGTCGATCAAATAGACATCGGCGGGTTTTCCCAGACACAGCACCAGAGCGACTCGTTGCAATTCTCCTCCGGACAAGTTCTGGACTTCTTGGTCCATGATCTCTTCGATTTTCATTGGTTTCATGACGTCAGCGATGAATTGTGGATGCACGTAGGCATCACGGATCTTCTCATGCAGCAGATAACGCACTGTTCCCTGGGATTTTGGAGAAATCTTCTGCGGTTTGTAGGAGATATTAAGTACGGGCAGTTTTCCGGAGCCCTCATCGGGTTCTAGATTGCCGGCTAGCATTCGGATGAAGGTCGTTTTACCAGTTCCGTTCTCTCCGAGGAGCACAAGAATCTCGGAGTCACTGAAGTGACCTTCCTGCACAGCCAATCTGAAACTTCCCAGAGTCTTGCTCATTTTGGGATAGACGTAATGGTTCATTCGTTTGATTTCTTCCTCCGTTGCCGATTCAGAGACCTAAAAATATAGAATGTTAAAGCTCAAAAGTATCCAGCCTGATTGAAAGGGAATGTTACCTTGAATGTCAGCGATTCAGTTCGGAATCTCATGTTTTCAGTGGGAACGAAACCGTCGAGGAAGATGTTGATACCTTCTCGAACGGAGAAGGGCATAGTAACCACACCATAGCATCCAGGAATTCCGTACAGGCAGCAAATGAAGTCGGAAAGATAGTCAAGCACAGACAAATCGTGCTCAACAACGATGATGAATCTACGCAAACAGAAAAGCATGAATTAAGCTGGAATCTCTCAAAAGATTCGTGACTTACTTGTCGGCGTTAATCAAACTACGAATAGTCACGGCAGCGTTTAACCTCTGCTTCACATCAAGATACGAAGAGGGCTCATCGAACATAAGAATGTCTCCGTTCTGGATGCAGACAATGGCAATAGCGAACCGCTGCAATTCTCCTCCGGACAATGCAGCAACGTCACGATCCCGAATGTGAGTTAAATCTAACATCTCGCAGATTTCGGTTTGGTTCTTGAGTTCATCCTTGCGGTCAAGCAGGGCAGCTACACTGCCACGAACAGCCTTGGGGATTTGATCTACATACTGCGGCTTAATCAGGGCCTTCAGATTGTCCTCGAGAATCTTGGTGAAGTAATTCTGCAATTCCGATCCACGAAAATAGGCCAAGATCTCAGCCCAATCTGGTGGGTCAACATATCGCCCCAAATTGGGTTTCTGTTTGCCGGCTAGGATCTTCAAAGCTGTCGACTTGCCGATACCGTTCTGGCCTACTAGTCCGAGAACCTCACCGGGACGAGGAATTGGTAAACGATGCAACTTGAAGGAGTTCTTGGAATAACGATGCGTTGTGTGCTTCTCAAGGTTGCTGGGCACATTGATGATTGTAATGGCATCAAAAGGACATTTCTAAAAACACACACGGTTAATGAATAACTTTACAGATTTTTTGGATTCAAAGAACCTACCTTCACACAAATACCGCAACCGATGCAAAGCTCTTCAGACAGTGAGGCAATCTTCGATATGGGACTCACTTCGATGCAAAGTTTGCCCATACGAACGACGGGACATGACTTTTTGCACTCCTGGCGACATCGTTTTGGCTTGCATTTGTCATCGCTCACGATGGCAATACGGGTTTGTTTGTCGGTCTCTTCTTTCTCCTTGTTACGAGACATTCTAAAAGAAAATAAAGAAAATGGTTAATTTATGAAAGTGAAAGGTGGTTCTGGGATGGAATTCCAATGCAAAAATATGCAACTGCCGCGTTGTTGGTTTTCCAGTTTTTTTGACACCTCGGCACAGAGAAAAGGTAACCTCTCAGTTGAAAGTTTGATGTGATGGGTGTTTTCGGATGTTTTTTTGTGAGAAAGTTTATTGTTTTTTGTGGAAAATTGAACGGCGAGTAGATTATTTTGGTATTTATGAGAATTTGATGGCAAATTACCTGGATTTTGATGATTTCTTTGATTAATTAAGGCGAACGCTTCGTGCGTGCCTGCCTTGAATTTATAAAAAAGAAATCGTCACAAGAATTTTGCATGCACTTTAATTTTGACACTTGACAGCTAGGGTAGGTAACTTAACGGCGTTAATTACTTTTGATGTTTGAGGTTTGAGAAATTAATGTCTTTTGGTCGGACTACACTAGATAATTATTGAAAAGGAGTCTTTCGTATATATATATATATATACTGAGTAACTAATTGCCAACTTGATTTGAGCTTCTAGATCAATCTTGGAAAGTTTGTTTGATTCCTTGAATGAAGGAAAAATAAATAACAGCTTGCCACCAAAAATGACTAGATTTCCTAAATCTTACACCCCATTGGCATTTGCTAGTTTGAGAGGAATCATTTTTAATAGCTCGGCGCTAAGAGAACCACAAACATCGAATTTCGAATTCAACTGTCATAAATGACATTTAATTTCGAAGCTAAATCGATGACGTTTGCTGAAGTTATTTTTCTTCATCTGCCAACAAAACACGAATTTTCTACCGTCGCCTCCTTAAAAAAATGGTTGAGGAAACAAATTTACCAGAAAATACGGAAAATCCGGCTGAAAATGAACAACAGACTGTTATCGAAGCACCTAAAGTGTTCACTTTGGAGAGTATCCTTTTTAAAAATCACAAAAACCCGAGAAATAGAACACTCCCTAACCTCGCTTTCACTTTCATACTCCATACCCCTTTTTTCTGTTTTTTTCCTTAACTCTTTTTGAAAAATAATGTAGTCCTTCACATGATCAAGGATTCCCAACAACAGCACGGTCTGCGTCATGGAGATTTCCAGCGTTATCGTGGATACTGCACCAGACGTATTCGTCGTCTCAGGAAAGCTCTCAAATTCCCACAGGGTGACAAGCGGCACTTCAAACGACGTGATGTGACAATTGCCAACTTGACTGGTAAACACGCCGACGAGAAGTTCATCCATATTCCATTGATTTCGGCCGAGCGGGCCTGGGCCTATGCAATGCAGGTTAGTTGGAACGCTCTCAACCTAAATCACATAATTTTCAACAATTTTTCCAACAGCTTCGTCAAGAATCCAACACAGAAGTGAGGAAGAAGTTCCATTTGGTCAACAAGCTGCGAAGGGCTTGCTTTTATGCTCTCCAGCTCCAAGAACTGTGCAATGTAAGTCGAAACATGTTCATCTAGTTGATACTCACACATTTTCTCCTTAGAGCGATTCGTTCGATGCCCGAACCAAGCTAGAGTGTGAAGCCTACGTCGCTTGGATGCATGGAACCTTACATTTCGAATTGTCCCTCTGGAAGACAGCCGGTGAGCACTTCAAGAAGGCCCAGGTAGTCTACGAGAATCTCGCCCAAGCTCTGCCCGATGACGAGCAAGCGCTGTACAAAGCAAAGGTCGACGAGCTTATTCCGAACCTGCGTTACTGCGCCTACAACATTGGCGATGGAACATCCATGGACGATCTCCTCGAAATGCGTGCCAAGGGTCTACTCGAGAATCTCGACGTTCTCGTCAACCAGACCAAGAACGAGAGCAGCGAGGGACTTCAAACTATCGAATGGCGAAACCGCAAAGTCACTGTTCGTCCAGAAAAGGTTCGTTTGTTCCTTTTGAGTGTCCAAGAGCTCGATAAGAGTTTGGAAAAGGCTAAAACACCCGAGGCCAAGATCGAACTCATCGAAAACACATTGATGGACTGCAAAGACGCCATCACTGCCGTCAAGGAGGAGATCAAACAAGATCCTAAACTACGTTCGGTCACCACTGGTCAGACAGTTTCCGGAATCCAATATCTCTTGGCCTATTTGTCGTACATTCGACTGAGCCGTACTCTCGAGCGTAATATGTGTCTTGTTGAACAAGCCAAGTCGACTTTCGAAGACCCCAACCAAGGCAAGCCCAAAGCCAACATTGAAGGCAAACGCGTTCGTCCACAAGACCTCACTAGGCTCTACGAAATCATACTCCAGAACATCACTGAAATGCAGCAGATTTCCGGAATGGAAGACGATACCAAGTATCAAAAGGAAATCGACCATCTGGCTTTGGGATTCAAAGCCTTCCGTTGCTACTACATTGCCCTCACCCTTGTCGACATGAAGAAATGGAAAGAAGCAGTCGCCCTTTACGAACGCTCTATGAAATACGCCTCCGAAGCCATGAAGTCAAATCCACCCAAACAATTCAATCTGAGTGCCGAATTGCCAAAACTTATTTCCACTATCGATGGATGCAAATTTTCTGCCCACGCCTACAGTGTGCTCGAGGATGACAATTCGGAGGATTCCATATTCACATCCAAGGCCCAGAAATCAACTAAACCTCTGTTCGAGAGGTTGTCACAGTATAAGGAGGACCAGTCGCTGAACACAAAGAATCCGAATGTGTTCAAATTGACTCCCGAAATGCAACCGATTGCCTGCAAACCGTTGTTCTTCGATTTGGCTCTGAATTATGTGGAATTCCCGTCATTGGAGGACAAATTGCAATCGCCTGGAAAGAAGGGCGCCGCTTCGATTTCTGGATTTGTTAAGGGACTATGGGGCTGGGGTGGAAATAAATAAGATCTTTCGAACAACAGGAGTTCTTTGGACGGAATTTCCGGATGAATAAAGTGAAATTAGTATTTCCAAAATTTTTTTTTGTATTTTTTCATATTTTCCGTGTGTTGTTGCAATTTATAGGCCTAAAAATAATAAACCAATGCATTTTGACAGAAAAATTGAACTTGTATTTGTAGCGATTTAGATAAGGACCCTAATGTTCCAAAGATTCGGGCAATGGTTATGCTTCGCAGTTCTACGCATAGAGCTTAGAGAGCCCTTTATTTGGATTTACCACTCAATGAAGGTTTGTCAAAATTTGAAGACATGATTTCAAGCTCTTCTCTTGTTGGCTTTTTGGGAGGTTAGCAAAACTGGAACTCATTTATCGTCGTTTTTTAACGTTCAGAAGGTGTTTATCTCGCTGTCTCAACAGGTATCCGAGCGGAATTTAAAACCTTAGGAGGTTTCTTACCTTTTCGTCACATTTGTGAACCTAATTCCTCATCTTTATTTGAGATCACTCCTTATGATACTTGCTCATGCTCCCTTTTTCCACCTCAGAAGTTTTCAGTACTCCAAACTGTTCTTGCAGGGCATCGCTACTTGTCAGGGCGGAAATCCTGTATATAATAGGTTTGTTCGATGTGCGCTCTGTTTTCGCACTGAGCTGTTCGGTGTCGCACTTTTTTTGCCCCGGTGCATTTCCAACGCGTTGGATGTGTATTCAGGGCTCGCACCGGGAGCGCTCTGAATCGCGCCTAGTTTTTTTTTGGGGCATTAATTTCGGAGCTGTTCGAATCAGCTGTTGCTATACAACAAAGAGAAAATAATAAACAGAGAAGTTTTTTGACAGCTCCGTTCACAGTATGACAAGCACCGGCGCACCCCAGGGCTGGTTACATCGAACAAACCTAATACAAGTTTTGCATTTCTGACTTTCTGAGACAAAAATTTATTGAATCTGCTGGACTGTTGCCTCGGTTAGTCAGTTGGAACTGGCCTTATCAGCCATATTACCGTACCCGGTCGGAGAATTCCCCATCGGAAGTTTTATTTCCTTCACGGAACCCAAATCGTACATAAAATAAAGACGTGTACTGACACAGTCCTGTAAGTGAACAAATATTTTTTATTCCGAAACTTTTTTGATCGGACCAACGGACAAAAAAGTAAATAACTAATCGCAATGCATCGCATGAAAGCTGTCACTCATTTTGAATTAAATCTGTCAGGCAGAATTAAAATTTTTTCGCAGGTTCCTATTGACCTGTTAGAAATTTTACGAATCGCAAAGTACTTTGCTAGGATCGGGTACTGTAATAAGGCTGTATGTCTCCAACAGGTTTCTTAATACATAGTTGTATACAGAAATATGAAAATTTAAATCAAGATCACAATTTAGTTGACAGAAATATTTGAAAGAACGACGTTGATGGGGGAAGCTAGTTTATTTTTATAACAATAATCGAATTTACATTTAGAGCTAAAAGAAGTATGATACAAAAAATGAAACAATATACGAGAACGGACTACAAAAAAAAACAGTTAAAAATCATTCTTGTACGTTCAGGAACCCATTTTGATGAAATTCCAGCGCCAAATCTCTTATCCTTGAATGATATTCTGGCGTAAGTTTCTGTGTACATTTCAGTTCCTTGCCATCCTGATTTGTCTCACTCAGCATGTCCAGGTTAGGCAGATTATTCACATCGAATGTTATCGCTGGCAGAACCCACATACCAATCGCCAGACCATACAAAACCTTCTCCTTAAACTCCTGTGTAATACTTTGCAATGAAAATGACTCTTTGATATCATCCAAATCTCTCATCGCGTCCGGATAATTTTGCTCATCAATGTACAAATTGACCCGCTTGCAATAGGTTTCTAGAATTTGTGTCAAATAAACATCGCGCATGTCACGCTTTGTACTCGTGTAAAGAAAGTGCAAAATGTCAAAGACCGGCGACGCATATCGCATTGCTTGTAGATCAAAGAATTTCACAGCACTTGGCTTTCCCGTGTTATCCTCGTCTCTAAACATCATGTTGTTGATCCAAAGATCACCATGACACACAACTGTGTTGGGCGCCATTTGAGCAGAAATATTTGTTTTCAAATTTTCAAACAATGTCGGTTGGAGAAGTTCGATCAGGCGGATGGCTTCAGTCAAACTGCCATCAGTGTTGGAAACTCTTAAACTACTCAGCGCTTCATCAACAGCCGAGTCCAGAACATTGTGATAGAAGTCTCGAGCTTCTTCGCAATACACAATGTCACGCAGGCACTTTGTTGTCGATTTAAATGCATTCAAATCGGCTCGTTTGGCTCCTATCGAGGCAGCATGCAGTCTAGCCAACTCCTGAAATCAACCGATAAAAACTCTAAATAAATTGTTAAAGTTAAGTTGAGTTCAAAATTTCATATGAGCAAAAGACATGCATACTTTCATCACAATCTGGCAATGTTCGAAGTCGAGGCCATGTAGACGATTTCGCATTGAAAAGTTTTGTTGTTTTAAATCTTCGAGGATGACAATTTCGCCGGATTCATCGTTGCCAGCGAAGTAGCACTTGGGGAAGATCAATCCGGTGGTTGTTTGGCTCTCAAGCAATGGAACAACATAGTTGAAGGCGGAAATTTCGTTGCGAAACGCTTCATCGCAGCGGTATAGCTGACGACGTGATAGACTCGGAATTTGTCTTTTTACAATCAAGGATTTGCATATTTCTGTTGAAGACAAAAGTGCATACACATAATTGAATCAATAAAACTAGAGTTAAAAATGCTTGCAATATTTCCATATAATCAGGGATCATTATAATCAGAGAACAAACTTAATGGCAGATTCATCGTGAGGTTTGAATTCAAACAGACGTTTTTGACAGATCACGCATAACTTTTGTGGCTGAAAAACAAACACGCTTGAGCTTTGGATTCGCCTGATATTACGAATTCAGCCAAAGGAATAAAGCTTCGACGTCACGTTTGACAATCGGAAAGAAAAGAATGTAATGTTACGTAATGACTCCAAACGGAAGCTCTAGTGCAAACATGCTGCACATTTGCTTTGTCTGACAAGTCAAAAGCTGTAAAAAAAACTACTCAGCACACAAAATTCATTTATTTTTGGAGCGCTGATGATGATGGATGGTGGTGAAATGTCATTCAAAGCAAACTTGAATCAGATTCAACGTAACGTAGATGAAGAAGGCGCTGTGTTCAGCCATTATTGACCCTTATTGACGGTTAATAAGGTAAATTAATAAAAACTATCGCTATGTCGTCACAATTCGGTACTTAGGCCGTGTCCGAATTCGATGAATTGTGGTTAAAAATTGATGAATTTATAACCACTACTGTCATATTTTAACCTGCTCCACAGCTAGTCTAATTTTTAACACATTTCATTCAATGCGAAATGTCAAAATTTAACCAAACGTCAAGTTTTAACCACTTTTTAACCCAATTCGGACACGACCTTATTTCACAGATGAAAAGATGAGCAATCAAATTTGAACAGTACCACATTGTGACGTCACATCCTTCTTAACGTGTAAGTGACAGCGTAACAATATGTTTTTTCATTAAAAGCAGCAACAACTGTTGGATTACACACTAAATCGAACATAACCTTAATTTTGTTTATAAACATATTCATTTGTCACCACAACATTTCTCGCAACAACAAATCACAAACCTATTTTTCAAAGTCATATCACAACCTCGCGGTCCTTGAAAATTGAATCCAAGTGCTCCCCACAAGGCCACTGTATATTATGCGAGAATCTCAATCAAACTTAATTAGTTCGTAGACCTTGCAACTGATTTAAAAAGCACTGCACACGACCAAAAACCTACCATTTTCGTCCGAATCTCGACCATAGAGTACAATTCGTTTAACAACTGACATATAATTGTCACCAGAACTACTACCCGGACAGCATCTAGCCGATAGAATTCTAAATCGAAAAGTGCCTATTTCGAAAAGTTGACTTAGTTTTTCGATGTTCTCGTCAAATGCACTTTCAAAGGCCATTACCTTTTTTTATTTCTCAATAAATCGGTTATTCGCTTGATTTATGATATCGAATCGATATAATGCGACGCGCCGCACTCGCTTTGGTCACTAAATAATTATCGTTGCATCAAACAATTGTGCAGCAATAAGAAAAAGTTCTTTTCTAGAAAATACCGAATCATGTTCACCGCCAAATCGCACAACGTAAAAAAAAAATGAAAAGAAAAAGTAATGTCACGCAACACGTTCGAGATGTTTGACTCAATGACTCAGAATCTGAAAACACGCGTGATTGCCAAATGTCAATTGTTGTTTACATTGAATGCACTTGAGTTGCAGTTTCTGCTTCCGCAGGTTATTTTTTTTTGCTTTGGCTTTGTTTATAATACAATCAAATAAGTCACACCGACACGAGGACTCACGACACTTCACTACGCGACTGCGGCTCTTTACACCAAAGCTAGCCGACGACTAATAATGGTGCATCATGAAAGTGCAGTTTAATAGTCACAATCACTCTTTTAGTGGTCAAGTTGGGGTAGACTTTAATGTTGTTGCTGTTAATTAGATTTTGTCTGCGAGAACTTTAACGGAGGTGTAGGTATGACGTCAATTGATCGTTGATAGTGTCTCTTGCAGGTGGGGTGATGACAAATTGCATTTTCTTTCAAAAGTAAAAATATTGATAGTTCAAAAGTTGATAATGTGGGAGCTGTCAGAATAATTTTGACAGCATAAGGAAAGTTGGATGATTCAATATGTTCCTTTTAATGTCAAGGTTGTGAACTGTCCGTGGAAAACTCTGTTATCCTTGCAGGCTTCACAGTCAAGTTCAATTGCTTCGAAACATTCTAATACACCTACACTCGAAAAGTTACTTCAAGGCTCTTATAACGGTCAACCTCTCATACAGTCTTGTTTGATGCACTAACATGAATATCACACATCGCATCAAAATTGTGTCAAGGTCGATAACTTGTGTACGTACATTGTACATGAATGCTGCTTGAGTGTATTGATTAACAAATGCATTTGAGAGCAATAAAAAATAATGTAAACAAAGCGTTCGGCCTTGCACTGAGCATTTAATTTCAATTAAATTGGTTTTGTGATGGCAGCAAAATGAAAAGCTCGAAGCTTGAAATAAAAAAAGGGGCGCGAAATATCTGAAATGGAAGTGCAATAATAGTGGCGACGAAATTGAAAGTGTGTTTTTACTGATTTCGGAATGAAGACGATAAAGAGGCGGTTTTCTATTTATGGACTTTTGAGCTTTTCAAATTTTATGAGAAAAAGAAATTACATGATCAAAAGAAATTTTTGTTATTCTTTTCATTGCATGGAAATTGCACAAATCAATATTTATTTTTTAAATGTTGCGTATACGCCATAGTGAATATATTCTGGTGCAAATATCTCGGCAACCAGAGCTCGGATTTGAGTTTGGCTTTCAGTAGTATGCTCAGAATAATAATAACTATGAAATATTTTTTCCAAAATTGTGTACAGAAAAAAAAGTTCTTCTAAAACGCATCTTGCATGTAAAAATGGTAATTATTCACAAATATTTTCCCGCAATTTTAAATCGATGTATTTCACAATTTTCCTCGACAACAGTTTTACAATTGTACATCAAAATAAGAGCTTAAAAGTGTTTTATCAGCCAAAAAAAGCTCCACTTCACTGGAAAGATATAATTGTGTTTAGCTTAAGAGTGTTCCGGACCAAAATTGCGTTTTTTCAAATGGTATTGTGAAGCGATTGAATGTCGTATTGAAATGATTAAGGTGTCATTCTGTGGACAAAAACTATTACTAAAAAACTATTGGAGCACAATTTCAATTAAGTACTTCGTTGCTTAGTAGTAAAGGCTCAAAAACTCCAAAATGGCTAAAAATCGTACTTTTTCAAAGAAAATTCCATCAAAATAAAAACATTTTTCGCTAACATTTCTTAATGAGCATAACATTCGACATATAAACTGTATAACTATTGGAGAAAAAATTCACTTTTTAAACAAAAAAGAATTAAAAAGCCATAAATAAAATTTGTATTTTTGATAAGCAATTTTTCATACGATGCGATATTTATTTTTTTTTTAATCTCTTCATATATTTAGCACGTACTTTTTCTCAACACAGAAATCAAAACATTTTGAGAAAAACTTTGATCAAGCACATTTTATTTCAAAATTAAGAGATAGCAAAATCTGCCTAAATTTGAAAATTCAAATCAGTAACGGCTGGCGGAAGTCACGATTTTCATAGAAAGGCGATTCTCTCTCTCTTAGTAAGATGCATTTAGTTCAAAATTTGTCGTCTGCAGTTGGGTGGCACGTACAGTAAGAATTTTCAGTTTCAGTCCGGAACACTCTTAAAAGAAGAGGTAATGTTTTAAGTAACACCGTCGCATCGTCTTCGTTCCACTTTCTCATCGTTCTTGTAGTCGATGTATAGCAGACTAATGCTTCTGTTTTTCTTGAAATTCGGGGCGTCTTCCTTTCTTTCTAAAGAATTATACTTTTGAGAACTCTCTTTTTGAACATTAAACTTTAGTTTTATTTAAAAATAATGCAGCACAAGATAAGATACATTTATAAGAGTAACGATTAAATATATAAGGACCAGTCCACAAATCAAATGCACTTATCCTCATTTCAACAAGGAATAGAATTCTTTTAGAAAATGCACTTGTTTTAAACAAGAACCAAGAGGCTGTTTCCATCTTACACCAGCTTCTCGATATCCTTGGCAATTCCAATAGGATCTGTTGTTGGTGCATAACGATTAACTGGGATACCCCCTTTGTTGACAAGAAACTTTGTGAAATTCCACTTGATGCTGCTTGTCAGGATTGCAGCTTGTTTGTGTTTCAGATACTGATTGAGGGGATGAGCATCAATTCCGTTGACATCAATCTTTAAACAAAACAAAAATAATCTATATATATAAAAGACTAATTCGTTAAATTTATGTTATCTTTTCAAATTGACAAGCGGTTGACCGATTTTCTAAATTTTTCTTTTAAAGTAAAGAGGAATAAGGGTAGAAGGTTAATAACAAAAAAAATTTATATATTTCAAATCACGAATGATGCAAATGCTAAAAAATAATGCTTTTCTCACTTAAGTAAAATATATCAATATACCAACGAATACTCAATCGTTTGAAAATTTCGTCAAATATTTTTTTATTTTCGTCAACTAAAAATATAAAATGTCAGTGAAGAAAAAAAATATTCGTCAAAAATGTACATAATTTTTTCATTGACAATAAAAACGTACACTTGACATTTTTTGTCGTAGTTTTTTTTTTTTTTTTCTTTTTTGAGATTTGTTGCTTAGTTCGACTCAATACTTTTGTACCAGTGGAGTGTTTGGCATCGTATTTTGAGGGAACGATTGGGTAGTAGTTTAGTTTTAAGTATTTTTACAAAGTGATGTATGATATGGCCAGAGTAGCGGATAGCGGTGTAGTGGGTATAGAGAGTAGCGGGGTAACGGATGGCAAGGGGCGGCAGCGAGGTAACGGCGTAGTGGTTAGCGTGTAGAAGTAGCGGGTAACGGATAGTGGGTTAGTGAGGTAACAGTGGGGCAGAAAGATTTGTTATTATTTTTATTCGTAGGATTGGTAAAAGGACTTGAATACTTTCGAGGATGTGACGAAACTTTAGTTAAATTAATTAAATTAGACTTTTTTTATTGTTTTTTATGTAGATTTATGAAGGTAGCTGTTAGAACATATTGCAGACATACAATAAGCTTATGAAGCGCATAAGGAAATACTCACTATTTCCTACTGTAAAGGAAACAATCGACGGAATAGGTACATTCATAAATGGAGAGCCTCTAGGAATTGTATATTTTTTTGCTAAGGGCAAGGCAAAAGAAATAAATTTGTCAAATGCTATCCAATCCAATGACCCAATAAAATCCTCTTCGTAGAAAAGCGGTTTCCTGCTATAGGAAATGTAACTCCTGGTATTTCAGTGAAATTTAAAGAAAAATACGGGCTGATAAAGCGCATTTCAGATTTATCTATCACACTCTTTGCCATAGTTGGTTACCGGGTTATGATCCCGAAATTGTTTTTCTTCGATTTTGCCTTCGATTTCTGCCTTATAAGAAGGGCTGAACCGATTTGACTCAAAATTTGGGGCGCTATTTAGAATCTGGAGTCGGATATAGGAATAGACGCATTTTATCTTTCTAAATGTCCAGTAAAAGTTGATGGTTTATTTGGGGATAGAAAAAAGAAACGCTTACGATAAATTCATGGACAGTGTCATTAATTACAAAGGTATGATGCTTTTTTGGATGCTCCAAGATGGGAAAACATTCATTTGGGAAAATTGTACTTCCCGTCGTTTCTTTTAGAATTGGCAATTCTGGTTAAATGACGGGAATGCTACCACTTACAATTTATTCAGAGCGGGTACAACGTCCCGCGGGTTGGCTAGTAATTATTATAAAAATTCAAAAATTATAAAAAAAAATGTGTGGCTTTTGGAAAACATCACCAATATCAGCCTTGGCATCCCTCAAATGGCACATCATTGACTCGCCATCAGCTTCTGGCATTTGTTAGTTGAAGTGATTGCAGGGGAAATTCAAGATTTTCAATCCTTTATGACCAAACTTTTCCTTCAACTCTGTTAGTTTCTGGTAGTTGTTTTTGATTAGGCTACATTGCGAAGTAATATTCACAATCAATACAACGTTGTCCTTGTAAGGGTTTTTCAATAGGGATACAAAAGTTTTCTTAAATAAAACAAAAACGGTTTTGGATATCAATGAAATTCTTTATTCCTGTAGAAGTACAGTTGATGCTATTATGTATGGACCTCGATTTCTTTTGCATGGCCACCACGAGCACGCCTGCAGAAGTCCAGACGCTGAAACCAATTTTCGACGGTTTTCAAGCATAAATCGGCAAATACTGCTGCAATTTCACGTTCGATATTCGTACGAAGTTCATCAATCGTCCCTGGCTTGTTGGCATAAACCATAGATTTGACGTAGCCCCACAGGAAATAGTCTTACGGCGTTAAATCGCATGAACGAGGCGGCCAATTCACAGGTCCATTTCTGGAGATAATGCGCTCATCGAACTTCGTTCTCAATAATTCGATAGTTTGGCCGCTGTGTGACATGTAGCACAGTCCTGTTGAAACCACATATAGTCCAAGTCCGTATCATTCAATTCATTCCAAAAATAATCGGTTTGCATTGAGCGGTAGCGATTCCCATTCACAGTAACGTGCCGGTCTTGATCATCACGGAAGAAGTACGGCCCAATGACACCACCAGCATGTAAACCGCACCAAACAGAGATTTTTTCGGGATGTAATGGTGCCTCGTGAAGCACATGTGGATTGCTGCCTGACCAATAACGCATATTTTGCTTATTGACGAAGCCATCCAGCCAGAAATGAGCCTCATCGCTGAAGATGATTTTTCGATGAAAATCCGGATCATTTTCAAGTTGTTGCTCAGCCCAATTCACGAACATACGACGCTTCTGGTGATCAAGCGGCTTCAGTTCTTGCGTCAATTTGATCTTGTAAGGATGTAGGCCAAGATCTTTTCGCGAAATTCGCCACAATGACGTCACAGAGATGCCCAACGCTTGAGAACGACGTGCGAGACTGATTTGGGTCTTCCGCAATTGATGCGTAGCGGCAGCAATATTTTCGACACTACGGGCACTTCTTAGTGCCGTAGCTTAGTGGTTAGGTGCGTTGGCTGCTAAGCAGAGCGTCGTGGGTTCGAATCCTACTCGGGCCCAAAGTTTTTATTTCATCTCTCACGGACACTGCCTCTAGCGAAGAACTGACAAAACTTCCAAGAGTATCATCTGTCATGAAAAAGTGCTTCTTAACTTTGCCGTTCGGAATCGGCGTAAAATTGTAGGTCCCCTCAATTCTTCAACCGCACCTAGAGAATTTTTGATGAGAGTAAGCCACTTAGGCCTTGGCTCTTCAAGAGCTGTCGCGCCACTCTATTTATTTTAATTACGGGCACTTCTTTGTCTCACTGGCACGGGAACATTTTGTACTGAGCCTGTGGATTCAAATTTTTCCACTAGACGCTCAATTGTTGATCTGGCAGGACGATTATGAAGACCATAAATTGTACGTAGCGCTCTTAAAGTGTTGACCACTGACTCCGAATTTCGGTAGTAAATTTTAATAATTTCGACTCGTTGTTGGATCGTATTCCTTGATGAAATGGCAAACCTTACTGAAGAGAAATGTTAAGAGAGCGTCGTTTGCTGTCCCTATCGGTCTACTTTTGTAGCGTCCCTATTGAAAAACCCTTTACTTCTCCAGGCGCACTTCATTGCCGTGAGTGTCTTTGACACTGAAGTCGTAAATTGACTTGTCGTTCTTGTCTTCGTCAGACGTGGTAGCTAAGTATTCGCAAACATTTTCCCACCATTTCAAATCGATACACAGTTTTCCTGGACAACAGTTTCATAGTTTGCCGGAAAAAAGTATAGTGGACAAGGCGGAGCCTTGTGATACACCACTTTCTTGACCTTGGTTCTTGTTGAACGACTTCTTAGTTTTCGTCGAAAATTCAAATTGAACGTTTATGCCCATATCACATCCAGCAGAAATTCAAACAAAAAGATGTGATTAGTTGTTTGCGTTTTGGAAGGACCTTTGCTTTGGTTTTCTATAACCAGTCAACTGTCTCGAAATTACGTTTTCTCTCGTTCTAAAATTTTACATTGATCTTCCAATGCTATTTTTTTTTTTTTTTTTTTTTAAGTGAAGTTACTCATTCAATCGAATCTAGGATTTTTTTTAAGAAAATAATAATACAAAAAAAAACAAATAATAATATTCGTTTCAGATACATTTCAAAATATATATCAAACAAGAAATGTATTTGTAAATCGATGTCATAAACTGTCACCTTCGATGCAGTGCGTGGAATAACAATTCACTCACAATAATGCAACAATTGGCTGCCTTCAGCTCGTGTGTAACTTTTTCAAATTGTGATCAATCTAAACTTGTTGTCATGGCTAACACACAGCTTGTGGGCTATGCATAAATCTTGCAACACAATCATGAAAGTGATTTTCAGTAATGACACCATTTTCAATATTTTATTGATCTAGTTTCATTAGATTTGTTCAGCGAGAAAAAAGACAGCACAGTACAGCACAGCTTCGTGAGAAATGTCAACAGTTTCGAACAGTTTAGAACACAAAAAGTGTGCTACCCAAAAAGGTGAAACAGAAAATCCTGTCTTAAACTGTTGCAAACTGTTCTAAACAGAATCAATGAACACCAAATCAGAACAGTTAGGAACAGAACACATCTCAATGAACACATAAAAGCTGTAATTTTCTGTTCCAAACTATTCCAAAGTATGTAGAACAGTGTCACTGAACACATCTATTTGTTTCAATTCACCATAAGGTTCACAAAGATTATGATTACTATAAGACTCCAAATTGATAAAATGACTAAATCTATTGTACATAAACTAACCATTTATCTTTTCGAAATCAACTGAGCACGAGACAGGTCTCAAAGATAAACAATAAGCCACACACAAAATATGACATGTTGCTTTGCTTTGAACTTGAAAATATTTGAATAATTTAATAGTGATTTAATATGACTACTGATTTGATTGGCGTGTCATTTACCTTGACAATGATTTTTACCCTTTTACCTCAAATTTGTTTGATGTCAAAAACAATTAATCAACGTAACGGGTTTTAGAAAAGTATGGTTAATGCTTTGCGTGCTGCTAAGATGTATGTAACAGTGGAATAATGAACCTTTTGACCTTAACATTAGATAGGTATTTCCTTCCTTCAGTTCAACATTCGCGACTGAAAAACCTACCTTACAATAAAACTGGTAAGTTCATTCAGCGTTAAATTATTCTTCACTTCCGAAGCTATTGTTAAGATATCAAATTAATTTGTTCACACCTTTAAACTCAACCTTAATTTATAGCAGACTTTTGTTTTGGTTTTATAAACGTTCAAACTATTAAAATGAGATCCAGACGACTGGTAACGCTTTGTTGATATTGATCTTCAAGTTTTAAGGTCCAGCCAGTTCATGCATTCTTAGTGGTCTCAGAACTTTTGTTTGAGCATTACAAGTGTGCTAATTTGGTCCACAAGACCGCAACACTCGATATTATACAATTCCAGTTTGTTTTTCGATTAACGTCTTGCCTCTTCCGGGTTTGGTCGACTATGATACCAAGGTGAATAAGATTATTCAACTGCATTCAAAACAGAATTATTTTACATTCTCTGTTCAAGTGGTAATTATTATAAACATATGCGAGGTTATGATGTATTAATGCCTTAGCTGACCGTCTATAAATAAGATCCAAGCGAAACATTAACATAAATGTTGGTTACAAATAGCCTCAATAAAACGTGCGTTAATGAAAAATTTGTTAAGATAAACTAATAGTCAAGGAATTTGATCATAAAACTCATTTACATTGAGACATTACTCTTCACAAGATTATATCATAAGGTATCTTAGCAAAACTTGACCGTTTGAAAGTTCACTGCCCTAAATTGGCTGTTGCAGAAGTTCAAGTTTAGCAAATTCAACTGAAAGGAATGTCTACAACAACTTGCTCAACAAACCATCCTTACATAAGTTCCTCCTAATAATTTGATACCCAAAGTGAAT
This sequence comes from Sphaerophoria rueppellii, assembly GCA_920937365.1. Classification (NCBI taxonomy): domain Eukaryota; kingdom Metazoa; phylum Arthropoda; class Insecta; order Diptera; family Syrphidae; genus Sphaerophoria; species Sphaerophoria rueppellii. The sequence goes on along the minus strand of CAKKXW010000001.1, from coordinate 105,654,159 downwards.
GCGTAAAAGTTCATAGAGAGAAAACTAAAAATATACACATTAATTAGCTTATACCCAGATACTAATGATTTCGTCTTGTTTAAGGTGTCACATAGCTCTAGTTACCGGTTTCAGTTGACTAGCCATTCGATTGCTACGATGCTGCAAAACAATCCGGAAGAACGATCGCTACACGCACCACCAGCCGGTATTCTGGTTATTTCTTCTTTCGGTTAACGACTATAGCAACCATCGACTCGGAAACCCAATGAAAGTGAAAATGATCCAATTGCAGTAATATGCAACGCAATGCCACTTTGGCCATTGCCACAGATATTTTCCTTTCCTTTAAGACATCCACATAGAGACTTGTTTGCTTTTTGATTTTCCCTGCTGCTTGACTGTTCTGTTAGTTGCAATTGCAGTCAACAAGGGAAGCAGATGATGGTGACAAGATAAATTTAGTTATTTTTATCAACCCGTTTCTAGTTTTCTTTTGGATTAAATTAAAAAAAGCTTGAAATATGAAACGCAGCATGAATTCTGCTGTTCAGACATACCGGTGTGCTCCGAACTAATACATGCACATTGCACTAATAAAAAATTAAACGATCGCAAGAAATGTTCAAAAATCAATAAACACAAACGGTGAACATATTAATGAACCCCCTGGTTCTTGACTCAAATTTATTGTTTCAAACTGTCAAAACTATCAATTATATTGATCAGATTGTCTAACTTACTGCCAGTTTAAGAGATACAATTTTTCATAAGCCACGGAAGATAAATCGCATTTTAATATTTTTAGGGTGTGTTTAATTGAACAGAAGGTCATATTGAATTCCATTCAAACAAGATATAACACTTTATAGCGCATGAGTCAGGCATTCAAAGGTGTTTTCAAACCAACCGTAGCGCCACATTTGTATATCATTTTTACCATTAGCTGCACGTCCGGTGTAGAAAAACAAATTCCAAAGAGTCTGATAGCTTATTGGTAAATAGAGGTAGCGATATCGCAATTTGAAGCATTTATCTATTAACCTAAGTTGTTTCTATGGATTTGTCTTGTCTAAGTATGTTTTTCTTTTGGTCAAAACATTTCCCTCGACACTGCCATTGACACCACTTGTGTTGCATTTATTTTTTTTTTTCTAAGGCCAAGTAAATCGTGACATTTCTCAGTATACCAAATGCGTCATAGCAAATCAAATTTAAACAAAAAATGTCTTATCCAATTTGACACGCATAAGCTGTCAATTCTGTATAGCACTATCACAAACCAACTAATTAAGAGCTTTAATTCAAACATCTCGTTGACTGCTATAGGCACACTCTTGAACTAGATCAAAAAAGCAGCGGTGTCAAGCATCAGCCTTGAGGCACTCCTACATTAGCTGTTCAGAGTGCACAAAATTTAGCCTGTGAAAATAAACGATAAAAACTGGCCTAAAAGGCTAATTGGATAAGTTAGCACTTTTGTAAGGTGCGTAAGATTAAATCATTGTGACGTTTGATTGAGACCTATGATCTTGAAAAATACACGATGTCTCCTTTAAGACAAAATGTTAGTTCTCTAGCTAAAGCAATCGGAGAACTGTTGAATCTGATATCATATGACTGACTTGTCTATGTTCAGTCTAAGCTTTGTGCATTTGCATGGTTGAGTTTGTGTCTCTTTAAGTTTGGTCATTGTCTATTTATGAGCTACGTTGTTGTGACAGAAAGTATCAAAGCAATTAAGGTGTATTTCACTTTTGTGCAGATGTACTGAAATTATTTTATTAAAACAAAACTAATTGGAAATTTTAAATCACAGAAGTGTTAAACAGCAGTTGTTTGCAGGGTGTGTTCGAGAAGAAATGTCAGAAAGGTCATTCATAATAAAGATGGGTTGCCAATGGTATTTACACAAATCCGCCAACAAAACGATGAATTCGTTTCAGCTTCACCTTCTATCTCCAACATCACCATCCTTCCAAAAATAAAAGAATTTTGTTTTGTTAGTCTCTTTTACAGGTGTTGAGCTGTCAGTTGAAGCAAATGTTCAGCCTATTATAACTAGATCTTCCTTTTGGAGCCACATTACGTTACATTACGTACAAAATGAGATGTCGAACCTTCATTGTGATAGCATGCATTGAATTCCTTTGGCTGAACTCGGCATGTTTGTGTTTCTCTACTCTGTGGAAAACGATAAGCTAAGGTGCTGAAGTGACGGTTAATCGAATTGTTACTGAAATACTAGTTGTATGTCTATTTACTGTTGTTTCATTTCGTAAGAAGTTTAATATTTTTTAAAACTCCCAGAAACGGAAAATATCACAAACAAAATGGTAAAATTCTCCTCAAATCCACCACAAAGAAGTTAATTGCATCCACAAACCTTCTTAATAGCGTCATTGTTGTTGTTTATTGTTTAACTTCGATTTCAGAGAGTCTTGCCTCTAGCTTTTAACATAACAGTTTGCCGAGACCTGAGTCTGTTGCCAGTCTACAGAGAGTCTACAGACAACTTACACCACATAAACTTAGCCACGGTTGAAAAGTTTCAAATGTTTTCATATAAGCGCGATCACTATACGAATTCACCATAAAAGATCGTCGTCTTTCGTTCAGAATGCCAGTTGCTTAATAAACGCGATCGTGTCCAAGGAGTTAGTCGATATAATATTCTGTTTATTCAAAAATTGATTTATTTGTGGCACCAGGAGATTGTCTTTATTTGTTTAAAACCCTTAAACCCCATTCAGTGTAAGTGATTTTGATTTTAGTGAAGATGCGAACCAATTAAAGCAAAAAAAAAAAAATACACACTGATCATGATGGTTAATTCGTTTTAACAACTGAAAGGCGTGCAAAATTAGCAATTACCATCACGATCTTGGTTGCAATTTCGAACTTCTGTTGATTTTAAATAATAAATTGTTGGACCAGCAAACAAACACAAGAGATATACAAAGTTGTTGGGATTGTGTAATATTTGAAACATCTTGCAATTGTGAATGAGTCTTTGTTTTGAATGTTTTGAGAGAGTGAATTTAAGTGGAAGTGAATTCCAAAGTTTATTTGCATAATGTGGGTGACCTTCGATGGTACGTTGTGTTGTGGGTAATAATTGCCTAGTTTAATTATGTAGTGTGAGTTATTGTGCGGAACCGTGGTAGATGTTGTTTTTGTTTTAAGAAGAAAAAGAAATAGATCAAAGTCGAATACAAATCAATATAGCTGGAATGCGTCGCGAATTTCATTTGTTAATGTAAAATTTTACAATGATGGATTAATTTATTTTATGGGTACGAGTATATACTGACTATGTTTGAGACAAAGCCATTTAATAAACACTGCAAACAAATTCAGGAAGGAGAAGAAGATTATATAATTTTGTCTGATCCCTGAAATGTGGATATTGCTCCTTTTCTATCAACAGAAATCCTGAATATAAATCGACTCAATTTTGGATTCAGCTATAAGAAAGAAGCGGACTTACTTTGTAGAAGAAAACTAACATTAAAAATAAAAACAAAAAGTCGGGGAGGAAAACTTCTTGAATGTTTACTTTCTTAAATTTCTATTATTTGATTTATGACTTCTCATTGCAAATTTCCAATGTTTCTCAGATTTATTTTCAACTTAAAAATAGCGAGTCCAAAACTAATTATTCCCCTGTCTTCAGATAATTTCGCGCGATTTCAAATCGCCAGGTCTTTCAATTGGTAGCTTAGTGGTTAGGTGCGTTGACTACTAAGCAGAACGTCGTGAGTTCGAGTCCTACTCGTGCCCTTAGTTTTTATTTCATCTTTCACGGGTACTGCCTTTTGCGAAGAACTGACAAAACTTCCAAGAGTATCAATCTGTTATGAAAAAGTGCTTCTCAACTTTGCCGTTCGTAATCGGCGTTAAATTGTAGGTCCCCTCAATTCTTCACACGCACCCAGAGAATTGTTGATGACAGTAAGCCACTTAGGCCTTGGCTCTTCAAGAGCTGTCGCGCCACTCTCTCTCAACTTTCTGAGGTAGTGTATATCAATAATTTACGAAAACAAAGATCTCTTCGCCAGGGACGACTCGCCACCATTGAAATTGGGTAGACAACAAAAATTCTGTTCCTTTCTCTTGTCCTTTTTTTTACATAGAACGTGAAGCCTTAAGTATTCATTTCTGCTATCGATATAGATCTTAATTCTTAAAGCAAAATCTGAAATCTTTTTTTTCTTTCAAGTCTCAACTGGAGTTCTTGAGATGAAAAGGAGACAAAAATGAATTATATAACGGATCGAAGGTAGAAATACTTCATTTATTTGAAGAAGGATCGGCAAAACGAAAATCATAATAAAAAATTACTGAAAAACAAAAATCATTTTGAATAATTGAAATCAAATTAAACGACAACGAGCAATTTGACATTTTCAACAATTTGATATTGTCTTTTTTCCCCAAACAAAAGTAAAAAACCTGAAAAAAAAATACAAATGAACGAAACAAAACCATGTCTTCGGCTGTTTTCGTTCTTTCCCGAACGCACAGTGGACACAAGGATAAAATGAACTAAAACAAACAAAAAATTAGACATTTTCAATTATGTCTATTTTTCCCATACAAAAACCTGTGCTGGCTCTTCTTTCCACAAACAAATTCAATAGAGAACGAAGACATTTTTCGGGATGTCTTCGTTTTTTCCCGAACTTGGTATGACGTATGAAGTTTGAAGTATGACGTTGACCGTTGACCGTTGACGTGTGTTGTGTTTGTGTATATCTCTTTTGTTCAATGTTCGCATTTCACTATGCTATGCGATTTGAATAAGGGTTATTTGGATTTATTTATTAATTCATTATTTTATTACTATTTTATTTATTACCTCTTAATAGTTTATTCTCGCTTTATTTTCTTCGTCCTGCTCTTTCGCATTCTAAACGTCACTGAAAACCAAAACTATCTGCGGGGTCGGTCTGGTTACTGAGAGTGAAGAAAAATCATTTTTTTTTTTGGTTTAAGTCCTTAGCTTATTGTAATCCCATTGAATGAATATCTTCTGATGCAAATAACTCGACAACAATAGCTCGGAATTGAATTTGGCTTTCAGTGGTTAACTCAGGATAATGAACTATGATCTATGAACAATGAAATATGTTGAATTTAGCGAAATCTAATTTCTCGTGATTTTTGGAAAACATCATGGGCTAACCCCTTGCAAAATATTTGACAGAAAAAAAATCCTTTCAAGGTGTGTTCTACCTCTATTCAACAAAATGTTTCTTGAAGAGCTGGTAGACGAGATACTGGCGAAAACTTAAATAAAAACAAAATTCCGCAGTACTTTCGCCGCAATACCATTTGCTCGCAAAAATTCTATATTTTTTCATGTGAACTTACTTCGTCTTTTCATTACTCAAAGTAATGAGAATTTAGGAGATCGTTATTTGGTTCTTTTTTTCAATGTTTCTAGCAGCCACGCCCTTTATCAAAAACAGATATTTTATGAGACACCAAAGGCTGAGAATCATGGGGAACGAAGCATTAGAATTCTTCTTACAAATAATTCGAGATTATTCATGCTGATGAGAAAGCACATTTTATTAAATAAAGTACAAAGTTATAGTTTGAAATTCGTCTCATAAATATTGTTAATAATTATTGTCCATAGTGAATGTCTCTGTAATACATAAGAATCTACTCCTTTTGTTACTCGAAGTTTGCGATTTAACAAGATCGACATTAATTACGTTTTTCGAAAAAAGAAAAAAAAGTGAAGATATTTCCCACTTGAGGTGAATTTAATTCCCATGTGAAGGTAGTGTCCAGTGAAGTAAGTTCTCTGCACCTGCTAGTCCCATATAAAGAATTATCTGTTGATGCAAATATCTCGACAACCAGAGCTCGGAATCGAGTTTGGCTTTGAGTGGTAGGCTCAGAATAATGAGAACTATGTATGTTCTACTATATGTCGAATTTACGCGAAATCGATTTCTTCATCGTTTTCGAAAAATATCATGGACTAACCCCCTGTAGAATTTTATACAGGAAAAAAATTCTTCCAAAATCCAAAACCCATTGAATGTTACATTAATACAAAATGGGCTAAAAGTTTCTTGAAAACCTGATAGCCAAGATAATCCCAAAAATGTTAATTATTCCCCAACATTTTCCTGCAATTTCAAATCAGTACTAATCACAATTTTCTCCGGTAACAGTTTTGCAATTGTACATCCAAATAAGGGACTACAAAATATTTATTTTATCTCAAGACATATGTAAGTAAGATTAGTTCTCATTTAAAAACTAGGTATAAAACGTGCAAGCCAATGTACATAGCTCTTATTTGAATTCACAAAATTGTTGAAGCATCCTTACCCTAGTTAAATGTGTTTCAAGTTTAAGCTTTTTGGTTAGATCAATAAGCACTTTTAATTTGACTATTTATCGTTTTTTCACTTCACTTCATACTCAAAACGCTTCTTTGTTGAAAAATAAATCAAGTCATCCATAAATATTGCACCCAATTCAACTCCAAGCAATAGAGTTAATAAATTAAAATTATGACAGCAAATTTAATACCCAAAATCATCATGCTGCAATGCCAGTGGCAATTATATGATACCTCCAAATTGTAGTGAAGACAAGAAGTGGTTATACTCGTGTCGAAATAAAATCTTCAATGTTACTTGTACTTTCATTGAGTTGCTTGGGGCCATCACATTGATTATGATTACTAAACAATAAAAATCGTATAAAGTGTTGCCACTAATTCTCATTTTGTTTTTGACTTAAATTGTTATTTTGTTCATGTAAGTGGACATATTCTTATTACAAAAATATAATGCCTTTTTTTGTATGCCTACGGCAACTCTGTAACCTAAATGTTTTGGAATTCATTATACTGTCACTTTCAATTGCCCACACCAGTTCATTTTGCTTACGCATTCCGACCACGAACTCTGGTGATATCGATTGGTTAAACATTTTTGGTCAAAAACTCTTGTAATACATGCAACATGGTGTCAGGTTAACAACACCCTACCCTACCCATATTGCTACCAACAATGTTATGTTATTGGAAGATGAACGCGTGCCGATATGGCGCCAAAAGGCTTTTGTTTGAATAGTAAAATAACTATGCGAAATTGTTCAATATTGCAATTACGAACAAAAATGTTACGTATACGCCGTACACTTCAAAACACGACAATATATTGTTTTATGAGTTTGTTTACTTTTCTGTTGTTCGTTCAACTATCTTTTTCGTTGCACTTGCGCTTGCATCAGTTTGTGGTAAGCCATAAAACACCAATTCGATGTTGTAATTTTAGCTAGAGGGAGCTGATGACTTCGTGAACTTTTGGGAAGATAAATGAAATTACAATCGTCTGGTCTTATTTATGGGCTTCTTAACGGAAGAGATCGTTTGTTCAAGATCGTTAAGCTATGGTTCATGTAACATTGACCTAAATAGCTGTTTATTAGCTATAACGAACAAATTTGCATAAAAACACTGTAAAAAATCATTGTTTCAAAATTGTGAAAGAGCATAAACTGTTTATTGCTTATTTTTGTGTTTTTTTTTCTTTTTTTTTCAGATAAAATGAAGTCAACAATTATTTTTCTAACCTTTGCAATAGGACTTTCATCGGCTCAGTTGTATTTCCATCAATTCCAACCACTTCAATACCAACCCTCTGCACGCCACATTAACATTCAGCCAGATCTAGCACATAAAGCTGTTGTTGAAAATGCCATTAGAGAAGCTCAACTTCCACCAGAATTGACAAATCATTTCTACAAGAATCCTCGAGTTGCTGCCGCCTTGGCTAAGGAATCTTGGTTGACTGATAAGGAAATGCCGGTATTCGATAGGGAAGCCGAGAAAATACCACGAGAAATGATTTATAAGATTTTCAAAAATGCTGGCTGGGTTAGAAGAAGGTAGACACATGAATTTTTCGAATTTATAAACATCTAGTTCATATGATTTTTTATACTGCGAAAAAACGATGTTATTTTTATGTTGATATTATTTAAATTTAAGTTTAGGTTAGATGTTAAAATTGTATTTATTTAGGAACTTATTTTTCGTATTTCGATTGATTTTGTAAATAAATTTTGTTGATTTAAGTTTGAAAAACAGTTTTTAGTGTTTATTTTATGCTTTAGCTCATCTACTGACGTTAACAAGTACAGGAATTCAATTCCATTTAATAAGAACTACAGGAAGCGGTGTTAACTACATGTGTACAGTGTACGTGAGTGAAGCAACAAAAACGTCTGATGATGTCCATTTTTAGGGTATGTGCTGTCAATTTTTAGGGTATGTGCTGTCAAACTTTGACTTCGTTGTCAGTCGAGTTCTGGGGTGTATTATTTCTGTTCGTGATGGTAAGGCGCTGCAATTCGTTGAGTTCCCGTAGTGTGCACGGTTGCTTTGAATTTCTTCCATCGTGTTTCGAAACGTTTTTATTTGTTGGTTGTATTACAATAGGCGTAATAAACGTGATGAATTACGGATGAAAAATCAATAAAATGTACTGGAAAATAAAAAAGTTAAACATTTAAAACCGTGCAGTGCATCTTTAGTGTTAAAACACCATGCTTCCTAAAAAAAGAATTGAGATTGAAAAAAAAGTTGAAGCATAATCGATGAAATCTTGATTTAATCAAATTTTGCTTGGCGCCCCTGAGATTAACTATTCAACTGCAGACCAGCCCTGTTGTAATGCGTTTGTGTTTGTGAAACTCACACTACTTAGAAAAATGCTTCAATTCTTGTTCATAAGACCCCTTCCTGTACTTCTTATTCAATGATACTATCACAATTCACATTGAAGCTTCGACCTCCCGTTTCGTACGTAATGTTACGTAATGTGACTCAAAACGCAAGCTCTTCTCTGACAGCTCAAAATTCGTAAAAAAAAAGTCAACAAACAAAATTAATTTGTTTGAGGAGGGAATGATGATGATGGAGCGAGAAATGTCATTCAAAGCAAACTAGAAACGGAAGCATCGTAACGCAGATGAAGACGATGCTTATAGCAACACGGTTCGAATTGTCAAGTTGATTTCCAACCCGTGAGTTTTATGACAAATGATAAATTATCGCTCAACGCCGGCGTGTGCCATAGCAACTAGGTAACTATTTACAACAGTCAAATTTTCCGCCTAGATTCATAGCGATGATTGTGTACTAAAAACGATTTTATGTCGATGACGTGACGGTAGGGGTTTAGCATTCCACCCTCATCTCGTTTTGACGCCGTCCATATTCTAAACATGCCATTAATGGTGTTTGTGTTTTAGGCATTAATCTTTCAATGATTAAAAGCGATTCATCGTGTTTAAAAATGGTGTTATGTAAATATTGGACCTGACTACTTTAGACATAGTAACCAAATTGATTTCTGAACAAGTCCATTGCTTCATGCTCCATCTTGTTGGAACCAAAATCATGGCCTTGAATTTCAAGAAGCACACAGTTCGCAATAACGGCAACCACTGATGTTAAGCACTATAATAAGCCTATCACGGTCTGTGTCAAGTCTGTGGTCATACCGGCCGAGTATCATCTTATAATAGGTCCGTTCGCGTACCCTCCTAAAACAGTACAATGTTACGAAAAATTACGAAATTTAACCAAATCCTGTTCGCGTACTCAAAAATTTGGTATTTTTTCGTAAAAGAGAGCGCTCACAAGAGAGTAAAATATTTCCCCAACCTACGAATTTTAGCCCAAGAAATTTCTTTGGGCTGATTTGGGAAAAGTGTCAAATTTGATTGAAAATAGCAAATAAATAAATTAATTCAAATTCAAAGTCTCAAATGTCCATACAAAAAAACTTGACAATTAAAATGTGGGCAAAGTTTGTTGTTTTCCCGTTCGCTTAGTTTGTAGTTTTGTTTTTCTGTGAGAGAATTTTACCCCCACTCCTTAAAATGTCTCATTTTACGAATTTTAGTGCAGAAAGTACGCGAACGGACCTAATGTAAGCTAAGGAGCTGAATAGAATGCAGTCGCAAGTCATCAGACGTCAAAAATGAGAGATTAATTTGTATTGATTCGCACAACTAAGAAGAACTTTTGTCAAGATTGTCGGGCGACGAGTTTGACATTTCCATACAATTTTTCAGCTGTAATTTCCGGTGACTGGTGACTGCATTCTGTTCAATGAAGGTAGAAAAAGTTAAAATAGCATGATTTAAAGAGTTGCAACGTTCAAAAGACCAACTTCTGTAGAATTGTTTAATTTTTAAACATCATAATTTCGAATTTGATGCAGCGACGCTAAAGAGGTTAGCTAGTAATAAAACGAAGCAATAATGGACGCCATAACTATATTAATGTAAAATAAGTCAGTTTTTTGATTGAGTTGACTCCAGAATCAGAAGGAACATCGAGAATTATTTCTCAGATCTTAAATGTTTAGTTTTAATAAAATTTCATAGCATCCACATTTTTGTAATCAACTGTTTATATGCACAGAACCTTCAACTGCAAGTGCAGGTTTTTAAAGCCACAACAGCTACAACTTTACATTCGAATCTAAAGAACACAATAAGGTTGCCCTGAGCCTAAATTAGAATTTAAAAACTAACATGAATCCGCCCGAAGACCTACATATGTACATAGATTTTAAATATTTATAAAGTTTGAGATCTGTCTCGTGCCCTCCCTTTTAAAATCACACGGCATCAATTTATACCGTTTTTACAGTCATGGCTCATAGGCCAGCACCAATCTCAGCGTAAAACCTTCAAATCGATCCCAAATCCGCTTAAGGCCAATTAAATGTATCTGGAACAAGCTAAAGTTTCGAGGGTACACAACAACGCACATTGTCGCCGTAAAAGGTCAATATAGAACTCAAAGTCGTTACGTTTTTTTGTTTGCAACTAAACTCGAATTTTATTCACTCAAAAATACAACTAAAAAAACAACAAGTGATCTAGATGAAGAAAGAGAAACAAAAAGAAAATTGTTAACAATAATTAAAATAGCTTCGAGATACAAGATCTATCTAGACTCAGAGAATCGTTCTGTCCTTTCACTTTGTTCGGCATTGTACGACTCCAAATCAATGTGGGCCACCATGATGGAAGCTGAGAGCTGCCCCTGGATGAGTTAGTTGTGCGACTACCCTTTAGGGAGCCGGTGAACGCAATGCAGCAGACTTCTGTTGACCTTCTTGGAGGCCAGCTTTTTCTCGTGCCTCTGAATGGAGCACTTGCTTTGCAGGCGCATTCACAGTAACCTGATGAATATTTGTGAAAGGTTCCCGTTCGACGACCTCCTGCACCGTTTGGAATGGATGGTTGACAACGATGCGTCGTGTCTGAACACTTTCACTGGCTGCTCCGCCATCATTGGGAGCTGGTGAAGAAGCAATGACACGATGTTCGCCTTCGCCATACGTGCGACCACTCCTCAAGGTGATGGCGCCGTGTGTTTGTTCGTTGCGATATTTGTGCGGGCCACGCACTTTCTGGTGCTGATGGTGTTTGGTGGCGGCAGTAGATGTAGCTGTGACGACGGTCTCAGATGATGGAGTTGTCGCTTCGTAATTTGCGGAAGTGCGGTGCGATTGAGATCTTGTTATTTGGGGTTGTTCGGGCTGACTAAGTGGAGCAGGTTTGACGTTGCTGGCACTAAGTTCGATTTGGCTTTGGCGGGTGATAGGAAGTTGTGCCTGAATCTGGTATCCTTTGTTGGCAGTGGCAACTGGGACAGTTGGTATGGGATGTTGTAATGGTTGTGATTGATGAGGGTAAATTGGTCGTGGTTGGTCAGCGTAGACCAAATGCAAGCGACGACCAGATGGCGAGAATAATGAGGAACCATCGGCACTGAACCGAAGGAAGTGTTGTTTGTGGCCGTGCGAGTGGTGCTTCACAACTGGACTAGGAGGGGCATACAGGATTCCAGGGTTACTTTGGGCAAGAACCGAGGCGTATGTTTGAGGTTGGGAGTGTGTTGTGTCTTCAATTTGTTGTTTGGCTGCTGTTTTTGTTGATGCAGCAATGGGCAGTGTAGACGACTCGATTCTGGCAACATATTGAGGTTTGGGAGGGATTTCAATATTTTCACTGCGAGCTGAGGTATGTTCAACTGGAGCTGGAGTGTTTAAACTTTGGTCCTGAGTGTATTTCAGGGGAGATCCACGTTGTTGATATTGCCTCCGACCTGATGTATAAGGCTCTAGGGTCTTAAGAGTTGGAGTGATTTGTTGTTGGAACAAAGTGGGTTGCTGATGAGTGCTGCTGTGGACTTCGGAAACTTCGAGGGATTCTTCCAAAGCTTCGGTCACATGTTGCGGTTTTGAGAGGGAATTTTCAGTTGGCTGATGAGAGTTGGTAAGATCTTGGGATTTTTGCTGGTGTCGAATCTGAGCAACTAAATTGTGATGACCCGGTTGTTTGTGTTGATAGCTTGATTCAGGCACATGTTGCTGGCTATTTGATGATGCTACTGGTAGAAAATGTAGATCAGAATATTGTTGGTGGTGTCTACTATGGAGGGGTTGTGATTCTTGGACAAAGAATTGCTGAGCAGAATGTTGGCGATGAGCATGTTGCGGATGCAAAACTTGTTGATATGAATGACTAGCAGGAGAATGTTGATCAAAATTGCCGTTTGCGGAAACAATTATTGGTTGAGAGACGGCTCGTAGAAAATAGTGTTGATCAGGTTGTTGATGCGCACTGCCAGAAGTTTGGGAAACTTGAATAGGCTGCTTAGAACTCCCTACAAATTGATGTTGCTGTTGAGAATGTGACTCGCTTGGTTGCTGACTGCCTGAGAAACTTGCTTGTTGAACAGATTGTTCCTCAAGTGGTGAGCTTGTTGGAATTTCAGCAACATACGCTGGATTTTCGTAATTTTGGTGATGGGAGGAGAGAGCGCCATAACCTTGTTTATGTGATTCCTTCTGTTCTTCGGGTGTTTCATCCGCTCGAATTTCTTCACCAGTAAGGAGCTGACCTTGATATCTCATTCTTGGGTAGTTCTGTTGAGTCAGTCGACCCAGAGGCGATCCATTGGAGCTTATTTCCACATATGAAGGATACGAGAAATCAACATGTCCTGCAGATTGTCCTCTAGACTGGCTGACTGAGAATGATCGTTCGGTGGTAGTGGTAGTAGAAGAAACGGCTCCTTTGCTTTGAACATTTGAATTTCCTTGAATAATGAAACTACTGCCACCATTGTGACCGTGATTGTCGAGTGCTGTAACAAGAATTGGAACTCCTGTTGTAGTTGAAACGAAACTACCACCGTTTTGTGGTCTCAATAGTATGGAGCGAGATCCACTTATTGAGTAGGAGGGTGATTGTGTTGTTGAGTAAATTACCTCTCCACCACCAAATGATCCACTAACACCCGAATATCCAGCTCCGCCAAAACCACCTCCTGAATATCCACCTCTCGATCTTCCGATTAGGATTGTGGGTGTTGGTGAAGCTGGTGGAAGATATGGAACCGGAGTTGTTGAGTAAATTCCTCCTTGTGATTGCTGGAAGCCTGCCCCAGAAATGCCTCCACCTTGTGATATACCGATACCACCCTGAGACTGTTGGAAACCTATTCCAGAGACTCCACCACCAATTGATGACGGTGTTGTTGATTGGAAGAATGGGGTACCAGTTGTTGAATAAATGCCACCTTGTGATTGCTGGAATCCTGCTCCAGATATGCCTCCACCCTGTGATATTCCAGCGCCTCCCTGAGATTGTTGGAATCCTATTCCACCACCGATTGGTGAAGGTGTTGTTGACTGATAGAATGGTGTCCCGGTTGTAGAATAAATACCACCTTGTGATTGTTGGAATCCTGATCCAGATATACCTCCACCTTGTGATATACCAACACCTCCCTGAGATTGTTGGAATCCTATTCCGCCACCTATTGGAGAAGGTGTTGTTGACTGATAAAATGGTGTTCCGGTTGTGGAATAAATACCACCTTGTGATTGCTGGAATCCTGATCCAGATATGCCTCCACCCTGTGATATACCAACACCTCCCTGAGATTGTTGGAATCCTATTCCACCACCTATTGGTGAACGTGTTGTTGACTGATAGAATGGTGTTCCGATTGTTGAATAAACACCACCACCACCCTGTGACTGTTGGAATCCACCAGCTGATGATGTCTGAGTGTAACCAGGTCCAGGAGTTGTTGTTACCGAGATACCACCTTGCGATTGTTGGAAGCCTCCACCAGAGCTGCCACCTTGAGATTGCTGAATTCCCACGCTAGTTGTTGTTGATGTCCCAACACCTGGGGCAGGTGTCGTTGTTACAGAAATTCCACCTTGCGACTGTTGGAAACCTGCGCCACCAGCTGCACCTTGTTGTTGTTGAGTTCCAACGACAACAGTTGTTGATGGAGCGCCAAGTGGTGATTGTGTTGTTGTTGAGATTGCAATTCCACTCTGTGACTGTTGAATTCCTACTCCTCTTTGGCCTCCACCAATTGCACCTTGAGATTGTTGAATTCCAATTCCACTAGTTGAACCACCTTGTGAAGGAATTCCAACACTGGAAGCGTATGTTATACCCGAGCCCCCTTGTGAGAAGCTAAAACTGCCTCCACCTGGCTGCTGAATACCAATAAAGCCACCTTGTGAACTACCACCATTAATGCCTAATCCATTGGCAAAGCTAATGCCGCCTTGTGATTGCTGAAATCCATTACCCACGAACGAACCAGTTAATCCTCCCACTGCAACAACTGTTTCTCCTGTTGGTACCTTAGCTACAGGCCGATCAAGTTCAACAATGACCGATCCAGCTGGTCGAACAATCACACGCTCCTCAATGTCGTAGTAGTGTTTCTGGATTGCGGGTCGTCGGATTTCATAGGTTCGGGTTTTGACAGCATTTTGGGCGACATTGAAGGTCCTTGGGATGAAATCACCATACTGATAGTATTGCTGATCGCCACCACCCCCATGGACGTCGGTGAGGAAAATTTGTCCTCCACCATGTCCACCTTGCGATTGAAGAATGAAGCCTTCATTTCCAGCAGCTGCGCCGGATGACTGGAAAATGTAACCGTCACTACCGGAGAATGATGCTGATTCTGCGTGATGTAGGGATGCGTCATGGGGCTCATGACCCAAAATTGTGTAGGATGGTTGGTGCTCTGGCCCTGGCAGGAGGTGTGATGTTAGAGTTGGATGGACTACACTTCGTTCAAATGCTTGCAGTTTGGCTGATGGACGTTTGAAAACCTCAACTTGCGAGGACTTCGTATCTTTGGTTTCTTCTTCTGGCAACAGTTCGGAGTCTTCAGCAGGTGGGGAAGGACTTGTTGACACAAAGACCTGAAAAAAAGGATTTAATTTCCAGAAATGATTGTGTTCAAAAAGAACTTCGACTTACCGTTTCAATAGTTGGTCGACTGTGATATTTCTGAATGAATCTTTCGAACTCCTCGTTTTCGATTTCATCGTCTTTTGGTATTTCCCGATTCGAACTGCGAATAAATGCTGCTTGAGCGATTATCTCCTTTGGTTTGGCAGTGGTGCTTTTCACTGGTCCGGCCTTGAGATCTTCTGGAGCCTTTCCGTCGACATAAGACACATCAGCAGGGTTTTCGCGAGGAACATCAACGGACAGAGTATTATTTTTTTCAGCGTACACTGCTTGCAACAGCAGGCACACGAGGACCACACACTTCATCCTGTAGATGAAAACGAAAAAAACAACACACAGTACTCGTTAGCTCAAGACGAACTTGTACAGACTGTTATCACTCAACCAAAACCGAAAATTGAAAGCAAAAGCTTCCACTTTAAGTCAAATTATTGCTAACAAAAAGGTTTTTCAACGAAATTTAGTATTCCGAACGTATCGCCACCTATGAATCAATCTAGATCACGTATTATCCTCTCTATTATCTCACCTCAATAAATCTTCACTATCACGATTGTTAAATTTTTATACTTTTTTAAACAACAATTTGGGGATTTTTCGTTGCAAATTTAACTGTTCGAAATCAATTGAATGAATAACACTCAAGATTGACGGGCAGAGCGTTTTTATATGACTATTAAAAGCCTTTGCATTATTTTAAGTCGACCAAATGATGAGCCTAACATAGTGACTTAGTTTTTGTGTTTTACAATTAAGGGACGACAAGCTTAGCCGCCCCACTTTTTGTTGCTAGTTTGTGCTATGTCACTTGAGATTCAACAATATACGATATTATGGTTTTCCTTAAATGTATCTACGAGCTCCAATCAATCACTGTGTCAATATCAACGGTGATGCGTTGCATGACTGACCAGACACTACCTGTCGGATTCACCACACCAAATACGTCATATTTTCCAGTGTGTATAAATGCCTTAAAACGGATTCGAATTCGGCAATGTTCTTATAATCGTCATTAGAGGTCATACTTCCATTCATGAAGTTGTCTCACAATTCTAGGAATGTGCATCAATGAACTATGTTTGATTGATGGCAGATGTGACCATACGCCATAAAAATGAGAGTGCATTTACTTCTCAAATTTAACTGAGGAATGGTAGAAGCAGCAAGCGTACCTACTTGAGCCTTGTGGACATTTTGTTTGCTGAACTTGCAACAACCATCAACCATCTTATTCAAAGCTTATGAAACGAATATTGGTTAAGTTTGGGGTCATTGAAGACAACTCACGCTATCTCTTTTTCTTTGAAAGGTTTGGGCCCTTATGCATCCGTGAAGACAGCTTTCTCCGTCATATTAGACCTAGATGTCGCCCTATACATCGTTTTCTCTATACTTTGTCATACGCGTTGTTATATCACGTCGTTGACGAACGATTTCAGGCGTTGAGATAGATAAAACAAACGACTATCGCTGCTACAATTATGGCTTAAACAAAACACGCTTCAGCTTCGTGTGCGTTGCAATGCACTTGATTCGATTTTGCTTTGAATGACAATTCTCCTTCCATCATCCTCATCCCTCCAAAAGCAAATTAATTTAGTTTATTGATTCTTTCTTATAGCTGTTGAGCTGTCAGACAAAGCAAATGTTTAGCATATTTGAGCAGGAGCTTTCGTTTGTGTAACTCCAAACGAAAGCTCCTGCGCAATATTGCTTAAGTATCATGAGGTTGAAGCTTCATTGTGATAGCATGCATTGAATTCCTATGGCTGAACTCTTAAACGTCATTCGAAGTCGAAGCTAAAGGCTGAATCACAAACACGCTTCAGCTTTGAATGACAATTCTCCTTCCATCATCCTCATCCCTCCAAAAGCAAATTAATTTAGTTTATTGATTCTTTCTTATAGCTGTTGAGCTGTCAGACAAAGCAAATGTTTAGCATATTTGAGCAGGAGCTTTCGTTTGTGTAACTCCAAACGAAAGCTCCTGCGCAATATTGCTTAAGTATCATGAGGTTGAAGCTTCATTGTGATAGCATGCATTGAATTCCTATGGCTGAACTCTTAAACGTCATTCGAAGTCGAAGCTAAAGGCTGAATCACAAACACGCTTCAGCTTTGAATGACAATTCTCCTTCCATCATCCTCATCCCTCCAAAAGCAAATTAATTTAGTTTATTGATTCTTTCTTATAGCTGTTGAGCTGTCAGACAAAGCAAATGTTTAGCATATTTGAGCAGGAGCTTTCGTTTGTGTAACTCCAAACGAAAGCTCCTGCGCAATATTGCTTAAGTATCATGAGGTTGAAGCTTCATTGTGATAGCATGCATTGAATTCCTATGGCTGAACTCTTAAACGTCATTCGAAGTCGAAGCTAAAGGCTGAATCACAAACACGCTTCAGCTTCGGCTTCGTCTGCATAACGATGCAAACGCTTCGAGTTTACTTTAAATGACAGTTCTCACTCCATCATGTTCATCCCTCCATAAACAAATGATTTTTGTTTTTCAATTTTTTTTAACAACTGTTGAGCTGTCAGACAAAAAATAATCAGCATATTCGAACTAAAGCTTCCATTTGGAGTCACGTTACGTAATATTACGTACGAAACGTGAGGTCGAAGATTCATTTTGATAGCATGCATTGAATTCTTATGGTGAAGGTGAAGCCGAAGCTGAAGCGTGTTTGTGATTCAGCCTTATGTCGTTTTCCATTGGTCGTCCAGCATTCGGAAGAGTCCAGAAAAACAATTCCATTGGACTGACTTTGACAGACGGAATGCTTCTGAGAAGAGCAGATCTCTTCTGTTTTGAAAACAGAAGCGTCCGAAGAATGACACTTACACTACACCATAACCCGTTCCATTGCAGGTAGCAGAAGGAACGTCAAAAAAAGACCAATTGAAAACGACATTAAAGCGTTTTTGTGGTTCAGAGTTAATTATTGTCAATAAAGTTCAACTGCGCAATATACTGCCCTAATCGCTATTCAGTTAATTTTCAAATGATTTATTGAGTTTATTTATTTAACACCCATTTGTATGTTATTTGTTTTATATCGGCGCCCTATAAAGGAATATGGATCAAAGTAATCAGCCTTTTTTGGATAAAAACAATCATATCCATAGTGAGGGTCCTTGGCAAAAACAGAGCTTAAATTTTTTAAGTATAACAAATTATATCTAACAATTAAGCGGTTGATGTTGTTAAACAAACATTTGAAATGGAACCAGGGCTTGCACTTGAAATGCAATTTCATGGTATTTTCAAAATTGGGAATATTCTTAAATTGACTATTATTGTGATAAAGAAGGTAAAGTATAGAAGATTAATAATTATTGTCTGACTGCTTAAGGCAGCTCATAATTTATGTATAGTTATAACAAAATAGAGGTGTTACTCTTTTGTTGGCTGAAGAACAACTGGAATACCGTTATTCAGCTGTCAGGCAGAGGCAATTTGATGGGTGCATTCACATTACAATGTGAATTCATATTAAAAAAGGTGCGTTTACATAACAGTTCTTTTGCTCAGGTGTGAAGTGATGCTTCATCCATGGTCATGAATCGACGCAAAAACTCGCCATTTTCAATTTTTGCGGCACCCACCTTGCGCATAGCTTTTTCACACCCAATTTTTCGGTAAGTACACTTTGGTCCATATGCTCCTTATGCTCCATATACCCCATGTTTATCAGGCAAAAAATACCGTGGCATATTCTGCTGAATGTTGCATACAAAATCCTAACCAACATACTGTATGAGCGTCTTAAACAGTTCTGCAACATATTAATCGTCACGTAGCTACAGTGTGGCCTCAGGCCAGGCAGAACAACGAAAGACAAAATATTCACACGGAGGCAAATCCTGGAAAAGACCAACGAATTCTAAGACGAAACCCACCACCTTTTCTTCGACTTCAAAGCTACTTATGATAGCATACACCGCCAAGAGCTTATGATGGCGATGTCTGAATTTGAGATTCCGAACAAAATAATCCAGCTGTGCCGTACGACCGACGCTGAAAAATACGCTTTGCAGTGTGCAAATGGGGAACAGCTCATCTGAATTGTTTCAAACATGCGCAGGGTTTTCGACAAGGAGATGTGCTGTCATGTGGCTTCTTCAACATATTCCTGGAGCAGATAGTAGTGCATATGGCAGGTGTGAGCACACTATCTTCAACAAATCTACCCAGCTCCTAAGCTATGTGGATGACGGACATCATCGGTCGCTCCCATAGAGCTGTACTTGAGGCCTTCACATCGATTGAAAAACAGGCGAAACTCATTGGTCATGAAGTGAATGAGGACAAAACCAAGTACATGCTATCAACAAACAAAACATCTGTCCATCGCCTAGGACAAAACTTCACGTGGTAGAAGTAATTTCGAGGTAGTTAAGGTGTTCACCTACCTTGGAACAAACGACACCTTAGCGGAGATCTAACGAAGAATTACCGCAAACAGCTGCTACTTCGGTTACGCAAAACAACTGGTTTCAAATCTCCTCACTCGAAAGACAAAGTGTCTGTCTGCTATACAAAACTTTGACTTTTACAGTTCTACTCAACGGCGGCGCCGAGTGCTTGACGATAAGTAAAAAAAAGGGGAATTGCTACTGGGCACTTTCGAAAGAAAAATTCTTCGACGGATTTTCAGTCCCGTATGCGACGATTGCGAATGGAGAAGAAGGTTCAACCGCGAACTGTACGAGCTGTACCAAGATGTGGATGTAGTCGTGAAGGCTAAAAAAGACGATTACATTGGCTCGGCCACATCGAGCGAATGGACGACAACGCTCCAGCCAAGAAAGTCTTCTTCTTCTTCACAGCCCCCAAGGAAGACCGAACTTAGGGTACAAGAACCAAGTGACTGGAGAGTGCATGCGAGGGACCGATCCCGATGAAAAACTGTAGTACGTCAGGCTGACATCCTTCATGGATTGGGAGCCGGTCAAATTAGTAAGTTAAGAAGATAATTGATTGAAATTGCATCCAGAAAAACTGACACCATAACCTTGCCTGCTGATGGAACTGGTTTTGCTTTCCATAGAGCCAATTCTTGCCTTTCAGTCCATTCTTTTGTATTAAGTGTGAAGTGGTGGACTCGTGTTAAATCCATAGTTATGAATCGATGCAAAAACTCGACTTTATTTCTATGAACTTTGCTAAACTTTGAAATATACTTCCGAAGCTGCTTCTGTGGCATTGTCAGCAATGGTGGACCCCACCTTCCAGAAAGCTTCAGCAGAAAGCATACACTTTTAATGAATACCAATAAGATATTACGATGCAAAAGGTAAGAACTTCCTGCTTTACTCAAACACTTCACCAATGCGATAGGTCGGCTTCATTTGATATTACTCTATGCTATGGCAATAAAAGCGATTTCAAGTCGCCAGATCTCTGAATTTTCCCAGGTAGCCTATGTATATCAAGTCAAAACTATATGCGTGGTCTGGTTACCGAGCTATGATCAATGCACCATTTTTTTGTTTTAGTCCTTTCTTTGGCTTATTGTAATCCACTAAAAAGAATATTCGGATGAAAATATCTTCAGCATGTTATAACGTAAAAAAAACATTGTCATAATTCTTTTTATTGCATAGAAATTACACACATCGACATTTTTGTATGTTGCGTATACGCCATAGTGAATATCTTCTGATGCAAATAGCTCGGCAACCAATGCTTGGAATTGAGTTTGGTTTTCAGTAATAAGCTCAGGATAATGAAATATGTTGAATTTATCGGAATTGATTTTCTCATGATTTTCGAAAAATATCATTGGTTTACCCCTTGCCGAAATTTTGCACAGAGAAATAATCTTTCAAAACCCATCGAATGATATATTAATAGAAAGGTCTGGTAGCTGCGATATTTCCACAAATGTTAATTATTTGCACACATTTTCCCGCAATTTTAAATCGATGTTTTTCAAAATTTTCCTCGATATCAGTTTATACATCAAAATAAGGGACATCAGCCATTTAAAGCTCCACTTCACTTGAAAGATGTGTTCAGCTTTAGAGAAGGTATTGTTCTAAGTAACACCATCGTCACGTCGTCTCAGTTCTGCGTTCTCATCGTAATCGATGTTTAGCAGACTAATGCTTCATTTATAATTTTTGTTCTATAAGAAAGCGATATTTAGTTTGTTCCAGTCGCTGCCATTGAGGATTGCGAAGACTTCGGTGAGATCAAGATAGTTTTTGTGCCATATTAGTCGACGAACTTCTACTATGTTCTTCATGAACTTCTATATGTTCTCTTTCCTGGGTATTGCACATCGACCAGATGATAAGTAAGTCATCTCTATGCGGGATGAAATTAAGCGGTAGTAGTTCTCCTCTCGCTCGTAATATCAAAGATATTTTGTCTAAATTTGAAATACCTAAATTGTATTCCAATGTCGAGTATATTTCTCTATGACGCGAACCTTTCGCATATTCAATGTTTTCGTTCCTCAGCATTATCGCTTTTGATGTAGCAGTAAAAACTTTGAATCTAGCGCTGAATGGGACATCCTTGCTGCAATATACTTGTTGCCAGACAGTTCCGATCGCGTTTTTAGATGCCGATGATTTCTTTTCAAGATTTATCTCCAAATTCATATTGTTTGTTACCGTGAATCCAAAATACTGGTATTCCTTCACTGTTTCTATTTGTTCAGGTCCGTATCTCCATCCTTTGGTCTCCGCTAGCCGACCACTCCCTCTCCTAAAGACCATTGTTCTAGACTTTCTAAGGCCGACCGTCAAACTCCACTGTTTGCAGTAATCATGCAACTTATTTATCATCAGCTGGAGCGATTCAGAATATTCTGCCAATGATACCAAATCGTCTGCATTTTGATTTGTAAGCTATCAATGTTAATTCCACACGGCAAGATTCTGAGAAGATCCTCGGTATACAAGCAAAAGATTAATGGACTTAGATTGCATCCTTGCTTTAATCCTACAGAATTTGGAACCAGCCCGATAGATCCTTGCCATCCCAAATCGCGTTTAATGTTATATTGTAGAGCCTTTCGATGACATTTACAAACTTTAGCGACAGAGAAGAGAACTCTCTTTTTGAACATTAAACTTTAGTTTTATTTAAAAATAATGCAGTACAAGATAAGATACATTTATAAGAGTAACGATTAAATATATAAGGACCAGTCCACAAATCAAATGCACTTATCTTCATTTCAACAAGGAATAGAATTCTTTTAGAAAATGCACTTGTTTTAAACAAGAGCCAAGAGGATGTTTCCATCTTACAACAGCTTCTCGATATCCTTGGCAATGTCCATAGGATCTGTTGTTGGTGCATAACGATTAACTGGGATGCCCTCTTTGTTAACAAGGAACTTAGTGAAATTCCACTTGATACTGCTTGTCAGGGTTCCAGCTTGTTTGTGTTTCAGATACTGAAAGAGGGGATGAGCATCATTTCCGTTGACATCAACCTGTAAACAAAACAACAAAAATTAATCCAAAAATTCAAAATCATAGATACAAATCTTTACCTTTTGGAAAACATCACCGATATCAGCCTTGGCATCCCTCAAATGGCATACCATCGCTTCGCCATCAGCTTCTGGCATTTGTGAGTTGAACTGATTGCAGGGGAAATTCAAGATCTTCAATCCCTTGTCGCCGTACTTTTCCTTCAACTCTGTGAGTTTCTGGTAGTTGTTTTTGGTAAGGCCACACTGCGAAGCAATATTCACAATTAATACAACATTGCCCTTGTACTTCTCCAGGGACACTTCATTGCCGTGAGTGTCTCTGACACTGAAGTCGTAAATTGACTTGGCGTTCTTGGCTTCGTCAGACATAGTGTTGGTCTGGAAATAAGATTGTTTTCAAAACATCAACATAAAAGGAAAAGCAAAAGGAAAACAAAATAAGATGGTTAGAAATGAGAAAACTGGTGTTAAACATATGGTCATTTGGGCAAAACTACTTGAAGCACAGAACTCTTTTTTGTATTACTCACATTGCTGGCACACCGAACGACCTGAACCAATGGCAAACTCTGAATTGGCAACAAAACTAAACCCAATCGAAAGCCAGCAACAGACACTGACGGAATAATGGCTGGTATACGGCGACTATTTGGATTTGAAGTTCGATAGGCAAGCGTGCGCATGAAAGTGTTCTTGGCCGCTAATCGGCTGGTTCTGAGAAAATTACCTGGAAGCATGACAGCTGCTGTTGCTGCTGCTGGAAGGGAAGTTTAAAGCATATGAGTATGTAATTATTTAATGGTTTGTCCGGATTGTTGCTTTTGATGGATTTAGTTTACTAGAATTGATTGTCACGCAATTTCATGAATTTTTAAAAAGGTTCGCCTATTTTGTGTAAGGTTTTTGCATATTTTATTATGTTGATTTCTTGTTTCTGTAGGGAAGGACGTAGGTCAAGGTTCTTCATGATAACTCGTAACGATAGAACACAGGCAGGACAATTAAAATGTAATTAGAAACGCATTTACGAACTGAAGTTGCACGGATTATCGACAGAAAAAGCATAAGTATCGATGATTTCAGATCTTTCATTCATAGGAAATCGTGCTTCATGTTCGAGCCACTTTAATCTTCATCTCTGTTATGAGTCTGGCCTCGACTGACCATATTAATTGATACATGTTATGCATAGGTCCTTTCAATTAAATTGAATTCACTAATGTCTTGTCTCGTTTTAATTATACAAGACACCAATGAACATTTCAGACACTGAAATAAACTCATGTCGTTTTCCATTGGCAGTCCAGAAGCATTTGGAAGAATCCAGAAGCCTTCTGAAACCATTCCATATGACTGAATTTGACAGACGGAATGAGAAGAGCAGAACTCATCCGTTTTGAAAACAGAAGCGTCTGAAGAATGAAACTTTCATTATAACCCGTTCCATTGGAGGTAGAAGAAGAAACGTCAAAAAAAGACCAATGGAAAACGACATCAGACAACGAGACGAATAATCATTTTTGGTCACATTGACACTCATCAAGTAGCAACCTTAGGAGCAGAGGCATGAACCCTTATAAAATGAAATGAAAACGCTATAGGTTGCTTCAAGAGACAAATTCAAGACAAAGAAAAGGAGAATTGGGAAAATTGTCAACCAATATCCGTATGGACTATTAAGCGACACAGATCTAGCCAGAAATTGTCCAAGTCCAACGACTTTGATGGCTTGGTTATATAGAGCGAACGGACGTGCTACTGCGGCGGCGCAGTAAGTCTACGAATTCAGTATCAACAACGACGGAGTAAAGAAAGACTGCGACACAAAGAAGATCGAAGGATGAATTCGAAGTGGAACAACCAAGTGATTCAGAGTATTTATTGATCGGGTCAGGGATTTGCGATTGAAGATATAAATGTACCGGAAGCTTCGAATGTTGTCAACACCTCAGATGGATGGAAACTTCCACATTTATCTCTAAAGATAGAACGGACTATTAAGTCATAATTGATTCATTAATTCAACAGAACCTATGTGCAATAATAAGCAATAACCAAAATATAACCTCAAAAAAAGTTGGTGTTTGGTGAAAGTCGAATTGTATTTGCTGTGACTGTCACAAATACATCGACAGATAAGATAGCGAAGAATATTATTTATCACGATTAACAATAAAAATTGAACAGCAAGCAAACACTCATCCGAATCCGAGTTAAAAATGTTCACACCCACATTCGACTTCGAACAACAACAAAGGTTATTCTAACTTCTAAGTGCATAAACGCAATTTTAAATTTCACAACAAACTAATTTGTTATCTTTTTTAAAAAGAATACCTTCGATGATGAGGATCCCATATCAAGTAAAAATTTTTATAATCAGTGAACCACTCGAAAAGCACGACAAAAACAAACTGCTTGAGCATGAGCATAGAACTTTCTTTCCAAGGCAAAGGTTGGTTTTGTTTCATTTTCTGGAATGACTTGCATTATCGGAAAACATCGACTGACGGACTGATCGGTGAAATTGAATGATTTTCTTTATCTTTACAGTAAACAGTTTGTGATTAATCATATCTACCGCTATGACTACATTTTAAAAGCGAAGCGAATTATTACTTAGCTCCACAGATAGGAAAAGTTAATACATTTATGAAAGAAGTTCTTGTTTCAAATAGAATATTTAAGAATAAAATAGAATCAAAATAATTACTTGCGCTTGCATATAATAAAAGTAACAGCCACCAAGGGCAGTTACAAAAGCTCCAATGACGAAGTACGAAAATGATGTCATTATTCCTTTTTTTCGGCAGTTTCGAGAACTAAATAGTCTCCAGGGGAGAGAATATATTCTTTAAAAGGAACTTAAAAATTTTAGAGACAATTAACTGATGTTTAAAAATAGAATTTTCTAAATAATCACTTCGTAATAAGAAAGAAAAGACACGCAATTGCAGTGTACCGATTATGGTGAAATCAAACAAAAACTTTGGTAATATTTTTAATTTATTTTCTTTGAAATGTTTAAATAAAGAAGTATAAGGATGTTTAATTAAATGAGAAGCTTACGTTTTTTGTTTTGAATTGAAATGTGCTTCGAATAAAATTGAATAATTAAATTTTTCTTGGACTTTCTTGCCGGCTGATTTAACTTTTCTATTTTGCTTTCGATTTTTTTACAACTGCGACGCCGACGATATATTTTTGACACTTGAAATGTAGCAGAACAGATATGTATATGAGGAGACGGTTCTATGTTTTGTCGGTAGGGTAGTACTTGCCAAACTCTACGATGGATTTCGAGACTGAATTTACATAGGCTTTGTTTCTGAGGATTAAAAGAGGACAAATATACTACGTTTCTTTAATTCGAGATTTACGGAAGGCGGAAACGTAGTATTACAAAAGTAAGCAAAGAAATCGCCCATGGCATAGTGGTAATGGGCGTTGGCTGACCGCCATATACTTAAGTGCCCCATACACATTTCAACTCGATTGTAAACTGAGTTGTCAACCAGGTTTGTGTTCGAGCGAGCACACACTGCATAGTCTGAGTTGGAACGCATTGCTTCTACTGAATAAATGAGAAAAAAACAGCAACAAAAATGAGGTGGTAGGACCATATTTACTGTGTATTGGAAAAAACACGCATACTATCGCAGTATAATCCATAGCTTGTTGGCATTGTCATTTTGACAGCTCGGTTTCCCATCTCCTTTTTAAACTCATCTGTTGTTTTGACAGCAAATCAACCAACTCGTCCATATGCAGTTCAATTCAGTTGAAAGACTTTATATTCAACTTCAAAAAAATCAAAATCTTTTGATTTTTCTTCAACCAAACATTCAACTGTCAAATCGATGCAATGACAAGGCCACACACAGGTTGATTTACATTTGATTTGATTCAGTTGACGATTGAGTTGAACTGTGTATGGTGCGCTTTAGCAGCACTTTGTGGGGATTTTCATTTTTTTTTTGCATGCAAATAATTAGATGAGAATTTGGTGAAATTTTCGTTGGCTGGTACGCAGAATGGGAAAGTTTGAATTCTATGCGTGCCTATAAAGTTTTTACTTCATGGGTACTGCCTCTTACACGAGGATCTATCTGTCATGAAAAAAAGTGCTTATCAAATCTCAACTGTTAATAAATTTGAGAAAACAAATTTATTCGTAAAAGAATTGTAGTTGAAACGAACTGCCAAACTCTATTCGCGTTCCACATCATCCACACTCCCAACGAACAAAATGTTCGCGCGCGTCTAACCTCAAAAATCATTTTTGCCTTGTGTTTTGGTCGTTCATTCGCGACGAATTAAAAACTCTCATGTGAAAGAAATGTCAAAATCGACGAATTTTCATTATTCGTTGGTCGTTGTTCGTGCTCATGTGATTAATGCTTAAGGTCAGTAGCGAAATGTCTGCTTGTGTTATTCGACCCTCAATTGTCGATAATGCAGGTAAACAATTGAAAATTTAACATCCCTGTTTTCATGTAATAGCATCCACAGATTCCACACTTATGTCAAAAACTGAATTTTTTGTACTCGCGAAAGAGAAAAAACTTTCGTAAATTTTTTCTTCATTGTTAAATTTATTAAAAAACCACAAAAATCAAATCCATTTCGTTTTGAAATTCCCATCATAAATGAGTTGAAACAAAATCCAAATCAACGAATAAGGTTTCTCATTTACAAAAATGATTTAAACCACTCGAAAGCAAGTTCCAACATTTTTTTCGTTTTGCACACCCCAAAGACACTACGAAAACACAAAAGAGGCTTAATCCAATAAATACTCCACTGTTGCGACTGGGTCCAGTTATTCCATCAAAATGAAGAACAACTCGGACGAAATGTTATCGTCCATAAACAATTCCTTTGAACAGGAAGCTCACGACATTGATGGCAACTATGATGGGCCCGACTTGGATTTCGTGTATGCCGATGTCGATACATACCAGAATGAAATCGCCGAACTCTATAGCTACACGGAATTCGGTGAATTTCAACTGAATGTAAAGGCGTTCGAAGATCAAATGGAAATGTACAATTTGCCACCGAATTGGCAAAAACAAGATTTCAATACACAAAAATCGATTATAATGAAACTTATTGATCAATTGGAAGTGTCCAATCGAACATTCCGAATGCAAGCGGCTCGCTGTATTCTGTACTTGGCGCAGGGCTGTTGGGCTGAAGTGCAATCGGATGAGGAACAGCACCAGAACACACGAGACAATGTAATTGTTCTCTACGAGCTGGGCGTTTTCTCATCGTTCATTGACCTTTTGAATATGGAAATTGACTCGGCCGCCTCGGCGGATTGTGCGGCAATCAAAATCTCCAATGTGTCGCTGGCTGACTCAACAGATCTGCGAGTTATTTTGTCCGTTTTGTACATCATCACGGAAACTATTCGTGACGAGAAGGAGAAAGATTCTGAGGACTACAAGAACATCGCTGAATCCTTCGTCAGCGAAATCAACAGCCCGTTTGGGGACGAGTTGCTGTCGGTGAAGTTGCTGGGAATGATTACTCGATTCTGCAGCGGAGCTGCTCCCCACTTCCCTATGAAAAAAGTACTCCTACTGCTCTGGAAGATCTCTCTGGTCGGCCTGGGAGGCATGGAGGTTCTGAAGAATCTGAAAAACGAATACCGAATGCGCTGTGATCTTCCGCCAATTACCGAGGACACAATGGAAATAACCAAGTGCATGCGAGCCAGCTCGCCACCGGCGACGGCCACCGATATCCTCGACAACCAGGTCAAACGGAATGTATTGCGACGCAGCTTGATCAAGCAGCGATTTTTTGACGAGCAGGAGCAAATGGACATGGAACTGCAATCGGGCGAGGGCGAGGAAGATCTCACCCAGTATTTCCGTCCTTTCGACGATCCGTCAAACAATGGCGGAGGCGGTGGCGGCGGTAATGGTAGTGGAGCAAGCGGCAATAATGGCTGCTCGACGAACAATCAGCGCAATGATCCAATTCACATCACAACTCGATTGCCATGGACCCCGAAGGTACGCCAGAAAGACGTGGATCAGTTCTTGGACATATCAAGGAACAAATTCATTGGCTACTCTTTGATCAATGACCACGAGAGTCTAGCGGGGCTGCCACAGCCGATTCATGAGGGTGTCAAGACGCTCAGGAAGCACATGTACACTAGCTTGGCTGACATTCAGATCAGGAAGGAGGAAGAGATCGCCCGCAACCCGATATCCACGCAAGAGGATGAGATTCAAGTAACACCAGCAGAAATTCTCTATCAGGTAATGTTTTTAAATAGTTTGCATTGAACTCCATTGAATCACACTTTCTTCTGTAGGCCATTCTCCCAAATCTCCCCCAGTATATGATCGCGCTATTGAAGGTCTTGCTGGCCGCGTCGCCCACATCCAAGTCCAAGACCGAAAGCATCAATATCATGGCTGATGTCCTACCCAAAGAGATGCCAATGACACTAACGCAATCCACTCGTTTGGCCTACGACGTCAGCCGCCACAAAGAGATCATCGTCAAGGCTGTCTCGGCCATCATTCTGCTCTATCTCAAGCATTTCAAAATCAACCACATCTACCAGTTTGAGTTCATGTCACAGCATTTGGTGTTCGCCAATTGCATCCCGCTGGTGTTGAAATTCTTCAATCAGACCATCACCGAATACGTGAGCTCAGAGAACGCAATTCCTCTGCTGGATTTCCCATCGTGCGTCATTGGCGAACAGCCGGAACTGACTTGCGGCGAGAGCGTCGTCTACGGTGACAATTCTCTGGCCTATTCGTGGCGGAATGTCTTTTCGTGCATCAATCTGCTGCGCATTCTCAACAAACTGATCAAATGGAAGCACTCACGGGTGATGATGCTGGTGGTGTTCAAATCGGCACCCATTCTCAAGAAGACCCTCAAAGTCCGCCATGCCATGATGCAACTGTACGTTCTGAAACTGCTCAAGATGCAGACGAAATACTTGGGCCGCCAGTGGCGCAAATCCAACATGAAGACGATGAGTGCAATTTATGCAAAGGTACGACATCGTCTCAATGACGATTGGGCCTTTGGCAATGACTTGGAATCACGTCCGTGGGACTTCCAAGCGGAAGAGTGCACTCTGCGAGCCTGTGTGGATCGTTTCAATTTGCGCAGGTATCCGGAAGCGATGCAAAAATGCGGCGCCGGAAGCAATGGCAATACGGCCAACGCCGAAAATGCTATCATGGGCAATGGCATGGGTGGTGGCGGCGGTAATGGCAGCGATCCGAATACCGTGGGACAGAGTCAGTATAACGAAGCGGGCGATGGAGTGTTCCCCAACGATGAGATCCTTTCGCATGCTGATTTCGCGTTCTTCGGGCACAGTGGGTGGTGGGACAAGAAGATCGAGCTGACGGACAACTTCAAGTCGAATTACACTCTGTGGCTGCAGGACGAAGTTTACACTACTCAAATTGACTGGGATGCTATTTAAGAGATTTCCTCGTTGTCTAACCCAAAAATGCTTCTTCACTCACCCAACACTGTTTTTAGTTCAATTTTTTGTTCCCCGACGCCGCCGCTACCCGGTATAGTGGGCCCTGCTTTTTTTTGTGCTTTTATTTGTTTTTTGTTCTTCGCAATCGTTAAAAGGTGAGTTGCTTGGCCTTGCTTGCAATAGAATTTGAATAAAAACGATTTTTGTTTTCTGCTTGCAGTTGCTTTGGCCTTCTTCTGTTAACCGTCATCCTGTCCCCTAACTGTCTTTCAACGTTAAGCTGTTTTAAATCCATAAGCTCATTGATTCATTATGAAAATTGAATAGTTCATTTATAGCGAAGTTATATTATACAATAACCAATAAATTATGAAACACTAAACAGAACAGAAACAATGTTAGGAATTATAACGATTATATACAAACAAAATTATTTAAGCGACAACAAACAAAATTTGCTAAATTTGGCAAAACAACAATAAATAATGATAAATGTTAGTTATAAACAGGATGGAATTTTATTTATGTCATTTGTTGTTAATCTTCGCCCACCAGATGGTATTCCCTTGCCAAATCGAGTACCGGAAGGGAAAACATCTTGGTCAAGGTCATTAGGTAAGAACAAATGCTTGCAGAGATGAGCAAGGGAACAATCTAGATAGCAGCATGTACCAAATCATCTGTAATATATTGTCGGAAGAATACATGCCAGAAGAATGGAACCTCAGCATTGTTTGCGCGAACCTGAAGAAGGGAGAACCTATAAACTACGCCAGCTGCAAAGGAATCAACCTCCTTAAGAACGCTTATAAGATCATCTCTGCCGTAATTTGTGAACGTCTTTAGCCTTTTCTCAATTGATTGATTGGTCCTTATCCTTATCAATGTGGCTTTGCGGCAGATCCTGGAAAACACCGATACCCACCACCTTTTCATTAGTTTAAAGGCCGCGTATGACAGCATATACAGAGGCGAACTGTATTAAACATCCCTGAGAAGCCCGTTCGCTTGTGCAAAATGCCGATGGAGAACTCACTCTGCTCCATCAAGGTTGGCAATGAACTCACGGAATCTTTCGATGTCAAAAAAGGATTCAGATATGGCGATGCACTGTCATGCGATTTTTTTACCATCGTGCTTGACAAGATAGTGCAAAACTCCACCGTCAACACCAGAAGGACTATCTTCCAAAAGTCTGTTCAACTTCTCGCGTACGCCGATGATATTGACATAATAGAAAGAACATACGGTGATGTCAATGCTGCCTCTGTGAGAATTGAGACAGAAGAGTTTGTCTACCTTGGCTCCGCTATTAACACGGGCAATAACACCAGCGCCAAGATCAGACGAAGAATAACTCTGCTAATCGCTATTTCTTTGAGCTAAGAAAGTAATTGAGTGGTAAAAGCCCTCCCTCTATCAATTAAGGTAAGTTATACAACACCCTCATCCACCAGTCCTCATGTATGGAGCAGAAGAATGGACACTGACAAAATCGGATGAAAGTCCCTTAGGCTAGTTCGAGAGGAAAGTACTTCCTGTCGTCTATGGCCCCGTGTTCGGTAATCGAGAAGAAGATTCAACAGCGAGCTTTACGGGCTGTATAACGACAAGAGCCTAACTAGGGGGGTAAAGGTCTAGCGACTCAGATAACTCGGTCATATAAAGCGGATGGACACCACTGCTCTGTCCCGGAAAGCGTTTGACACCATTCCCGAGAGACGAAGAAGTAGAGGAAGACCGCGACTCAGGTGGCGCAACCAAGTGGAAGAGGACCACAATCAA
The DNA here is from genome assembly GCA_920937365.1 of Sphaerophoria rueppellii. Classification (NCBI taxonomy): domain Eukaryota; kingdom Metazoa; phylum Arthropoda; class Insecta; order Diptera; family Syrphidae; genus Sphaerophoria; species Sphaerophoria rueppellii. Next base: position 105,622,088 of record CAKKXW010000001.1, on the reverse strand, counting down.
CTTGGAGTGCAAAACTAGAGACAGCTAGTTTAGGTTAGCTTAAGGGGCTAGGTATTGCTACTCCTCAAGCTAATAAAAACCTATTGTGTTCAGTTAATAAGACCATTGGGAGGCATTGATGAAGTTAAAAATATTAGTACCTGGAGTACCTACTATAGTTTTTCTAAGTCCCCGAATAAATAGTTGTCGAGCAATTTCTTCCTTTGGTGGGAAAGTTTGAAGTATCTTCATGCACCTCCTCGTCACCGCATCCTCTGCTTAGATCATCTGAACTGATTATCATCGTTTTCTTGTGATATCCTAACATTATATCCGGTTATTATGCTTACACGAGATCGAAGTGATCTCTTGGGGTGGAATGCTGACTAGCTGAGCTTGGCTGGCTTACGTCAAGTGTTGATCCTAGTCTTTGTAGTTGGCTTTTTCGTTGCTTGGTATACCGCTATGGAAAAGACCCAGCAGAGTCTAATGTTTTGCTGTGCGCCAAGAACCTTAAGCTCTTCGCGGCAGCATGAAACATGCTTTTAAATGGCTTGCGGATACTTCTTCACAAAAGTCCATAGGTTATTTAACGGTCAACGTAACCGGTCTAATAAGCACTGCTGTTGGCATCACCGGTCTTTGTTCAACCTCTTAAAAAATGCGTTATTTTTAGTTCAATATTCGAATATCCTTTCAGCAAGACACGTTGTCCAAACACAAATTTTTTAATAAGAACAATCACATTTTCCATTAACAATCGATAACTTGTTTAAAATCTTACGAGCTGACGTCTTCAATGCGACAACAAAAATTCAAGTGCAAAATATCTGACGTCCACCAAACATCAATTAAAAATCAAGAAAACAATCTGCCCTCTCCAACAATCTCAAATCGAATCACCTTAAGGTTATTCCTTATCACTCCATCAGTTAACCAATTTTTTACTTAAAAAACAACACAAAGTAATAATAATTTTATTTATTATGCTTTTAATCTCTACTAGCCTTTTTGTGTGCTAAAAAAAATGTGTGTGTGAGTTAACGTAAACATAGTAACTATACTTATATGTTGATAAATTACTTAAACCTTAAGAGAAACGAAACATGCTTCCTCAACCAGGAGTTGTTTGCTCCATGTTATCGTTTTTTGTTTAGATCAATAAAAAAAGGTGAATTAAACACAGCACCTGCGCCGCCCATTGTTACAAAAATATAAATATCCTACAAAATCTAAAAACTGGAATAGATGAGCGTCAAGCTCTCAAATCCATCAAAATCCTGGATTCCCGAAGAGTGCACTACTGATCCATTAAACATGGGCTGGTCATCATTTCGCTCAAATACACGTTGATCCTTTGGACCACAAACTTGAAAATCTTCTCTTTGCACAGCTCACCATTGAGTACAATCAAATCCTTTCGCTCCCTGAATTCGGCAAAATTCTTTTCGTAGTACGGCCAGACGCACATCTCAAAGTAGCCAGTCACATCTGGCGGATCGTAAGTCCGAAGTTCTCGTCTCGCAAAACACTTCTCATACGGCAAATGGAAGTGGAACTTCAACTGGCAAAGTTGTAGCAATTCGGGCTGGTTGAATATGAGGAAACCCTCCATGATGAGAATGTTAAGTTTGGTGGTGTTTTGGGCATTTTGGAATGTCTTTAATTCGCCGAGATAGTCTGGCGGTGTGTTCGAGGTAATATTTGTCGCTGTCGGCGTTTGCGTCGTTGAGTTATTATCCATTGCTAGATAGCGTCCTTTCATGGTCCATGTGATGTCGGAGAGCATCTGTTTCATGTCCAGCGAAGTGAGAACTTCAAAGTTGATGGCATTCAGTTTCTCCACCCATTTGTGACGCAAATCGTCCACCGGCAGGAAGTAGTCATCCTGGCTTATCAATTGGACGTCGCTAATGACGTATTTTGAATTCCACAGACGTGCGCCGCGACGATTGACGAAGAAGTCTCGCAAACTTAAGGCCAACGATGTCTTCCCACCACAGGTGATTCCTGATATACCGATTACGAGCCACTGAGCTGGCATGATAGACGTTTTCTGAATTAATGTCGCAGTCATTCGATTTAGTTGTCGATCATGCCATCCCTTCTGTCCGTCTGCTCAAAAGAAATTTACGTGATCCCAAATATGGTAAAAGGTAAAGACTGACAGTCCACCAACGAAACAAACCCCGAATGCGGCTGGAATGGCGAAAGCGTATGGTAGCGGCAAGAAGAACGAATGAATTATATTATCTGGGAATTAAATTTTCACACAAAACGTTCATTAAAGAGAAAAATAAGATTCAATTAGAATACAATGAGAATAAATGTACTTACCCTCTTCAATGAGCATAAAAGGCAGAACGAACACCCAGAAGAAGTAATAGAGAACGATTGATAGAACTAGACTGGCAATTAGTTTTCCAATGAAAGCATTTGAAGCCATTTAATCAGAACAACACCGACACGAAAACTAATTAATCTTCATAATATGTAAACTTAATTACGTAAAACAGAATTAAAATTAGCCCTTTTCGTCTTGATTGTGATTCTATTTGAAGATTAATTGCGTAGTTAGATGGACATGGAATGTAGCTTGCTAGGGAACAGGTGTAGGTACTCTTCACAAAAGTTGTCGTTTTTTTCCTAATTTTGACGACACTTTGGCGTCTTGAAATATTACTTCTTGATGTGTTTGTTTTTGAAGAATTGTAAGCAGCTGGAACAGGTTAAGCTAAAGCAGCAGCGTTAGCAATTGCGACGAGAAGAAAGTAAACAAAAAAAGTTGGTTTTTCAAGCACGTTGCGCGAGGTGGTTTGGTTTGGATTTGTTTTGTTGTTTGTGTTTGTGCAATTATTTTTGTTTTGCCGTGACAGTTGTGACAATTGATGTCAAATTGGAAATGGGTTTACACACTGAAGTTGGCTACGATTTGCAGTACGATTGTGAATTGTTCATTTTGAGATTGATTGAAATTTCCGTATCCGTATAGCCGGATACTATGTGAAAGGAAATGAAATATTTGTGGTGCTTCTCAAGGTCTATTCGTCTGAAATCAATACAATGGCGCAAAATTATAGTCCACTGATGAACAATTTTAAGACAATTTTAAATTTAAGCTTAAAATGACGTTTGAGTCTTGATTGAAACGTCATTTTAAGCTAGTATCACACTAAATTTTCTTAAAATTGTTCGTTAGCGGACTATAATTTTGCGCCAATGAGTTCAATAGAAGTAAAAATCTACCCATTGCTGAAACGAGTTCTAACACTAAAAAAGTAGTGACGTAGATCGGTTTAGGTTTTCTATGTGAAGTAATTCAAGTCCAGAGCAATATTGCATCTTTTCATTGACTTCAAAGCGCTGTTGAGATTGTGCCTAAGGTCTTCACCGTGATTGAAGAACAAAACACATAAGACGCATCCTTATGAAAGATAAATAATATGAGGTTCGAGCGAGAACACACGTTAACACGCTAACAACGCAGCTTCTCTGTTTGATTTTATCAGCTTTACTGTATGGTGCCGCCAAGTGCTAGATAACTACATATCTATTTCAAAAGGATATTGATATTGGTTCAGACAAAAATGTAGTAGGTGTACACTCGCCAGGGATCTTATGTTGTGGAAATGCTCAGAACTTAATGTGTTCACTCGTATGTATAGTTTTAGTTACCTGTCATGTATAACCTTCATCCTATGTCATCAGTCAAAAAACTTACTCCTTGCATTGGTTTCAGTTTTCCAAGTTTTGATTTGTTGAACTTGAATTTTAACAAAACTAAATAAAGGACTGGGTTTTTTTGGCAGTACGGACATTTTTTACAATACAGAAATCGTTCAATTGGTCAAAATTGACAGTTCTGATTCTGAAAAAGAGAGATTTCTTGTTTGGATTCAAGATTCTTCGAAATCTAAAAGAATTTAAAATTGGGTACCTATTAAAATGAAATAACAGTTCAAATGTCAAATAAGACGTCATTAATTGTTATTCCATTCCAATGCAAAAATGGTTAACCCAAACAAAAAATAGCGACGAAGTGCTTACTTGAAAATGTTGCGGATGTTGAAAAGGTTTTTCTGGCTTATCAGCTTAACGCTGTCAAAATGTTGTGTCTTGTCAATACCCGTTAAAATTATTAGCAATTTCGATAAACATCTAATCATACATCAAAACTAAAGTACCTACATTTTAAACGCCGGATTCCCACATTCATATCTAATGACTCGTCGTGATTCTCAGAAAAAGAAGAAACATTTTCGATAGTAAATTTATTTCATCACGACCACGGGCCAAGCTCAATGCAAAATCTTCTAAAGACCTTCATCAAACAAGCCGAATATTATTAGTCACCCCCAGAAAATGCCTTGGGCCATTCGAACATAATCATCGTTTTAGTGATTTAAGATCGAAACAGCTTTCGTCAGCAAACGTGTATCCAAGTACATATATGTGTATGTGTATGCCCACATTTCTGTTAAACTTATAAATCTCTAAAATTGAGTATGTCGCAATTTGGCCATCGAACTATGGTTAACCAATAACTCGAGTTTTTTTTTTGCAAACCAAATTTCCCCGAAACAGCCCCGGCAGCAATCGCTAACAGTGCATCCAAAGGCATAAATGATTATCAGGAATTTCAGTTCTAGAAAAATGCTCAGAAAGCGCAAAAAACCGAACAAAGCGCCCTTTGATGATTGTTCTCGGAGGTTTCATGTTGCTACGTGCATCTTTCTGCACAAAGTTCATTTACCTTTTGAAATGAGGTGATTCTCCCTTTTCGTGGAATTTTTTCTGTGTGGTTTGCCCATGTTCCATGTCTCGCTTTGCTCTACAATTCTCTAATAAGGAACTCAGGTAGCTGGCAACTCGATCGTGTACAATACCCCCAAAAAGGTCCACTTCCGATTGACATATTTTCTAATATATCAGGTGCCAGACAGTCGACTCAAAAAATAAGCCTTTGCCATAGGCAAGTCTTAAAAAAAGATAACAATGAATTTAAATGGAAATATCGAATCGACTAATTTATTGAGTTTTTTGCTAGACAAGAATGCTTTCCAAAAATTCGCATATTAATTTACATTTTTTGATTTATTAGCAAACAAGTTAAATGTCACGTTCGCCATTTAACAAATTCAAAATAGTTGTCAAATGATATCAAACCCCACACTCCAGAGGAGGGAACTTACTGCGCAACATAATGTGACAAGTGGAATATTTGACAGTTATTACTGTTATTACGTTTCAAATAAATAAATGTAGCTAACAATTATTCAAAGAAAGCACATACAATATTGGCCATTAACACGCTCTAAATGACAGGTGTCAGTGTCAAACAAAATGTCATTTCACAATCAAAAATACCCTTTGCAGCAGACACGAACCAGACGCAACTTACTGTGTAATATGTCCAGTTTGTTTCTCATATATGTATGTACATCAGGCGACACCGACACTTGATCCTTTGCCTTCCTTTTTTTTTACTTGAGCCCCCTGCTTTTTAATTTTTTTTTCTCTTATACTCATTCCACTTTCGTTCTCATTGAAACACACCGCATTTACACGATCGTGCCAGGCGTTTGGCGAAGTGTATATGTAGACAGCTTAAACGGGGCTCCCATCATCATCATCATCATCATCGTCATCGTTAAAACGTTTTTTTTTGCTGTGCCACCGACCGCTGCTGCCGTAGTCTTCGTCGACATTGTTGTGGCAAAAAAAAAAAAAAAACAAAAAGGCACAACAAAATCCAAATCAGTTTTTATGAATGAATGAATGAGCAACTGAAATAGTGGTAGTGTTTTATTTTTTGGAATTTATTTTTGATGCCAATGCGAGCGATCCTCTCGTGCAGTATGCTTGTGGGGTGAATTGACCAGAAGCAGCCCCGGCTTACAACATTCTCATATATAAGGTGGAAAGCATAGCGTTTTCGTTTCATTTACGATCAGCTATAATTATGAATCGGATTAGTTTTATGGAGTAAAGACGAAAATTGTTTTGTTAAGAGAATAAAATTACGATAAATCACACGTGGAATATTTTTGTGAATGTGTTAGACTGATATAGAAAATTGTATATTTGTTGCGAATAGTAATTATTTACCTTTGTACTTAAAAATAAATGTGACGTTTTGACGCTCGATAAAAGTGACAAGATAAAAAATAAAACTGTTAAACTATTTAAATTATTAACTGAATACAATTTTGTGAAATATTGAAATCATAAAATACCAAAATGGCTTTTAAGGTGAGGAACATTTTAATTTAAAGATATTTTGGTCAAAGGACCAAAGTGTCAAATATATTCTATATAGATAAAATCATATAATTCTATTGTGAATGGTAATGAAATTTATGATTAAATTTTTAAACGTTTAGTCATGTTTAGACAAGGCCAAGTTCAGTTGTCAAGTGAGAATGGCATATTTGCAAAATCCTTATCAGAAAGTGACTATGTGTGAACACAAATTGTCACATTTTGATAATTAGAAATTGACACTTGGTGTATTAATAGTGACATTTAAGCGGGTTTTTACATGTAACATTGAAAGCATTGCGACCTTCACACGAACGGTATTTGGAAATCTATCACTCTAGAAAAGAGTAATTTTATCCTTAAAAGACTATAAATCACTGTAAATGATACCATCATAGATTTACATAAAAAATCAATAAGGAAGGTTTCACTAGATTATTTGCGGTTAATTTTTTGCGTTTTCTCTTTTGGGTTATTGTTTTATCTATTGTGCATGTAACCGCAAGCACAAGGCCGTATTTCAGCAAACACATGTCATCAGAAATTGCGGTTTTTCTGGGATTTCCTTCTATTTAGACAAAGAGGTTTAATTTTGAAAGGTCTATGACTATGAACCAACATTAGCCTATGAACTCAAAAAACCGTTATCTATTAGTAGTGTCATACTGTTACTAGGCAGTTTTGGAATACATCATTCAAAAACGTGTCACAAGACTATGCAACTAAGCTGTTGATCATTGTTTTTCTGACGTTGTATTACTTATTGAATCAGGTGATGATTATGATCGCTGTTTGACACACTTCTAAATATGATCACCTGTTGACACATGAACTTGATCTTATCGCTTAAAAAGTATTATGTTAAATACATATATTGACATTTCAACGATCACTTTTATTTGTTTTGCTGTTTGATAAATTGATTAAAAAAAGCGGTATATGCAAATAAGAACGTTATGTCGATGTTTTGCAAATGAAAACCAAATAAAAAACAGAAAAATAATCAAGTTATAAAAAAATTGTCAATGAAACATGCAGTCATTTGGACTGTTCGATTGCGTTTACTATTTGAGTTATCTGTCAAATTAATGTGTAGTGTTTTCGTGAGCTGTCAAACTCGTTGTTGAGATGATAGAGTTATTTTGTTTTTCACGTAAGAGCAAGACTTTTTTCTTCTCTCAAAATATGTGATGTAAAATTTGTAACCACTGTAAATACTTCCTTGCAGATAATTTACAGATCTTTAAAAAACAAAATCAAAATTAACGTCATTCAGTAAAGTACAAAAACACAACAGGTTTATTTTTACTTTGAATTCTCAGTTTAAGCAGCATACTTGAACGTCACAAAAGAATCATCGTACTTCCTTTTTCGCATAAAATTTGCCCAAAATAAACGACAAAAACCCGTAATATGCAAATATTTTCTAAATTTACCGACAATTCTCCGTAAAATTCAGTTATTTCTTTTTATAAAATTTTATAAAAAACGTATTCTTATCGTTTACCGGCAAAATGACATTTGGCCAAAATAATTCAAGTAATTAAAATGTCTAAATTTAACATTGTCACTTTTGGTTGCCACTTGTTTCCAAAAAAAAGCAGACAAATTATTGTGACTCCGATGTGAGCGATACACCGATATCATCGTGTCATTTTGTTTTAAGAACAGGTTCCGATTTTTGTTCAATCGACAAGTGTCACTTAATCACGTAATATCGATGTCAACGACAATAATAAATTGATACGTTCCTTTATTATTGACATAAGGTTATCTTATTTTGCTTCCAATGTTTCTGTGTATGCATTTCCTTAAACAAAAGTGTCTCCTTTTAAAATAACTCAACAACCAAAATGTTCTTCGGTCAAGCATGTTTTTTTTTTTCAGGATTATTTGTTTTTTTTATTTTCTGCTTGCGTTTCTTTTTGAAATCTTTATTTTACTTATTTCATTTTTTTCGTGTTACCTTTTGTCGTCATTCTCGTAAAACATTTAACTGCCGACCTTAACGGACATTTTCGGTAAGACCTCCGCGCAGACTGAACGGCATTGGTGTGTAACAAGTTCCTGTATAGTGTATATATGTTACGTACGTTATACAGGTAGTTACGAATGAGAATACCTACTTCAATCAAACGTGATCCATGTGAGTCTGACTAACGTGAGGGAGGAACACAACGGAACACCAGTGGTTTTCCAGGTGGTTTCGGCAATGATGGCGCTGGCTGTGATGCTGAAGATGACGATAATAATTATAAATATAAATGAATTCAATGAACCCGTTCTGCAAAGGACTCATAATAATGTCTGGCGAAAGGTCATTATCCGTTTAAAATGAGTACAGACATAATAAGTGCCCTAATTCAGAAACGTACGTCTATATTACTAAGATGGACATGGAGGTATATGAGTTGGATAAGTGGAAGAAAAACAGATTAAGGGGACTTAATTCTAATTAGGAAAGTGGAAATATGTAGTAGTTTTTTTGTGTGACTCAATAGTCAATACCATTTTTTAACAAGTTGATACTTTTGTAACACCTTGGAATTTCAAAACAGTCATTGCACTGAAAATTTACCTCGCTAAATAGGTTTGTTCGATGTGCGCTCTGGGTCGCTTTATGGCGCTCCGATTTCGCATTGAACTGTTCGATGTCACTCGATGTTTTTTTTAAGGCGGGAATTTCGGAGCCGTTCGAATAATCTGTTGCTTTACAACAAAGAGAAATAAACAGAGCACTGTATACTACAGAAACATTTTACATTTTTTTTTTTTTTTGACAGCTCCGTTCATGGTAGTGACAAGCACCGGATCGCTCCGGGGCTGCTAACATCGAACGAAACTTATGCATTGATCAAAGGTGTGTTTGATTAATCTTTAAAACAAAATGTTTGAAATGTGCGAACTAGACAGTGTAAAACGCTGACACAATTATTGACAAACAAAACTCAAGCAACAATTCGAAAAATTGTCAAATTATTTTTGTATTGACAATCTTGTTTTCTCAGTTTTTACTGTGCTACACCTACCTTAAATGGGTGGTAATATGGGATTTATCGATGAGTCAAATTCGAACGTGCATGAAAAGTTATGGAATTCCTTACAAAAAAATTAAAAACTGGATAAGGTTAAAGATACCTATGTATGTACGTGCTTAGAAATTGTTTATATAACGAAAAATATTTTTCCTTGGCAACGTGATTTTTTGAAAATACTCTAAGCTTTTTGTCAAAACTGTGAAATTCCTCTAAAACACTAAGGCAGACAATACGCATGCATTCGACTCAATCTAAGACAGTTTTATGTGGTTTTTTTTTGTGTTGAGACAGAAAGAAGTGTGAACATTGTAGAAACGACTATCTATTTCAGTTTGTTGTCCTTCTGACAGGTAGAAATGCGTCATAATTCGTTGGATAATTATCTAGATAATAGAATAGTGTCGCTATTTCATAGTACCTAGCATGTTTGACATTTTATCAAGATGGCGGATGCTATCGAATTTACGGATAGGAAAAAGGAATTAAGAATGTAGTTAGGAAAACCCATTTTCCCTTTGACGTTTGTTGCATTTTAGCTTCTGAGTGATGCCAACCTCATTGCATATTATTATATTTTTGTTTTTTGAACAAAATAAGATACAATTTCCTGCTTAACCTTAAATATTACAAAATTTGTACATTTCCATGTTAAGCCATGTGAAAATTAGGTTGAATTGTTTTAAACAATTTTTTTTCTTTTCAGTTCAATGTTATTTGTGCCATCCTCATGCTTGCCATCACATATTCTCACTTCGTGAAAGAAACATCAGCCTTCTGCTCGCTTGAAAAGATGAAAACATTCGCAGTTGAAGCTTGTGAGCATCTCTTTGCCGAGGATGAACCCCAAATGATACGACATAAAAGGGAATTCCATCATCGATCCAAATCAAATGAACTTTTTGAAAATAAACGTAAGTTTAAAAAATATTTTAAATTAAAATAGAGGTCGAATCGAGCCAGAAAAAAAAACGAAACAAACGAATTTCCTCAATTTACAAGTCATGAAAAGAAGTGTAAACAAAATAAACATTACAACTTTGTTTACAAAATCACATGGCACACGTTTAAATTGCTTAAACAAACATTCCATTGCGTGTCATTATCTGAATATATAAATTTACAATTTACTTTTGAAATGAAGGTCACTCGAAGTTATTCACCTTTGATAGTGATTTTCTTCTGAACGACTTATTGACAACAAGTAAACATTTGTCAGAACAGAGTATAGCTTTAGTGAAAACACACCTAAAAGTATTAAGTTAACAAAATTTGTCTGATTATTTCTCAAATAAATTAGTATGTCAAATGCGTGCATTGGTTAATTATTTTTTTAACTTGACTATTTGTAATTTCCGACAGCCATTAATTTCGCACGATGACTAAACAAAATTTGTATGCAACGCATTCAATCGAACGTGTCTATGTTTAACCATGAAATTGGTACAAAGTCAGGGTTATTGTTACGGAATTGAATTCACACTCGTTTTAAATATAAAGATCATAAAAATTTAACGGTATTTCATGATTGCATTTCAATCTTAAAAGAATATTTTTAGATTTTGCTCGATGCATTTTATTTGTGGCCTCATTTTCTCTGCGACAAAGTATAAGAAAGTATGACAAAATGCGTTGAGGCCAACGAGGCTGGTTTGTTGTTAAGAGTAGAAACTGTCGCTGCTGCCGGTCATACTAATTTGTATACATGCATACAAAATTCGAATTCCGTGCAGTTTCAATGAAAATATTTGATGTGGAAGCTTGTTGTTTTTATTTTTGTTTGCTTTGTGTTCCGGTGTACAAGTTTTATTCTGTTTGTTTGGTTTAATTTACCAGTCACGAGTTATATAAGATTTTAGTTTTGAGAAAAAGGACACTTGACTGCAAACAACATTAAGGACACAAGCTTAATGAGGTGGTTTGTTTTTGAGTTGTTTGTATAGCAAAATGTCAAATTACAAGTGACCTTAAATATGGTCTCAGTTTGTTAGACTTTTCCAAAGATTCAAAGGCAATACTTTGTATGCTCTAAAAAATAGTACGTATACGCCACGTTGTCCGCCTAGTATACATTTTCATTTCTCAAACTCAAACTGTAAATTGAATATCTCATGACGTTTCCTCTTTTTCCTTCTTTCTAGATCATCACAGAAAACAGAACACCTACGCTGTACGCCGAAGTTCATATCCCCGTGGAGGTTACATTAAAGTTGCCCAATCACATTTTGAGCATTTGAGCAAATTGAACATCTACCCTATGTATAAATCCCACACGCATAAAAAACATCTCGATGATGATCGACATAAACGTGAAGCGAGTGCATTAGTTGGCCTGCCCTATTGCTGTTATAATAAATGCGATGAAGATTTCTTCTGCAGATAATTAACATACAAACCTAGTTGATAAGGAAACTAAAGACATTACCGTACTTACCACAATTCCAGTATTACAATTTCTTAACTTAATAAATTAGGTAAACATAATTTCTAATATTTAAATTTGTATGAAAACAAAAAATACGAACAAAACAATTGTGAAATATTTTTTTAGATAAATATTAACATTGTCATCCATTTTTGTTGTGATATCAAATATTTATGAATTTCATTAAGTTGTAAGGTCCATAGTTATTTAATATTTAGTTCCATCCACCAGTTTAAGAACATATTTATTAATGATTCATGCACTCAGATATTTCTATTTAAATGAATTATAAAACAAAACATTTGAGTTTAGTATTTAATATCTACCTCGTTTGTGGGAGTTAAAGTATATTAATAAGGAATAAACACATTGCATTTTTTTTTATAAAAAATAACGTGTTTTTATTGGCAAAACAATGTCGCTATTCGTAAACTTGCGTTGACATAAAATAAATCAAATGAGCGGTCAAAAGTTCACTATCACTTTGATCATAGTATTTGCAAGTTGAACACTGATGTAGTGACTCGCAGTGCTGCCGTCACCGCCAGTGCGGCCAGCGGCGGTACTCAGGGCATCGGTTGACATTGTTAGTTTACGTGGCTGAATTACTTCAGACTTAGGCCACGCGGGCCCATTGTGATACCACATGGATCTAACATACTTCCTACTGGTTAATCATTTGGAGCTTTTTACAAAGCGTGGGCATGAACATTGAACATAGCAGATGAGGAGTTTTTTACTATTGCTCTTCCTCCGATAGGGACAGCAAACGACGCCATATTTTTTCCCGTTCCCTTGACATTTCTCTTCAATTTCATCATGGAAAGGTATACGATCCAAGAACGAGTCAAAATTATTAAAATTTACTACCGAAATTCGGAGCCAGTGGTCAACACTTTAAGAGCGCTACTCATCTTCAGCGATGAGGCTCATTTTTGGCTGGATGGCTTCGTCAATAAGCAAAATATGCGTTATTGGTCAGGCAGCAATCCACATGTGCTTCACAAGGCACCATTACATCCCGGAAAAAATCACTGTTAGGTGCGGTTTTACATGCTGGTGGTGTCATTGGGCCGTACTTCTTCCGTGATGATCAAGACCGGCACGTTGCTGTGAATGGGAATCGCTACCGCTCAATGCTAACCGATTATTTTTGGAATGAATTGGATGATATGGACTTGGACGATATGTGGTTTCAACAGGACGGTGCCAAGCAATCGAATTATTGAGAACGAAGTTTGATGAACGCATTATCTCCAGAAATGGACCTGTGAATTGGCCGCCTCGTTCATGCGATTTAACGCCGTTAGACTATTTCCTGTGGAGCTACGTCAAATCTATGGTTTATGCCAACAAGCCAGCGACGATTAATGAACTCCGTACGAATATCGAACGTGAAATTGCAGCAGTATCGGCCGATTTATGCTTGAAAACCGTCGAAAATTGTGTTCAGCGTCTGGACTTCTGCAAGCGTACCCGTGGTGGCCATGCAAAAGAAATCGAGTTCCATACATAATGGCATTAAATGTACTTTCACAGGAATGAAGAATTTCATTGATATCCAAAACAGTTTTTGTTTTATTTAAGAAAACTTTTTTAGCGTCCCTATTGAAAAACCCTTTATAAGGCAGTGTCCAGTGATGACACCTACTAAAGATTAGATTAGATCTTTTGTCCTTTTAGGATTAATACTGGGCCATAACTGTTTGGGGGTCGTACAAGTGGGAATGATATCCCATTTGAGGTTATATAGTATCTCTGATGGAATCCTGCTTAAGCTTGAGTTTACAAAGTGGCCTGGCACCTGGCACCAAGGATAGGTGAATGTTAAACTGCTGTGCCATCTCCATAAGAGATGATCGATAGTTAAGGAATTTGTAGAGGCAGAGTCAATGGATTTGAGGGTGGTTTGACTGTCAGAGAAGATGCGTATGTCAGAAGTTGATATCACGTTTTCTCTTAGCCAAAATAGAACTTCTTTGATTTGCTAAAATTTTCACCTGGAACACGCCACAATGATTGGAGGCTACGGTTGACCTTTTCTGAGTACACTCTGGTGCCTAGTGCCGCCGATGATGGTGAGGTCCGTAAAGTCCTGGTTATGCATAGGCATGTCGAGCGTTGGACTTTTCATGCCTTACTGTCTTATCCAAGGCAGTCCAACATACCGCAACCCCATATGTAATGCGAGGTTGAAAACCCCATTTACACCCTATGGCTTTTTTGCATGCGAAGAGAGCAACTGTAGCTTTTTTCACTCTATCTTCTATATTGGTTTTCCAACTCAATTTCTTATTTAGTACAATGCCCAAATATTTTGCTTCATCATCATAAGTCAAAAGGGTACCTTTAAGGGAGGGCGGGTTGTTATGTGGAATTTTGTATCTCCTTGTTAAAAGGACAAGATCCGTTTTCTGGGGACTAGACACCTAAGCAACAACGATCAGCCCAACTAGTGAGCATATTAAGTGCATTTAGTAGGAGGTCTCTAAGGGTGTTAGAATGCTTTCCTGTGACATCAACAGCAACATCATCTGCATAGGCAACTACTTTGTACCTTTTTCTCTCTCCAATGAATTGAGCAGTTCGTTAGTCGCCAGATTCCACAGAATACTAGGGAGGACTCCGCCCTGAGGAATTTCTTTAACAAAATTGGTTGACACATTTTTTTTTTTTTATTTCAAGCAAATTTGTTTCATATTTAAACATTTGTTTGACAGTTAGAACATAGTAAATGCAGTTGTTTATTGCATACTTGTTGGAACTGTAATTCAAAACATCGATTCAATCAATATTGCAAGCATACTTCAAGGAAAAACATAGAATATGGTAAGTTGGGTTCAGCCTGTTACGCAGTTTTAGTTAAAAATAGTTTGCTTTATTATTAAAAATATAGTTGAGTTTTTTGAGTCATTTGACAATAAATTGTTATAGTTGATTTGATCATAAGGAAATTTGGGAATTTTTTTATGATACTACAAAAAAGTGATACAAGAAGTCTTATTACCAAAAATTGAGAAAAATGTTTTCAGCCTCTTTCGCTTCAATATTCTCAAAAGCAAATTATATTAAATCTGAAAACTTCATAAAAATTTGCTGGGTGGCTAAGGAGTCTATACCAGTATGCAAACAAACATTACATCCATTTTTAACCAAGGTTAAAATTTTGTTTGAAAATTTCTTAATATTGCGGCTAAGGGTTCAATTCTCAGCTCCTCCTTGGCGATAACGATGAATGATGATAAACTTGCTATGTTTTTTTTTACTGTCAAATAATTATATTAACCAATTGTTTTTGTTTGCAAATTTGTTTTGTAAGATTCCAGCCAGCAGCAGTAACAACAATGCTCAATAAAATTCAATTTTCTTATCTGTTTCTGATCTTTCCTTTTTTTGGCGTTTTTTATAAAGGCCTCAAAAACGAATGAGACTTTAATTTCTTGAACACAAAAACGATTAAGCTTCGTCTTCGCCTACGTTATGCTTTGAGTTTGTTATGAATGCCTTTTCTCCTTCCATCATCATCATTCCTCCAAAAACAAAAATGAATTTTGTTAGTTGACTTTTTTTTTACAGCTGTTTGAGCTGTCAAACAAAGCAAATGTTCAGCATCATTGAACTAGAGCTTCCGTTTGGAGTCACATGACGTAACATTACGTTCGAAACGTAAGGTCAAACCTTCATTGTGATAGCATCCATTGAATTCCTATGGCTAAACTCTTAGACGTTAGGCGAAGCGAAAGCTAAATCGTGTTTAAATTTGAAGTATTCCTAGGTACAACAATTTTTCATCATTTTCGAAAAATAATTAAACATATTTGGCATCCGTTATCTACAATTATTATTTTCAATTCATGACGTGTCACTCACAAACGTCACATAATATCTGAAACTTATGGTAGTTTTTGCGGAAAACATAACTGGCAGTGGTCATTAGTGAAATTCACCACTTGGTCTACGTCATGTCTTTGTTTAGACAACAATAATTAACTTGGAGAGAAACCGAAAGGCTTCTGTTATTTTACGACTTAGTCTCGTCTTCTTTGTTTTGTATTGTAACGAAATGAAGGTGTGTCATTGTGGTTATTCAAATGAAAAAAGAGCAAGAAAATCAATATTTGTTAAAAAAGGGGAATTTAAATACTTGTTTATATAGTTCACCGTTTACTTTTGGCAGGTGGCACACTTTTGGTATGAGCGACTATAGTTTCTTTGATTTATTTCTTTGTGAAGAGTTGAATAACCTGTTTGCCATTTAACCTGTTAAAAAAATCAATGTGATGCTGAGTGTTGGATTTCTTGTTGTTATAAATGACGTCAGTAATGAAGTCCAAGGGTTTATCCCACATAATTTTAAGCAACTCATGGTTCCTACCCACTCTTTAATTATTCCGAATTTTTAAACTACCATCGATGATATGTTAAAATATAAACAAAATGAAGGAGCCAAAAGAAAATCTGCCATAAAATGTTTACCAATCCGGAACTCAGGTTACACTTTTATTTAGCTATCAATGTTTACACATTCTTAAATACCTTAAAAGCCCACTTAAGTTTTGTGTTATTTAATAATCTGATGAGGGCGATCGATCGGTTGAGTTTATGTTTTTGGAAAAGTTTTTAAAAATTTAAATTTTGAAATCGAGCAACAGAAGTACATTGTCAGTTAACAATGGCGCTTATTCGATGATTCATTCTATCATTTATTTCCAAACGACAGTCCCACACAATGCACTTTTGCAGAGAAAAAAAAATAACAAAAGAAATTGTCCAATTCAGCTCTCACAACTTAATTAGTCTGCTGTATTCACATCAAGGGGCTTTTCCATGAGTAATAGCGATCCATTCATTAACTAAGGGATATCCCAGACCAGTTCAAATCAAAGCCTATCTCAACAGTCAGCGCAAAACTAGTTTAAAGGTAAATTTTCGATGAATTCGATTATGGTCCAATGTTGGTCATCGATTTAGACTTTAAAGTACACTTGTAGTGGTGATGTTGATGTTGAAAATAAAGCAAGAGAAAAATAAAGCAACAATAAAATCATAATGCGCAGAATTTCACCACACATTCACCACATCAAATCAAAAAGCCAAACGATTGTCCGAAAGGCGAATTTTGTAAAGTGAGAGAATTCAGTTCTGAGTTTCCCGGCAAGCATAGCAGACTAGTGCAGTAGCCGCGTGTTAAGAAGTTTTGAAAAACAACAGCCAAGTGCTCTGAGATCTTATTATCAGATATAAGAAAGAGATTTTTATATTGCCATTTGGAATTAAAAAAAATAAAAGTGTTTTTGTTTGCCTTAAAATTAAACATCTTTAAACAAAAAATATGACTGATCGGCATATAGCGGTTGAGATGGATAATGTAGCTGACTCAAATGCAAGTGCAACCAGAGATTACGACGTAAGTTTAAGAAATTTGATGAGATTTGTGAATTCGAAGTGATTCATTGAGATAACAGATACAGTGGTCTTTCAAAGCTCCATAGGATTCTTTACGTGTTGATAGAGAAAAGGGGTACCAAGTTTCGTTTCTAATATAATTCCAATAAAATCGGAGTAATCAAGACAAACAGAGCTCTATGTCAAAGGTTTTAAATTGAGTGTTAGGTTGAATTACTTGACCTTGAGTCCAGAGCATGCAAAAATATTTTTCTTGGCAAAGTATTTTAAGAACAGCAAATTAAACTATGAACATGGCAACCCTTGAACGAGAGCAAGAAATAAAATAATGGATTGAAATGTTTATGTGATCGTCTGTTGGTCGTTCTTGACCAGATGAAGCCAAATATGAGCGCAGAACCACTCATCTGATAATTTTGCTAAAAAAATCATGAATAATCAGTTGAACCTGTTTTTTCAACAGAATTGTACAAATTTCCCCAAAATTGTTTTAAAATATTTATTTTTATTCAGTTCGAAGAACTCGTTTAGAATTTATTTCTTTTAATGAAATGCGAAATTTTACCGGCAAGTTTGCCGATGTTTATGTTTTTTAATGAAAAGATGTTCATATCATAAACAAACAAAATGAATGGCTAATTGCGCGCCTTTTGCCAAGCTGCGTATAACGACTTTATTATTTTTTTGGAAATGGTTAAAAGGTTCAAAGAATGAATTTCGTTTGCGTTAATAGTTTTGTTTCTTTGGCTCTGTTTTCTTGGATATGTTTTGTTTATGGTATCTTGATACTAATTAAGCTGTAGAAAATATTTTAGGATATTTCAAGTTGGAAAAATTTGTGTATGCAAAATATTTTCTTGTACTTTTTGTTTTGTAGGGAACGAAAATAAGTCAAAACAAACGAGTCTTAAAAATTTAAGGTAGCCACCATACACATTTTTCGGCCAAAAACCAAAAGTTTCAATTTTCTCATGTTTTCGTGTTCCACGTGTTTCTTATTTTGAATGTATTTTAGGAGTTAAGTTTTGAATACAGGAGCAACGAGTCATTCGTATTCATATTTTTCTTCGAGTAAATAGTTTGCACAACTGCTACTAACTATTTCACTACATAACTCAAACAGAATAGAAACTCTGATTCAGTTGGATTTATTTAATTTACTTAATAACACTTTAAAACTCATGTTATTTTTAGACTCATGTCTGATGTTTCAAGAGATTACAAGATTCTTCAAGTTCATTAATTCAATTCGAAGTCTATTGAGCACGCCTTAATTATAATTAATTCACTCGTTTCACATTGCAATAGGTATTTAGTTGAAACAAAAAGAAGAAAGAAAGCAATTAACTTCTTTTTAAACTTCTCTAATGAAATTAAATGAACAATTTACAAGAATGTATAAAATAATAACAAGCTTTCTTATAACTTAAAATTAAAGATGAAAACAGTTACACTGTCAAATATGTAACATGGAATATTTTGGTTGGAGTCGAAAACCAATATCTTTCAAACCGAAATTTCCTAATTCATTTAACCGCAAACTATAATTTAACGCAATACTTTTTCCCTAGTGCTATTTGCCCGCAAAAAATCCTTCCTTTTTTGATGACAATTCATCACTCCTTTTCGTCACTCAAAGTAAAGAGAATTTAGAAGATCGAAATCTTTTTTTGTCGACTTTTGTAACAGCCTTAAATGGGGACACATCATTTTTGAAAAACAGAAATTTTTGGAGACAAGAAATGTTGAGAATCATAGAGAACGAAGCACTAAAATTCTTCGTTCACTTATTACAATAGGGACGCTACAAAAGTATTCTTAAATAAAACAAAAACGGTTTTGGATATCAAGTTCTTTATTCTTGTGGAAGTACATTTGATACCATTATGTATGAAACTCAATTTCTTATGCATGGCCACCACGGGCACGCTTGCAGAAGTCCAGACGCTGAACCCAATTTTCGACGGTTTTCAAGCATAAATCGGCCGATACTGCTGCAATTTCACGTTCGATATTCGTACGAAGTTCAATAGATTTGACGTAGCCCCACAGGAAATAGTCTAACGGCGTTAAATCGCATGAACGAGGCGGCCAATTCACAGGTCCATTTCTGGAGATAATGCGCTCATCGAACTTCGTTCTCAATAATTCGATTGTTTGGCCCGCTGTGTGACATGTGGCACCGTCCTGTTGAAACCACATATCGTCCAAGTCCATATCATCCAATTCATTCCAAAAATAATCGGTTAGCATTGAGCGGTAGCGATTCCCATTCACAGTAACGTGCCGGTCTTGATCATCACGGAAGAAGTACGGCCCAATGACACCACCAGCATGTAAACCGCACCAAACAGTGATTTTTTCGGGATGTAATGGTGCCTCGTGAAGCACATGTGGATTGCTGCCTGACCAATAACGCATATTTTGCTTATTGACGAAGCCATCCAGCCAGAAATGAGCCTCATCGCTGAAGATGATTTTTCGATGAAAATCCGGATCATTTTCAAGTTGTTGCTCAGCCCAATTCACGAACATACGACGCTTCTGGTGATCAAGCGGCTTCAGTTCTTGCGTCAATTTGATCTTGTAAGGATTTAGACCAAGATCTTTTCGCGAAATTCGCCACAACGACGTCACAGAGATGCCCAACGCTTGAGAACGACGTGTGAGAGACTGATTTGGGTCTTCCGCAATTGATGCGCTAGCGGCAGCAATATTCTCGACACTACGGGCACTTCTTTGTCTCACTGGCACGGGAACATTTTGTACTAAGCCTGTGGATTCAAATTTTTCCACTAGACGCTCAATTGTTGATCTGGCAGGACGATTATGACGACCATAAATTGTACGTAGCGCTCTTAAAGTGTTGACCACTGACTCCGAATTTCGGTAGTAAATTTTAATAATTTTGACTCGTTGTTGGATCGTATACCTTTCCATGATAAAATGGCAAACTGAAGAGAAATGTCAAGAGAGCGGGAAAAAATATGGCGTCGTTTGCTGTCCCTATCGGTCTACTTTTGTAGCGTCCCTATTGAAAAACCCTCTATATGAATAGTTGCTTTTTTTGTGAAATAAACATAAATCAATTCGAGATTGTTAATGTAAATTGCAAAATAAACAAGTAAATATTAAACTATTACTTTTCAATTGTTTATAAACGCAGCAAATTTGTCTTTTCTTCCGTTAAAAAAGCCCTTTTTAGGATGAAAAATTATGCTAAAAGAGCTAGGGCCTTTAATTGTTATGAATCGATTGTCCATAGTGAAACAGTGACTCCTGTAATACTCATTCAATTGAATGTTAACAGAAGTTAATTTATGTTGCAATGTGTTCAAAAGCAGATATTAAAGTTTTAAAGACTGCAATAATTTCGGTCACGAATAAGACTTTTAACTTATACAAATACTTTATTTGGAAAAGACACAGTCACCAGTCAACTTGCAGTCAACTGTAGTGCCCGAGGCGTATTGTTTATGTGCGTTGGCTCTAGACAGAAAGTGTGGGTTCGAATCCTGCTCGTGCCCGTAAAATGCTTCTCACCTTTGCCGTTCGGAATCGACGTTAAATTGAAGGCCCCCTCAATTCTTCAGACGTACTAGAGCTGTCGTGCCACTCTATTTACTTAATTTATTTTAGTCAACTGTCCCATTTCCAGAGGGGCCGTATACTTTAGTAGCTACAGAGGGTCAATGATATACAAGACAAATCCACCCGCAGGATTTTGCACAATCTGATGTCAAACGATAAAAGCACTGTGGTGCTGAGATTAAAGTCAATCGTGTGAGTGAGTGGTAAGTGTTGAAGGAAGTACACATTTTTCGAGGAAATCCAACATTTAATAATCCTCGCACATTGTGGATTGCACCGTTTATCGTTGAAGTGTCCATAGCAGTGTTTCAAAGATGTTGGCAATATAAATCCCATAAGCGGACGAAGAAAAAAAAAAGAATATGTAATTTATAAATTATACAAACCTCACACTCTGTTATCAAAAAATATGTTCTATTGATGGGGCGATTGTGTATCCCATATATACTAAGAAAAAAAAACAAAAAAAAAAAACGTTTATTATCATCTCAGAAAAATTTTTATTTTAATTGTTTACTCTTTTTACTACAATGTCAGTGTCAGGTATTACTCCTTTTCGTTTATATTATAATTAAAGAAGTTTACCCAGAGTGTATTCATTTCTAGTAGTTTCTACTTGTTCAACAATAATCGGCAGCCAGGTTCGTAAACATTGATTACAACTTACAACATTGCTTAACTAAACCTTTTAATTTCTCGAGGAAGTTAGATAGTTAAGTTACTTCGTGTCGTTTTTTTCCTTTACTTAAAGTTTATAAAAAAATTATTACTCAGCTGACTTCTAACAAAGTATGTATTTCGTGATTCCATGCTGTGGAATTAGATGAAACGTTTTCATTTCATTTTTTTTATTGACGAATCTATTTCAAGTAATCAAACAAATATTTCGAATAAATTATCTTAATTCACAAAGGAATCTATTTCCAGCTCGAGATTATCGTGCATCGAATCATCATGCCATTGACTTTATGAATCAGATAAATCGCATGACATCAAAAGTCGTACTATGAAGCTGTAGTCAATTATTTATGACTTCCTTTAAGAAAAATGCATGTCGTGAAACGGCCTTTCCTTTTACGAAAAACTCAACAAGAAAAATATGTGTGCTAAGGTGTGTGGAATGTTTTTTCTCGGTTAAGGTCAAAGCAAAACATTCAAATTTCAAGGCTTGTGCAAAATTTTTGTATCATTTTCTTGACTTAACCAGAACATTTATATGAGCATAAATAGAAATTATGTATGTGCATTAATTTTCATAAACTTCAATTGAATTTGCTCATATAAATTTTAATAATAAAGAACCATAACAAAGTGTTAATGTTATTATTTTCAGAATAAACTCTTCTTCGTTTAGCTACATTATTTATTTTTTAAATTGTGTTGCGGTTGTGTTGTGGTTTTATTTATAAAATTCCTTGCCCTTGATTAGAGGTTGTTGAAGTTAGTAGAAGCAAAACATTTCTTTCGATTTCCATATACATATGCGTTTTATTCAAATGAAAAAAAATTTCAAAAGAATTTTTTGACGAGAAACATTGCTTAGAAACAATTAAAATGTCATGAAGAGTATTGCGTGCGAATAAAATGCACATGTTATGCAAACAAATATTGAAGTATACGATATACGATTATTTGAAAAGTTATTACCACAATTAAAAGTAAGAGACACAGTGTTTTCGTGCTATTTTTTCATATGAACTCATGCGTTGCAGAAAAATTATTTTCATTATTTCAAATACATTCTATGTATGTCTTTGTTGTGGTTTAAAAATAAAACAATACTACTCCTTGTGTCAGATTAAAAAAACGATTTAATATTCAAAGTCAAACACAACAATTAAAAACAACCACTGTAACAATTTTTCATTTTCAGTCAAGTTCAAGATCCAGATCAAAATCTCCTCAGCCTCGGAAAAGGGTTACCAGAGGAGGTAAGAATAACAATAGAATTTGTTCAAACAAAATTCTAACAATAATTAAAATTTTATATTGCAGTCTCTGAAGCCGAAGACGATGGCAATAATGATGGTCCCGATGTTATCGACCCAGCCCCCGGCGTTGATGACGGCCTATTGGACAACCCAGATAGCAATAAGAAAAACGGCCCAGTCACACCAACTAATCCCAATGGTCGGATACCGAATCGTCGTCGTTCTTTTGCCACCGGTCCAGACACAATTATGATCGATGGCATCGAAGTACCTATTCCAGATGTCAACGACTATCAGCACAAAAAAACTCTTGCCCAAGGCATGATGGATCTAGCTCTATTAACTGCCAATGCCAATCAATTGAGATATGTTTTGGAATCGTATAACAGACATCCGTATTATTGGCCTAGTTTGATATTTATCAGTTTGAGCATATTGTTTCAAGTAAGTTGTTTTATTTTTTTTTTATTTTTCAATTCAAATTAAACTTTCTTGATTTATTTATAGATTGCCGTTGGAGTTGGTCTGATTATCAACAGTCGATACAATGTTAATGATCCCCGAGAAATATGCAAAGCAAATCGAATAAGCAATTATACAGTTATTGGAATATTTATTGTGACAGTTGTTAATGTGTTGATATCAGCGTTTGGGGTTGCCAATGCACCGGAAAAGCAATCTTTAAAAAAATGAACATTTCAAAATAATTGTGCTTTAAGAAAACAAACCAAGTTTAAAAAGTTAAGTAATTTTTTCTAACCACTCAATTACTTTAAGTTTATGTTAGATTAAGTATTTTTACAAGTTTTTTACTCAATGTTGTTATAAAATAACGGAAAACGTGATATGTTACTCCTTACAAATCTCTATAGAATTATATTGCATGTTCATCAAAATGAGTCTTGTTGTTTCAAGAGTGTCTTTTATTTGCTAGACTACACAATTACAGAGGCCGTAAAATTATAGACGTAAGAAATAGTAGTCATTATTCTCATCAAAAACAAAGCGTCGATTTGTTGGTATATAATTCAATTTATAGCCATTTAGGCCGTGTGCGAATTGGATGAACTGTGGTTAAAAATTGATGAATTTTTAACCACTACTGTCGTATTTTAACCTGCTACATTTTATTCAATGCGAAGTGTCAAAATTTAACAAAACGTCAATTTTTAACCGCTTTTTAACCCTATTCGCACACGGCCTTAAAAGTAAAATAATAAAATAAAGTGACATCTAGTGCCACAACGTGATTTTCCACAAATTTTGTTTAGTTTTATTATTTAGGAAAAACTTCTTTTATGAAAAATGCCATAAAAAAAATCTGAAAATTGTGAATATCAATTATTTTCTTATATATTATTTGCATTTGCATACACAAAAAGCACATTACTTTGTACAAAACTATAGATATACGAAATTATGTATTTGTTTTTGTTTTTATGATTCATTTTAAATTTACACTTACTCCTCTAAATTAAATAAAAATATAATGTACCGGCATGAACACATATAAAACTTAATTGGTTTTCGTTTGCATCACAAAATATTTGTGGAACTTCATGAAAATTAAAAGTAAAATAAAACACTTAGTTAAGACCACGATTACATTTTGAATTACCATACTATACCTGGTTAACAGTTCTTGTTTTAGAGCGGAACAGAATGCGGCGCTCGTAACACGGCGAATAAAATGACAACCTATATGAAATGATGCACGAGAAAAGAGGTCTGCTTGCCTTTTACCACTCACTAAAAACTAAAACTATCTGCGAGGTCTATTTACCGAGTTATGATAAAAAACGTTTGGTTTTAGTCCTTAGCTTATTAAAAATAAAATAGTAAGTACAATCCCGACTAATGAGGATAAACCAGCTGTTTTTTTTTTAATTTGCAAATTCGCAGCCAACAACAATACCAACTACCTATGCTAATAAAAATTCAATTTTTGTATCTGTTTCTGATTTTTCCCATTTTTTGGAACTTAGGTTGCACTTTTATTTACCTACCAATGTTTACATATTCTTGAGTACCTTAAAAGCCCACTTAAGTTTTGAGTTATTAAAGCATCTGATGAGGGCGATAAGCGAACGATCGGTTGAATATATGTTTTGGGAAAAGTTTTTAAAAATTTTAATTTTGAAATCGAGCAACAGAAGTTCAATGTCTGTTGACACAAAATCGAAATTCCTTGTTTCTCTTTTAATTGAATTTCTTTTGGCACTGTTTCGCTGATTCATTCTACCATTCCTTACCGAACGGTAGGCCCACAAAATGCGAGAAAAAAATAAATTAACAAAAGAAATTGTCCAATTCACCTCTCACAACCTCATTTGTCTACTATATTCATCTCAAGATGCTTTTCCATGACTAAGAAAATTTGAAAAACAACAGCCAAGTGCTCTGAGATTTTATTATCAGACAAAACAAAAATTATATTCCCATTTGGAATACAAAAAAAAAAAGTGTTTTTTTTTTTGCCTTAAAATTTAACATCTTAAAACAAAAAATATGACTGATCGGCATATAGCGGTTGAGATGGATAATGAAGCTGTCCCAAATGCAAGTACAAACAGAGACCACGACGGCGACGTAAGTTTAAGAAATTTGATGTGAATTCGAAGTGATTTATTGAGATAACAGATACAGTGGACTTTCAAAGCTTCATAGGATTGTGTTGATAGAGAATAGGGCTACTCAGTTTTGTTTTTGAATACAATTCCAATTACATCGGAGAGTAAGAGACAATCAGAGCTCTATGTCAAAGGTTTTGTATTGAGTCTTAAATTGAATTACTTGACCTTGAGTCCAGAGCATAAAAATATTTTTCTTGACAAAGTCAGAACAGAAAATTAAAGTTTAAACATGGCAACCCTTGAACGATGCTGGGACTGAAACAGAGACAGATAGACATATAGGAGGAAAGAACACATAACATAAACCTATGTGGCTCAGAGGAGGAGACATAGATTTTTATTATCTCCTATTATCACCTCAGTTGGCTGGCGATTTTCGTAGAAAAAGAATGCTGCAAAAGCTGGGGTTTGAACCCGCAGCGTTTGGCTTAGCAGTCAACTACTCATTCCTCTGATAGACTAGGAGCTCCCATACAAGAAATTTCCATCACCACGCCTTCCCGGCAGACTAAATTCACGCCGACCAATCGAATCTTATTCTTGGCGTTATCTTTTATTCCTCATTTAGAATATTAGTGAGCGCGATGACGGGGGGCTCCCCGCCTATACACCATGACCACCTGCTAATCGAATAAATATTTCGACTTCAGACTAATAGACACAGTTTTACTCACATTTTCCCAGTATGTCCAATAATTTCATTTCATGATTCCATGATATTCCTAATCGAGTGAAAACAAGTTACAGAAACAGTTGAATGCGAAAAGAGATTTTCGACCCATTCCATCGTAGTTTTGTTCGGATTCGTACTGTTTATGCGAAAACTTATTGGATGTTAGAGTTACTGCACATAGACCCAGGTTTATTCAAATGATGAATGAAAGGGAACATGTCCAGAAATAATTAACATGTCATGGAAAGTATTGCGTGCGAACAAAATGCATATGCCATGCAAACGAATAATGAAGTATACGAACGATATACGATTATTTGAAAAGTTCTTACCACTATAAAATGTAAGAGATACAGGGTTTTCGTGCTATTCTATATGAACTCATGCGTTGCAAACAATTATTTTCATTATTTCAAATACATTCTATGTATGCCCTTGTCGTGGTTTAAAAATAAAACAATACTAGGTACTCCTAGTGTGAGATAAAATAACGGTTTAATATTCAAAGTTAAACACAACAATTAAAAACAACCGATGCGCTAAAACAATTTTTCTTTTTTAGTCAAGTTCAAGATCGAGATCGAGATCTCCTCAGCATCGGGAAAAGAATTGCCAGAGGAGGTAAAAATAACAATAGAATTTGTTCAAACAGAATTCTAACAATAATTTACATTTTTCATTGCAGTCTATGAAGCCGAAGACGATGGCAACAATGACGGTCCCGATAATATCGACCCAACCCCCAGCGTTGATGACGGCCCAGTCACACCAACTTATCCCAATGGTCGGATACCAAATCGTCGTCGTTTTATTGCTAATGATCCACAATTCACACTTTCGATCAATGGAAAAGAAGTACCCATTGTAGATGTCAACGACTATCAGCGCAAAAAAACTCTCGCCGAGGGCATGATGGATCTAGCTCTATTAACTGCCAATGCCAATCAATTGAGATATGTTTTGGATTCGTATAACAGACATCCGTATTATTGGCCTAGTTTGATTTTTATCATTTTGAGCATATTGTTTCAAGTAAGTTCTTTCATTTTTTTTTTAATTTTTCAATTCAAATTTAAACTTTCTTGATTTATTTATAGATTGCCATTGGAGTTGGTTTGATTATCAACAGTCGATACAATGTTAATGATCCCCAAGAAATATGCAAGGCAAATCGCATAGGCAATTATACAGTTATTGGAGTATTTATTGTGACAGTCATTAATGTGTTGATATCATCGTTTGGGGTTGCCAGTACACCGGTTTGAAAAAGAAGTCTTTAAAAAAAAATTCAAAATAATTGTGCTTTAAGGAAACAAACCAAGTTTTTGTAACAATTTTTTCCAACCACTCGATTACTTTAAGTTTATAAGTTTTTTTACTCAATGTTGTTATAAAATAACGAAAATGTGATATGGTACTTCTTACAAATCTCTATAGAATTATATTTCCAGTTCATCAAAATTTGTCTTGTTTTTCAAGAATTAACTCGCCTGTGTTCAAAATATCTGAATCTCGGAGCAGGATAAGGATTGAACTATAATACAATTTTGCTCACACAAACACGCTTAAGTGAACCACCGAATACACAACTCTAAGAGCAAACCATAATTTTCTTAAGCAACGTTCGTTAACTTGTCGTTCAAATTTTACTAGTGCGGTTTCATTCGCTCATTGCTTAAGTGAATATTTACAATTTGAAGGAGAGAAGGCCAAGCCTATTTTTTGTTAGTTTACTTAAGGATATTTTGGTGGGGTTTTTTGACAAAAGCTTAAGTAGACTTAAGCAATTATAGGTACATATGTATTCCGATCAAATGTGTTAAAAGTGGCAATACATTTTTTTTCTTTTCGTCAAAATTTCACAACAAATTGCATGTTCGTAACACAGACCACAGATAAATATTTTATTGTTAACAAATTACTATAAAATTGTATACTGCTTGAATAAAAATTGGAAGACGTAGGCCGACAAAACTGACTAAAAAAAAGGTAGTTTGAATTTTTCACGTTTTAACAAAAAAATGTCGTTATTTTAATTTTTTGATTAGAACGATCGAACCGAACAATTTAATGACATATCTCTTTTTGAACTATTTTTCGTCCTATGTAAGACGTTTTTTTTTCTTTTACAGGAAGAAATAACACAAAACAACGATTTTGATTTTCCAAAAAAAACAACTGCTTGGCTTTTATAGTAATATTTGAACGAAGAATTTTAATGCTTCGTTCTCCATGATTCTCAGCGTTTGAGGTCTTTCAAAATTTCTGTTTTTGAAAAAGGATGTGGCCTATTTCAGGGCTTTTAAGCGGGATATACTATATACACAGTTCAAATGCTTGTCAAGCACGTGCAATTCTATTTGTGAAAAAATTACACATATAGATTTTTCCAAAAATCACAAATTTGCAGTCATATAACTTGCGGTCGTTGGCTTACGGTCATACGGTTTTCGGTCTTTCAACTATAACCAATCCTCCAAATACCGCAAATTTCATTTTTTCATCACTTTGTATTGGAGAAAGTATCAGTCCTTTTACAGCTGTCTGCTGGATCAGCTTGTAGGCAGTGTTAATTTTGACAGCTCTGTTTCTTATTTTCTCCTTTACGATCTGTAATACTGACATCATTTCATTATAATTTGTTGAACTCTGTTCGCAAAATTAGCAATATTGTACATGGGTCAACTCTGAACCAAGGGTCAGTGAGAGGCAGAGGACAAACCTGTAAAGAGTTTCTTCGCTACAAGAACCGGTGCCCTGTTATTCAAGATAAATGAAGTGTTGCCAGCATTTAGTAACAAAGAAACAATTCACTTTTTAATTTTAAATTAACGTTTATTCATAATGAATGCCATACCAATTTTAATGAAACATTTATAAAATAAAAATTGTTAATTTCACAAAAAAAAAATACTTAGAAAAATAGATTTAAACATTTTCATCGTGTAAGTTCTTGTGTATATAATTGTAAGTGTTTTGCAAAAATTGCGTTTTCAAATTTCAGTTTGCTGTTTTTAATATTTGCTTCTTTACTATTTGCGGCGTATTATGAACAGTTACGGTTTTTAATTACAACAACATTTATTTCTATTTATTTTAAACAACAATAATTAAAGACAGAAAATTTCAAAAAACATTAGTTTTTTTTTCTTTGAAATACTTTAAACTTTTTCTTAATTATATTTTCTGTGACTGCTTTTTATTTAAATGAGTATCTAAAAACTAATATCACAATATAATTGGATTTCACTGATATGAAATGTTAACCAATATTATCGAATCTCTGTGCAAAGCCTTCACCCCTGAATATCTTTGCGTAGTCATC
This sequence comes from Sphaerophoria rueppellii, assembly GCA_920937365.1. Lineage (NCBI taxonomy): Eukaryota > Metazoa > Arthropoda > Insecta > Diptera > Syrphidae > Sphaerophoria > Sphaerophoria rueppellii. The sequence continues at coordinate 105,592,829 of CAKKXW010000001.1, read as the reverse complement.
GGTCATCATATTTTGAGGTTATTTTTCATTAGATTCGTCCAGAATTTCAAAGTCACACACCAAGGAGAAATGATCGGAGGGATATTGATAGCATGGTGTGCGATTCTTACCGATTTCATCGCCTTGTGGGAATTCTAGACAGTTTTTTACCTTAAAAAACAAAAGTTAATGTCGATTTCTAAATTTTTAAAACAAGAAAGTTGTCTTTACCTTAAGTTTATCCTTAGAATAAAATACATAGTCAATGCAGTGGCATACTTCTCCTTCTTCTCGAATTTTCCATGTCGTGTAGGGCGGTTCACAATTGGCCAATTGCTCAGCATAGTTTTCGACCGCATCTTCGTTGGCTGCATCACTGTTGTCCGAACGCTTTTTAGGCGATTCGAAATTTTCGAGTTCTCGTTTGATATCCGCATATCCACTGGACAGATTCAAGCCTTCACTACTTAGAATTGTGGAATACACTGGTTCAATTGGCTCGGCATTAAAGTCGCCACATATCAATAGAGGACGGTTGTCGGCGAAATTCTTTATGAAGCGGATGAGATCTTTGCCTTGCTCATTGCGAAGCTTGGACAACAGTGATCCATGTCGAGCCTTGAGATGTGTTGTGCAGACACAGATCTCTTTGCCAGTGGCTTTGACTTCGAGAGTCACGGCGATGGCCACTTGATTACTCTGGACACGCCAAACTTCGAGAACATGGGTTTCGAAGTTCTTCAAGTCGAATTTGTCACGTTTGTAAAATATGGCACAGCCATCGGGACCATTGTTCTGTTCGATGTACAAACATGGCGAATCGGGTTTGGGGAAGAAAATGCCACCATAATTCTGAGAGCCAAGAATTGTTTCGAGGAATTTAAAGTGATCGACTTCCTGTAGATTCCAAAATTGAAATTGAAATTTAAAATGACACTTAACCGGTTCGATCTTTCATACCTGTAAACAAATAACGTCCGGATTGTTCTGTAAGATTTCTTGGGCTATAAGGTATTTCCTGTGATCCCACGTCAAAGCCTCGTCTGGGCACCGGACAAATCCATCATTATTCTGTCCCAAAGCTATTCAAAATCAGACATTTATAACATGCACATAAATTTAAATAAGCCTTTCGTTTTCAACTCACTTTGTGATAAAATATTCCACTGAAGAAGTCGAATATGATTTGGTTCACTGATTGGCGCACTACAAACTGATAAACAAAAAAAAAATGAATAAAACAGAGTCTTTAAATGTATTTCACAAATAGCTATGTACCTTTTGAAATGGAATTCAATTTAAGGAAGTTCAAGCCATCGGTAATATCATTGGCAACCAACGATGGTGTAATCGATTCTTTGATAAAAGATCTCGTCAATAATTGAGGTTGATTCTCGCCACGCAAATGATGAATATGCTGCAACAATTCACTGGTACTCAAGCCTTGTGGCACTTCGAGACTATCATCTTGACAATCGATATTGTTGATCTTTGGCGCTGAATTAAATGATCCCATTCTGAAAGCAGATCGTTAACTAATGAATAAAAAGTACATGGCAATAATAGAATTTCGTTGAAAGACGCGTCATTATCAATTCGTGGAAGTAAAAGCTCAATTAAAATTGTGCGTCATCAGAAGTTTTGAAACTTTGGGTCTAGAAGTAAACGTCATACAAATAAGACTAGAAATACTCACAAAGCTGGTACTTTCCAAACAACATTCCGCAGAAGTAAATATTTAACAAAGTCGGTCGCGAGAAAGACGGAGGAGTTGATTTTTGACATTGATTTCGGTTTTGTTTTATTTTACAAGTTTTGCTTAATTTTGGATCTTGTAAGACTTTTGTTTAATTTTTTCTAGTTTTTAATCAAAAAATGCTCTACTGAATGTTAAGAACACAATGCAATAACTTTTGGAGCACATATTTAACACAAATTCTTGAACGTGATATCAAACATTTACTCTACTGTTTGCTGGGAAAAGTTTAAAGCTTTTCGAGCCCTAAACCTTAAAGGGAAAGGTCGAGTTGTTTTGGTTTAAGAATTTAAAAGTATGCCCTTGGGTCTTGAGATGTTAGTACCAATAAAATGGTAGAGAAATCGAAAAGGAAATAGTTGGTGCGAAAAATTTCGTCTGTCTCCACATCTACATACATCCTTAGCCTTTACTTGACGTAGTAATAATAATAATAAAAGAATGGGGTGGAACAACAGCTCTGAGGAACGAATCATAAGTGGCTTACACTCTTCAATAATTCCTTGAGTGTGTCTAAGGAATAATTGAGCCTTAGCCTACGTTGTACTCCATCCAACCTACTGAACCGATTTTTGCAATTATGTGTAGGTTCAATTATTTCACTGTTTTAAGTTGGTAGCGCTGGAATTTGATACGTGTCAGACTTGAATGTCATCTGAAGTGTCAAAATATTACTTCGCTTAACATCGAACAACGACTTTTGGAAAAACAATAAGTACCACAAGTGATCGAAAAGATGCGTTTGCATCCAGAAAAAGTGACTGCATGGTGTGCTCTATAGTCAAAATATGTCATTGGTCCATAGGACGGTTACAGTCGATTCAGAGCGATATGATCGAATGACTTGGCCAGCGATTGAAAGTCTTGGACGATGTGTTTTTCCAACAAGACGGGGCAAAAAGCCACACAAAATAACCAATCATGGCTTTATAGCGTGAAAAGTTTCTTGATGGCGTAATTCCACGTTTTGGCGACGCACGTCAATAGGCCACCAAGATCATACGATTTAACACTGTTAGATTTGTTTCTGTGGGGCTACCCATTGCATAGTATAGATGCAGGTTTCCCGGTATATCCGCTTTTCCCAGATTTGGAATGATTAACCGCTTATCAAACAATTTGCCGCTGAATAATTCATAATTTTGTTTTGAAAACAGGCATTTCAGGAGACTGTAATCGATGAGAATCATGGAGAACGAAGCAATTAAATATTTCGTTCAATTCTTTCTTCTAAGCTATTGTTTGCAAAATATTTTATGAAAGGCTTGCCTTCCATTGCTGTCTGCTTATACTCTTTCGAAAAAAGGGTGAAAAGATTCTGAATTTCTATAGAATTTTTTTAAACGGTCACAACAATAATTATTAAACTTATGGATTTTGTGCCAGACTGATCTTCTCAACAATCGTCTTTATTGGGCTTAGAACTTTCATGTTCTTTTTTTGTCTAATAAAATAAATAAATAAAAATAAAACAAGCCACATAACACTACCATTTATGAACTTATTGCGTGCAAAGTTTCTTGGTCATGTAATTTCACATTTTGGCTTCGTTAATTGGCCACAAAGATCATGCGATTTGGAACTACTTTTTTTTCTGTGGGCTACGAAAAACGAATAGTCCCGATCTCCAGCGATCATTAGTGAAGTCTTAGCCGAGGTACCGCCCTATATGTGCGAAAAAATGGTTTAAAATTACTTCAAATGAATTCCATGCTGCAAAATCTCTCGAAGTGGTCATTCGAACTATGTATATTGTTTTTCTCACTTAAAATCCAAACTTAAAAATGAAATAAAATGTATCGCTATATTTTTGCTTTTGCAGTTTCTTATCGTGATAATTTTGTAGAAAAACTTTTGAATTTGAATGATACAAGTTATGCGTTTAGGTACATTACGTAAAGAAACAACCCTAAAATGTTATTTCGACATTTTGACTAATCAATTTTTAATTTCTGAGTGACAAACTTCAATTGATTTTGCTTTCCTTTTTATATAAGATTACTCGCTGGTGTTTTGTCAAGTTGCATAGAGTCATGTCAATTGTGATGTTAGTTTTAGTCAAACCTAACATGTTTCACGGTATTTACTGCAAATAAATAGGTTTTCAATTAACGCTTTTAATTTTGGTATTCCCATCTTTTTTTCTGTTTTACCAGTTTTTTTTTATAAATAAAAAAAAAAACCAAATTGAATGCACAAAAAAAAACCAATAAATTCACACTTAAATGTAAGCTTCCCACACAATTTTTTTTTTTTGGTTTGATAAAAATTTACCTGGTTAACATGACCTTTTGCAAATAATTTTTTCTGTCATTTTTGCATGGCATTTTTTGATTCTGCTTCATTTTTAAATTTCTTTCCATTGTTAAATGTCAATAGAGGTCTTTATTTCTTGTTACTTAAATTTCTTAAATAAAATATTATCAGCTGATTTGTTTCTTTCTAAAATTTCACTTTCAATTTTGAGAATAAGAACAAAACAATACAAATTGAAGACACTCCACCTTTCAACCGATACAGAATGCGGTTTGTACAAAACTGATCGCTCTCAATGTCTGAGATCTTAGAATTCAACTTTCAAAATGTATCTGGTCAAAAGTATAGCACGTGCAAAAATACTCTTTTTTTTTCTAAAGTTTTAATAAAAACACATTCTGTACCATAACAAAAAAAAAAAAAAACAAAAAACAATGAAAGAATTGAAGAAAAAAACAGTTTACTTGTTTTGCATTTTCTCGGATGAAGCAAGAAAAAAGCCTATTAACATTTTTTTGTTGTTCAACAAAAGATATGCAAGTTGTCGATAGTGATAGAGTATAACAATGGGCTTACTTCATAGGAACAAAGATTGTTGTCGGGGGCGGCAAATTTAAGGTGGCCGGTTTTATTTTTATGATTGGAAGTTTTTTTTTTTGTCCAAATAGAGAGTCTCAGTTTGAAGTAAAACAAACAACAAATTAAACAGTCGTTAACTGACAAGTGATTACTGTATACACAGTCTCACTATCCGAGCTTGGAAAATGCCTGCGCGCATTAATGTTGTCCAATCCACATCTGGCTGGCGCTGACAAAGTATGTACATTTTTTTGTATCTATTAATGCAAAATTGTTTGATATCTTATCGCGAAAACATCTCCAACGCCGCTACGACTAAAAAGGTGTTCGAATGATTTTTTTTCGATTTTGTTTCTGTCTGTATTTTTATTATTTTATTCTCATTCAAATGAGTCGTTCGCTCATTCACTATTCTTTTCAACATGTCTGTAATAAACAATAACAAATAAGTGCAAAGTTTGTACAGAAAGTATAATTGAATAATAAAAAAAATGCCAAAGAATTCCTCATAACAAGATGCATATGTTTGTGGGTTTGTTTTATTTTTGTGTCTTTGTTTGTATTCAGCCAATTTATGATCTGGAGATATGTATTATTCTCTATTCATGAATTTGCTCAGATATTGCTCGTATGTTGATTTGTGATTATCGATTTCCGTTAGTAAAAATGCAGGTGGTCTAAGCTTGATCCATTTAATTAATTGAGAATTCAGTTGAGTCTTTTGGCTGAACGTAGGGCATAGGTGGTAAGTTCTATATGCTACCACACACGTAGCCACGAATGAATTGGTGTTTTTTTTTTAGCTGCTGAAGCTTAGGTCTTACATCATACCGCTTAGCAGTCAATAAAGAAAATTCAATTTCACTTTATTCTGACACCTTTTTTATGGCTGAAATACAAACGAACTTTAGCTTCGTCTTCGCCTGCGTTACGAATTTACGATGCAACCGCTTCGAGTTTGATTTGAATGACATTTCTCACTCCATCATCATCATCCCTCCAAAAACAAACAAATTTTGTTGTTGACTTCTTTTTACAGCTCTTCACGCCAAAGCTAAAGCGTGTTTGTGTTTCAGCCATTTATATCATTCATGAAAATTTGTTTCCAAGTTTCTTTCAATATCAATTTTTTTAAACTACAAAAAAATATTTAAGAAATACTTTCGAGATAAATTGATTCAGTAGATTCTTATTTCAATATTTCAAAAACACATTTAACAATTGGAAGGTAAAAACTAATAATAGTAATAATAATTTTTTGCAGATTAGCACTGTAAATGAAAGTGCTGTTGAATGAGAATAGGTTAACATAACATTGAACGTGAACTTTAAGTTGGCATTGAAGACATGAAACATGATATAAGCTTACAATTATTCTGAGATTTATATCTCAAAGCAATTTGCAATGAATAAATTATGCCAGCAAAATTGCATAAATATTCAAAAGATATAATGATTCACGTTCACTCGACTATTTTTATTGACCAAGGAAACAGATCCTTATTGTACTGCAGAGGAGTAACGCAATATGGAGTAAAAAGTAAAAAGTTATTATATTGAAAAGAATAGCTTAACAGGTGATTCTGCAAGGCCTCACTGTCAGAGAAGAGGTGAATTTTGTGACTTTTTTGTATTCGTCGCATAATCTGTGATCTTTAACAGAGCAGATCATTTTGACGTTCAAAACATGGGCAACTTTTTACCAAATGAAAGCTTTGGTGTCATCTGCCCTTTGGCTTTTATGTCCCATTTACAATACGGTGGCGTCACAACAAGACGAGAGCGAAACGTTAAACCACTGCCGTCACGTCCTCGACATAAAATCGTTTTACAGTAGGAACACAATCGTTGCGATAAATCTTGGCGAAAAATTTGACAGCCTAGTTGCAATACTGAGTTTTTCTTCTCATGCCACTCCGGCGCGGCATGGCGTTCGTCGTTCAGCGATAATAATCTTTCATTTTTCCGAATCACGCTGAGGCGTTCTGACGAGACTTGCTTTGAAAATTAAGTTGATAATTCGAACGAGTTCCGTTCCGCTCTCGTCTCCTTGTGACGCTGAAACTGGCCGAATGAATTATGCGAAAATAAATTGACAGTGCTGGTAACAGGCACTTTCATAAACGAAGTCTGAACGAGCTGTGAAAACAAGAGTTTACAAATCAGCTGTTTATGAATCTTCCAGATAGCGACCTTCACCAGAAATTGTTGGATAGCTTGGTTTGGTTTGAGCCTCGCTATTTTTTTTTACGTGAGAATGAGAGAAAGAAAAACAAAAACAAAACCTATCCGGATAGCCTATCTTATAGCGTTTTTTTTTGTCGTCCGGAACTGTTCCGAACGATTCTGAAATCGTTCATTTGGCACAAGATGACAGTTCTTGTTCTGTATAGAACAGAAAAACTGTTTCCGAATTTGAAGTCGAAATTGAAAACAGAATTACGCATACATGCACACATTCGCACATACGTACTCGCCGCCATGTTTACAAATAAAGAAGAAAAACAATGTCATCTGCCATTCTGTATATGAGGTTTCACAAATACATAGACATTCAACCATTAGCACCAAGAAAATGTGTTTCCATGTTCGTTTGGTATCCGGAATCGGACAGTTCTGTGAACCAATTCTGGATTACCAAAAAAAAAAAACCCTATTAGTCAAAGTGAGTGCGCCCAATCTGACAAAAGAACTGTCATATTGAATTATTTCGATTGATTCAGTGATGCCACTTAAAGAAAAATGGTTATAATCTGAAAAAACTTACCTGATTAAAAAATATCATAATAAATCAAATAATTGAAGGTAACGTTATACTAAAAGTATGAACATCTGATATTAAATAACGGTGTTCCAAAATTTTAGAATGAAACTATATGTATAACCTTGTTTATAAAAGGTCGAATTTTTTGATTTCCTATAGGTTCTTATCGCCATAATTTTATATTTTTTTTGAGGACCTTCAACCTTAATCAATACGGAGTTAAGTTTTGTTTGTTATCTTCAAACTTAACATACAAAAATAACTGATAACATTAATCGACCACCACGCTCGTACGATGTTATCGATTTAATATTTTGCATATTCCAACTCCTCCTCAAAACTTTACCTACATATCGATGAAAACGTACTTTGTTATGAGAAAAGATAATACATTCTGTTTATGCAACGTATTTTATCTAATTAGGTCAAAAACTTGAAGCGTACTTCCAGTTCGATGTCTATACAATGTTTTATATTTGCTTGATTTGGATTTATTTCCAAACAACAATTAATTTTCACATGTACCTCCTATTAATTACAATGTTTATTGAAAGTAAACAAAATATTTAAAGAATTTTTAATTTATTTACCTTGGAATGGGAATCACAACACGTCGTGTAAACGTCCTAGATGAAACAATCAAACGTGACGATTTGAGAAGAAATTCCATTTTCAATTTATTGCTTGTATCGATTCTCTGGTAAACAAAATAAGTCGATGTATCGAACGAAACACGAACAAAATAACAGGGGCGGGTGGCAATATTTTTTTTCTCTTTTTTTAATTTAAGAATTATTTTATTTTTAAATGAAAACAAAATATTCTTTTAAATTTAACAAAGATTTTGAAATGATATCATAAATGATAAATAACAATTTCTTATCGTTATCGAAAGTATCATTTTATCGAATACTCGTTTGTATGGTACAGAGTCCTTAACATCCTATAAAAAATGAAAATCAAAAGATAATTTTAAATACGTATGCATATTATTTTATGAGATGAGGTGGAATTGTTTTTTTTTTTTTTTTTTGTCAAAAGCCATTTTTAGTGAAGATTTGTCATTTGAGTTCATAAGGATTTTTTGTCTCCCTTTCGTTCGTTTTAATTCAAAGAAATAAGCAAAGATTCAATTCAATTAATAAAACGGAAATTGTGCCTACATTCCCCTTTTTCACAGCGAATATTTGTAACCTCGCTCGTGAATAATATGCCTAAGTGTGTAGACAGATTTGTCAACAAATAAATCGTGAATCACATTTTCCATCAGACACTCAAAAGCCCATTCGCTTGAACTACTTGACATGCAACCGAATGCAACACAAGCTCATTTCACATTTTCAGAAGTAGCAATCTGACGTCAAACTGTCTGTCATGTCAAAATCTCGTCTAGAGGCCAAACAAAAAAAAAAAAAAACAAAGAAACACACAAACCACGTTACATTAATTTCTCATCTAGATTCAGTTGCAACTTGCAATCAAGAGCAACCATATCCAGTTGAGTTTAGTCAGACAACTGTTGCTCCAACTTAAGTGATTTATATGGCAACAATAGGGAAACAGTCTAAACGTAACCGATGTAACCGACCGACCCGCCTCGCTTGTCCCAAGGCATCTGACGCAATTAATTTGGCGGTTGAAACCACTTTTTGCTCATAGTTTAGTTTTTTTTATAGAACACATATGTTTACCTCACAAGATACAACAGCAGGTCCCGTGGTGGTTCATATTCACTTCCGGTTTCATTTTTAGACTCATTCATGGATGTTGCATTCACACGCCGTCGATTTTCGTTCTCCTCCGAGTCAAGTTCCATTTCGACTCGGCGAGCGGCCAAGCGTCTCTTAACAGCTGGCGAGGTCATTGCTGAGGTTTTAGCCAAAGCTTCCGCAATTGCGAACTTTTCACGAAAATCCTTCAGCATTGCACTTTCTTGGGGTGATGCTTTAGGCCATAATGACGACGACGACGACGACGACAGAGAACATGATGATGGGGCATTGTTGCTTCCTGACGTTGTTTCTGGTTCGGTGTTGTCAATTATGCCTGCCACAATCTCGACCAGTTCAGGGACGTTGTCATCGTCGTTGGTGGTGTTCTTTCCTTTCAGAGAATAGTTGGCGGCTTCGCTTAGACCCAACATGCTGGTAAGGAATTGTTTGCGTTGTAAGTCAATTCTCGAAGGCGGTTTGTTGAGCGGCGGTGGCTTTGACTGTCCTTCAGAACACTCTTTGTTGCAAAGTATTTTACACAAATCACCCAAAGGACTTTGATCACTTTCAGCACTTGAGCAGTTCAAACACGGGGCTTTCACCTTAGAATCACCTTTGAGGGACACTTGATCCTCGTTTCTGGGCGCATTAAGAATTTGAAAATCTTTTTCTAAGCTCTCATCTAGAAAATTACTACCGTCACTGTCACTTGTTTTTGGAACGTCAAAAAATAACGGAGGATGTTCGAATTCGGGAGATAAACCGTCTTTTGACAAACACGAATAGTCCTTATGAGTTGGACTGGAAAAATTCAAAAGCAACGAAGTCACTGGCATGGATTTACCGAGCGATGGACGACGTTTGTGGCCGTTATTTATGAATCCAGTCTTTTCAATACCGAATGCACTTTGATGCGATTGCATTGTGACAAAGAATATTGTCTGTCACTCCCCCAAAAAATCGCACTTAAAAGATCAATCACTTCGGACAGAAAAAATCCTTCAGGTATTATTTTTATTTTCTTCACATAAAAGATTCGAATACAAAACGAGAAACAAACACGGAAAATTTACAAACAAAAATTGTCTGGATAAAAAGTCAGTCTCGCTCACAATTGCACGTTTAGAACATTAAACTAGTAATCCGAGAGACGATGGAAATTCTTTATTTATATGGTCCAAGCCGAGGCTATCGACATTCTGATTCTACGTACGAATAAAAATAAATAAAAATACATTTCTGTCGTTTTATACGAATCGTAGACCAAAAGAGGGTTGATCGAGGGGGTTGGTTAAAACGATAAATTAATAGTACTTATATTTTGCCAAACAACAACAAAATAAAATAATAACAGAAAAAAACTTAAAAAGTGAAAATCTCAATAAGATTGTGCTTTTATGTCTAGTCTATGTGCTCGCGCAAAAATCAACACGACGCGACGAAGGAATAAACGACCGGCTGCGAACGCGCTTTCGCATACCAGAAACAGTACTGACATTAAAAAAAAAAGAAATAATAATATAAAATTGTTAAACGAAGAAAATACAAAATATAATTATTATGATTGGCTTTGTTTTTGTTGTTGATTTATTTTTTGAAGAGGTAAAAGGTGTGTACACAACAATGGCAGAGGGGAGACTATAGACTGAACTCATCATCAGAGAAAAATAATAATAATCAATCCATTGCTCTGTGCAGCACTTTTTGATTGATTATTAAAATTGTCAATAAAAACAGAAGGTGTATGAGATGTGAATATTAATTGACAGTTTATTTAAATGTTTTTAAAATTTTTTGTTTACATCTCTATTGGCAGTGCGGTTGAGAGTGGTACACACAAGTGGGAGCACTTGTTATGTTTGCGTTGGTAATAAGCTGCTTGTCTTTGTTAGGTTCTGTTCTTGAGCACGTTCTTTTTTTCTTCTAAGAATTTTTTAAAAAATAAAGGCGTGAGTCGATTTTTGAGTGGAAAATCAATACTAAGGAAGAGGAACGAATAGGGTTCTTATATTGCCTATACGACTAGTCACGGGGAGCTTCCTTTAACCATACAAAAACTTGCGTCAAATCCGATGTTGATAAAAGTAAATATAATCAAGTTTTTCAAATACCATCAAGAAATTTGACTGGTTCAACTAGGTACCAATTGGTCAAGATGATCAGGGTCTACCATTCGGAATTTGATCTATAGACTTTGGTAAGTATTTATTTAGCAAAACAAAATTCTACAAATTCTTTTGTAAACAAATATTATGAAAGTCATTCCTGAGTTATAAGATGAGTTTATAGAACAAAATATCAGGGGTTAAGGTCAAATAGGGCTTGGAATAAGAGGAATTTCAGCCTTAAAAAAGAAACGATTTACATTCTGATAACCAAATAAATACACACAGAATAGCATATGATTAACCCTTATTCTGTGGACTAAGTGGAAAATTAAATTTCTCTTAACTGACGTTTACTAGCTTATTCCACCGTGGAGGGTGGTGAATCGAAGCAATACGAAAGTTAATTAGACGGCCAGCGCGGCGGCGCCACAATCGATTCGTCATTTATATAACGGCGAATCGGTTGTCAAGTATCAACAAGAAAAAAATCCAAAAGGGAATTTTTGGTAAACGTCACTTTACTAACCCGGGAACAAATTATTTTTATTTACTTTTATTGCTTTAAAAATAGTGGTTTAACTTAACCACTGCTGACTTTTGTCATAGTTTAGACTGCTCCGTAGCAAGTGTAATTTTAACACATTTTATTTAACACGAAGTTTCAAAATTTAACCAAACGTCAAGTTTTAACACACTTTTTAACGCAATTCACACACGGCCTTAGAAATTTTAACTTATGAGTTAGTTAACCATTGGATTAAGCGTTTTTTTTATTACAATGGCTGTAATAGATTTATAGACATGGTCAGTGCTCTCATCGATTAAGTCTATACTTTAAGTTGACAAATTTATGTCAAAAAACAAAAATATATATAAACATATGTAATATATGTACATATGTAGATTGTATTTGGATAAATGTTCATTTTGAATAAATATTTCATATTTTTGCTTAGTTAAGGCTGTAAGTGCGGATACAGACAGACATAGAAACAAACAGCCGGAATCGCATATTCTATCCTTTTTTCGATTTCTCTATGCTCGTAATGTCATATTTTACCAAAATCTCGACTTCGATTTTTTAGGGATCATACAATTAAAAAATGTAAGCACTTTTTGTATTTGCACTCCCTTTGTTCAGAGTCATGTTTTTCAACACGTTCTTCCTAAAAACTTTGTGGCATTTTTCTGAATTTTCATCTGGCAACGCTACGTTAACTGTCAGGTCACTCTCTTCCTTATGGCTCATTTACAATAGGGCGCCAAAACGAGACGAGAGCAGAACGCTAAATTTCTGCCGTTCCGTCATGTCTTCGACATAAAATCATCGCGATGATTCTAGGCCGAAAATTTGACAGTTCTAAATAGTTGCCTAGTTGCAATGGCTGTCTTACTTATTAACTTTTCCATTTTTCGGAATCATAGCAATGCGTTCTGACGATACTCGCGTTTATTGTGTGTTCATTTAACTTCATGGTTTGGAAGTTAACTTGACGATTCGAATGAGGTTCGCTCCGCTCTCGTCTCGTTGTGACGCCAATACGGCGCGCGTTTAACAATTTAAAAAATAGACTGTCAGTCTTCCAAAGGAACTTTTGCTGTTGAGCAAAAGAAGAAACACTAACACGCTTTAGCTTTGACTTCGTCTGATGTTAACGAGTTAGCCTTAGGAATTTAATTCATGCTATGGCTATCGCAATGAAGCTTCGACCTCACGTTTCGTACGTAGCGTAATGTAATGTAACTCCAAGCGGAAGCTCTAGCTCAAATATGCTAAAGATTTAGTTAGTCTGACAGCTCAACAGATGTCAATAAACAAAATTCATTTGTTTTGTGGAAGGATGTTGATGTTGGAGGGAGAAATGTCGATTCAAAACAAACTCGAAGCGTAACGTAGTCGAAGACGAAGTGTTTGTGATTCAGCCATAATATTATTTTATGAATTACCGATCGATGTGTCATGGATGATGGATGATGGATGGCTTAGTAATTTGTATTGACATTTTTTTCCAGAAATATTTATTTGTCTAAAAATAAGCACGCTTTTTTCAACCCATGTATTATAATCTGACATTTTGTAGGAAGTTCTACTCCCGCGATCTGTTTTGGTTTATTAACGTTCTGTCAAGATTTTAAATGTCACTGTAGTTTAGGTATGGCTTTGACCTATGTGTAGGCAATTTAAATTTTAAACCACACTCGATTAATTTTCGTATACTATTGATACTTTTTGTAATATTTTAGAAATGATAGTAACTAACCCTATAATATAGGGTTCGTTACTAAAATCAGTAATATGGAGAAGATTAAATAGGGCAATGTTTCTAAACTGGCTTTCCATGTAGCTACATTAAATTTTATTTAAATTCATTAAGTTATGAAATTTCGAATCCGAAATTATTTTTCTAATTTAAGGCACAAAAAATGTTCGAGAATCATATATAACTTTATTAATCAAGGTCTACATTTTTTTTTTTTGACAGCTGTCAGTGAATAGTGCACATTTACAATTTTACTTATTAAAAATCGTAGTGATCATTGAGTGTTTCAATTTTGCGATCTTATTAAAATAAAAATACATAGTATATAATTTTAATATGTAGTTGTAAGATTATTTAATAGAAATGTTTTGAAAAACAAACTATTCAAGTTTAACTAGTACACCTAGACTTAGGAAGCACAACAGTTCAATTAGACGAATATTGCTTTTTATTATTTTTTGTTGTTTATTGACAAATGAATTCATTATAAGCAACTTCATTATTGACAAAACAAATTTTCTTGTACTTCAAATAATGTAAGCATATCATTTGATTTTGACTGCAAACTTTCTAAACACCTACTTAATTTATACAAGATCGCTTCAATACTTCCACCTTAACTACTTCGGTTTTGATTGGGTAAATCCCACTTGATTTCAAGTGATTATCTGACTACAGTAAAACCTGTCTAATTGGACCACCCTTGGGACCGAAGAAAAGTGGTCCGATTAGGAGGTGGTCCAATTATACGGGTTCCTTTTTAATCGGACCGGTCCATTTAGAAAGGTTTTTCCCTCATTTATTGAATAAAAAATGACTGCCAATATACATTACCTTCAAAAACTAAAAGACTGGGGTTTGTTTAGGAAACATACATTTAATATTTTATTTTTTCATGACATATGCATTAATAGGTATGTATAAGTAGGTATATAAAACATTTATCCTACATACACATGCATTTTTTTAAAATTTTTAATCATTCTTAGAAAAATAGTCTGTAATTTTTTTCTGCACCACAGCTGTATTTTTGAAATTGGTTATTAATTTTTGTGAACAATTGTCCAGGCATGCCCAGACATCGTCCAAACCATTTTCGCTTGAAAAATCTTTAAGAATTTGGAGATGCGAAAGGGCCTCTTTGTATGAAACAGCATTTGAAGGTCCGGGAATTGTTTCAATTTCTACCTCTGAAGAAGGGTCGCAAACGATATTTTCCTCTGCAGCATCAGAAATTGGTAACTGAATGGAATTTAAAAATTCATGTTCCCAATTCTCCGACCATTCATTAGATGTCGCCACATTGGAATCAATATTCAAAAAATCTTCAGGTAACGGAGGGTCGAGTATTAACTCCTCAGCAACAACATTGTTAGGTTCTTCTTCGAAAAAACCACATTTCTTAAAGCAATTTGATATGGCTAATGGAGTAACATTATCCCATGCCTTTTTAAGCTAGCTGCAAGCATCTAAACAATTAATTTTAGCTGCTAACTCAGAAACATTATTGGCCTCGGCTATGTTTAAAATTAAATTCTGCATAAGATACTTTCTATAATGCGTCTTGAAGTTTTTTATGATGCCTTGGTCAAGTGGCTGGAGATGTGATGTTGTGTTTGGAGGAAAAAACTTTAGCTCCACATTTTTTAACCCACTTACCACATGGGAAGGTGCATTATCTGCAAAAAGCAGAACCCGACGATTTTGCTTTTGCATTTTTTTGTCAAAACTCGTAAGCCATTCATGAAACAAAAAAGAGTTCATCCAAGCCTTTTTATTACTCCTCCAGGTTATTCCCAATGCTTTTTCAACATTAATGTTTTTAAAAGCTCTGGGCTTAGCAGCTCGACCTATTTTTCAAATAAAGTTAAATTTTATAAAATTGACCATAAAAATTAACTTACCAATGACCAGTACTGGTTCTTTTTCTCCGACTGCGCTGCAAAGCAATGCTACTGTTAACCTTTCCTTTGAAAGCTTGCCACCACTGCATCTTTCATTTTTGAGTTGGAGTGACTTTGAAGGTGTTGCTTTAAAAAAAAAAGAGCGGTTTCATCCAAGTTGAAAATGTTTTTTGGTTCATATCCAGTACAAATGGTTTGTAAAGTTTTCTTGAAATCATCACAAGTAACAATGTCAACATCTGCGCCTTCTCCACTTAGGATTTTAAACACAATGTTTTTAAATGCCTCAAGCCATCCATTAGAAGCAGTAAAATTTTCAATCTCCAAACTTGTTGCTATAGCCAGGGCTTTTGCTTGGAGAATTGTACCAGATATTGGGACATTTTTTTGTCTAGCTAATCAAAACCACTTAAATGTCAGAGCATCGATTTCGACAAAAGATACACCTGAATTTATGCGTTTCCTTTTTAACCCAATACATTTTTCAAAACATGATTTTATAGTCTCCTTCGAGGATAAAATTCTCTGGATTTGAGATTTGCTGCAATTAAATTTCTTTGCAAGATCCCTCTGTGATAAGTGATTATTATCGAAAGACTTTATAACTTCAATTTTCGTTTCTAAATCAAGTTCACTATAAACACGTTTGCTCATTTTTTTTTAACTTTTTTAAAACACGTATTGCAAAACAAACAATCAACTCTAAAAACTTGATTGCTCTGACAACGAACCTATAACATGGAAGTTTCAAATTGTTTCCTTTTGCCTAGAAACAAAAACCCGATTGGGAAATCCCCGCATAAAACAAAAGTAATTGATGGAAATTTTAAATTTGGCGTAGGTAACTAGAAATTTTTTTTTAAGATGCGAAAAAATATTTAAAATTTTTAACGGTTGGTCCAATTAGAAAGGTAAATACAATAAGCAACGCATGATATTAGGTGGTCCATGGTCCGATTAGCAGGTGTCCCGATTATAGAGGTAAGTTTGTATGAAAAAAAGCAGGGAATGCATTGTGTGCGGTCCGAATTGTAGGTGGTCCGATTATAGAGTGTCCCGATTAGCAGGTTTTACTGTATATACTTTCAACTGGATTTTCCCAAAAAAAAAAAAAAACGACATAAAAATGTGTCTCAAGGTACAAATATCATTGCATTAATAAAGAAAGTGTCAAAAGACAAACAAAGCCACTTAAGTCAAGAGGACGAATATCAAATTCAAACAAGTCATTAAAGACCAATTATAATTATTTAACTCGATGCTACTTCATGTCACATTTGAAACACCTCACAGTCTAGTATTCTTGAAATAAATGTATTCTAATTCTGAATCATTTTTTGTTTGTTTGCTGAGGTTCAAGGGTTTGAAAATTTGCAATTAAGAAGTGCTAGTGAGAAAATTATGATTAATTAATTGCACTGCAATGACATTCGAAATAGTTTACTTTGTAAATGAGATAAGAGTTGAACTTTTTACAACCTTTTAGGTCACTCAGATCAAATATATATATTTCAGACTTTCTTATTTGCACATATGTTTACTTCCTTATCTTATTCTCACTTAAATGGACATTAAATAACAATAAACCAAACATTATTCAGTGAGCATATTTTGACGTACGCCATTACAATAATTGAAATATGATCGATAAAGATTATATTTTCAAACGTGTCTGTGTATTTCCGATATTAAAACTACTTAAAATTTGTGCCGGCATTTTTTGTATGCAAAACATGGAAATCAAAAGTTGTGCGTCTTTTTTTTTAAAGTGGCTAAAACAATGTTTGCATACTAACGAACATGGAAGATGGAAGTAGAATTTGTTGATATTTAACTGGAGTACATGAAAAAATCGAGACTGTTCTTTGTTATTTTGATGTTACAAATCATTCCTTGAACACGGAAGCATTTGTAGGGATGATCGTATAATGAGAAAAACACAAAGTGGGATCACTGAAAATATCTTACAGCAGTTTTCCTTTTAATTCTTTAGAGCTTTTCTGTTGGTTAGATTGAATCCTTCAAAACTCAAATATGACACTTCCGGTTGTGTTTGAATTAAAGATTTCGCTAGACGAAGCTTACAGAAGGTTTGTTAATTCTCTACTGCAGAACTTTTCTTTTACAAGTAAATCAAAAATATAACGAAAATTAATCATTATATTATTACTGTTATCATAATTTGATATCAGCTTAGATCTCCAGACAAAGTTGAACAACAATAATGGGTTCAGCTGTTCTTATATATCTTACAAATACAAATACACCTTGAGCAAGTAGACAAAAACAAAAATGACACACAATAATTTCTTATCTCCTTCCTATGAGACCCAGACAAAAATTTACAAAAAAAAAAAAAATAACAAAGACAGTCATTGGGGCGCTACTGTCAATATTTATTATATAAAAAGAAAAAAAAAACAACAACTTTTTGTGGCGATAAATAAAAGGCTACAATTCACATTACAACCCACACGCAGAGTTCTGGCAGCAGCTGACGCAATTACAAAAAGCACGCCACAGCTACACCAACACTGACGCGCCATCTGTCTGCTTGGTTCTCGGTTGTCATTGAACTTAAACTTAAACTTAAAAAAGAAAAACTTAAACTGAACACCTTGTTGGAATAATAATAAAAATAATACAGTTAATTACAATTAAAAGCAACGAGCAAACGAAAGGAACAGAAAAAAAGAAATGGAAAATGCAATAAAACATGATATTTGTATCTTTTCTCACGACAGCGAACGATGATCGATTGTTGTTGATTTTTTTTTCCAACAAAAATGTAATTATTATTATTTTTTTAATTCTATTTTGATTCTGTAATTCGTTAACCGTAAATCATAAGCCACAAGTTTCAAACTTAAGCAACCGGGAGAAAAATATATTCACTTCCGATGTGAAAAGACAAAAACGGCAACTGCTAGACGGTTATTCGTCCGACAACGGCATTATTGTCAGTTGGCGAATTGCCTGCGGCCAACCTGTCATTGAAACTAATTATAGCACTTGCTGTTTCTATTTTCATATTTAATTGAGCTGATTTATAGCAACGTGAAATGTAAGTTGTGTCAACACTCAACTGTATAAACATAGAGTAAATTGAGGCAGTGATCTTGTGAGTGCAGTAGGGCAAACATTTGACAGTTTGGAATTACAAATAACGGAACAAATTGGGTGTTATGATGTTGTGCGAGAAAAGAAAATAGAGTGTTTTTTATTCAGAAATAAGATACGCAAGCTTGGATTGTTTGTTTAATGAAAGCCAAAGTGACAGTTGACAGTTATATTAGGGGATTATTGTGGTCAGTTTTTTAGCAACTTTTTATTGTATTTGAAAAATGTAGGGTGCTCTTTTATTAAAGGTACGATACAACACTGACACTTATGTTATTCTTTATTCTTTTGATTGAAAACTACTGACATTACAGTTACTGTTTGTGAATCATTTGGGTAAGATTGGGAGTAACTTTTTGACAGTGTTCTGACAGTATGCAAACTTGGAAAGTTTTTTGACGTCTACGCAGCCTATCTCTCTTTTGCTTTAATGTCAGAGAAAGGTAGAAGTTTTTCGACATTTGGCTTTGGAAATTCTAAACATTTAAGCACTATTCACATGAGCACGAACAACGACCAACGAATGAACGAAAATTCGTCGATTTTGACATTTCTTTCACATGAGAGTTTTTAATTCATCGAGAATGAACAACCAAACACAAGGCAAAAATGATTTTTGAGGTTATACGTGCGCGAACAATTTGTTCGTTGGGAGTGTGGATTATATGTGGAACACGAATTAGACTTGACAGATTGCAACGAACGGATCTGAATTCGCAACGAATGTTTTATTTTCCGATATTAATACATTTTAGGTTATTTAAGATCAAATTTTTATATTTTAAAATCTTCATAAACTATATTTCAATCATTTTGCTAAATATGAGGTCGGTAAAGTTATTTAAACCAAATTTCATTGGAAGTTACTAATTATTGAAGAAGTTATATATAAATGTTTGTACATAGTGTCAGAACATGATATAATTACAGTAGATGACGGATATAAGAAAGTCTCATATAAGAAAAACACGGATATAAGACAGACATTTCAAAACACCATACACATTCTCATTAAATTGTGTGTTAAATTTATCTCATAAAAGAAAAACGTTTATAAGAAAAACACTGATATAAGAAACTTTTTCTGATGTAAAATCTTGTTCACTACATAGAAAATAAAACGTGTATAAGAAATTCTCCAGTGTTAATATGCAAATGATGCACCGTGTAAACTTCCACAAAATTTCTGAACCCACCCTCATTGTATTTTCATCTAGCTAGTACCCGCGACCTGACAATCGATTGTAGTGCCATCTTATCTTGAGACCTGGCACAGTGATGAGGATGAGATATGACATTACGATGATAGAGAAGTCGAAAAAGTGGGTCCGGCGATTCCATCTGTCTGTCTGTCTTTAAGTTTACAGGCATCTACAGCCTTAACCACTGGTCCGATTGACTTTCAAATTTGGAAATTAGAGTTTAGAGCAAAAACTCGTATTCTAATTTTTTTATTTTTGTTTTAAGATCAAAATTTAGGGTAACCACCATAAGATTTTTTGGCCAAAAACCAAAAATTTCAATTTTCTCCAAAACGGCTATTACGATTTTTTTTAAACTTCAGCGAGTTTTATTTTTTTTATGTAAAAAACATTTTGTATTGCTCCAAAACGGTACCTCCCATAGAACCGTTTTTTTGTTATTAGATTTTCTCGAAAAATGAATGTCCGATCAGCGTAAGTTTTTTTCCGAAAGTACGTATATAGCTATTGTTCAAACAATATTTTGTATTCAAAAAAATTTCAATTTTTTTTTTTGGATTTCTAAAAAATATTTTTAACTAATTTTCTTAAAATTCTGTATCTCAAAAACGGATCAATTTTAAAATTCCAAATTGAAGTAATATGTATATTTACATGGTCTTGAAAACTGCATACCCAAATTAATTTTAAGACATTTTCGAAAAATTGTATATATACAAATTAATTTAACGACGACGATTCTCACAAAAAAAAAAATCAATAAATCAAGAGTTGATTTTAATTTGTTTGGCATTTAAATTTTTGGAATTAAATGTATTTACGAGGTACATTTCCAAATTTTAATTTTTTTAAATAAATTCTAATTATTTTTATATAATCATAAATATTGTCGTGCACATTTTTTACATAAGTTTGGTATTGGGATTTGTTCTGTTTTTTTTTTTGGTTTTGATGTAGGACAAAAAATCGGAAACACCGTTCTTGATAATACTAGCTGATTCCATACTACCTGTTCAATGTGATTTTGAAAGAAGTCATTCAAATAATTTTATGTTTATTTTGTTAATGTTATGTATTTATTTATGATTTACATACTTAAAATAAAGGATGTACATTGTACATGCAATGCATGTTAACATTTTATTTGGTTTTGTTTTAAAATTTGCTAAGAAGAAATTTTCTATTCAAACATGCTATGACTTATAGTAGAAATTTTATTTCTTATATGCAATTGTATTGATATAAGAAATTTTCTTTCTTATATATATTTTATTTATATAAGAAATTTTCTTTCTTATATCCACTTTTTATAACATATAAGAAAACACGGTTATAAGAAAGGAATTCTTTGATTTTTTGGACTTTCTTATATCCGTCATCTACTGTATAATAAAACACCCAGTAACGCATTCCCTCAATCCATCTGTCAAAGCTGACAACCGAAATCTACTACTGTCAAGTATTCAGCTTTCTAGAATTCAATAAATTGCACTTTTTTTTGTGTGCTCCTCTAAATGGCTAAGTTATCTGGAAGTTTTTCAACAATGCATTCACTACATTCTCGTGTGTTGAATAAAATGGTTCTACTTTAATTAAGCTACACTAGCTCTTTGAGTCGCAGTGGCAAAAAGAGTAAAGAAGTACTGATTCTATACCTGCCAGATCCTTCTGGGAAAATAGAACATTCCTGGAAGAAGTACCAGTTCACGACTATACAGATGGATCGAAAACTAGTGATGATTTTGGTGGAGGTGTGTACTCTCTCATTCAGCCTTCCAAATCACTGTAGCGTGTTTCAGGCAGAATTTTTGGCAATTAAGGAGGTCTTGTCCTAGCACAGAGAAAACGTGGTATCTACATCTGGTATCCGGATTTTCTCAGACAGTCCGGCAGCTATAAAATCCCTGGACTCTGTCCCTACAAACACAATTACGGTTCAAAACTGTCGAGAGTTTAACATTCAAATTCAATAGGTGCTGGGCCATAGAGACATTCCAGGTAACTGCAAAGCCAATAAACTCGCCAAATATGGTACACCATTACCCATTAAACCACAAATATTAAATGTTGGTATACCAATCGCTACATCTTGCTACAACAAGATGGTACAGTGAGAACCAACATCAGGTGGAATTATATAACCCCCTGATGTCAGGCGTTGAAAAAAGTTAGCCCTAAACCGGACCTAAAAAGATCTAGGTGCCTGATATCTGTAAGGAGATTGCATAAGCTCGTTAATTGGTGTCATAACTGGACACTGTCTAATAAGAAGACACGACGCGGGACTGGGCGTATTTTCACCCGATTTCTACAGGAGCTGCATGGATAGGAGGAGGAGGAAACAATTCTTCACCTACTCTGCACCTGTCCTGCTCTGGCTCATAAACGTAGGATTCACTTATGAGAATTCTTTTATAATGATCTAAACGATCTCAAAGACATTTATATAATTAATCTTCTACGTTTCGTATAAGGAACTCTAATTGGTTTCATTGAGCTTTCGAAGAAAGCCTTTTAGATTCATGTGCGGTATCACAAGGGGCCTTCAATTGGCCTTAGTGTGCCGTTTTTTACATTCATGACAGCCACTTTAACCTAACCTAACCTACTGTTTATTTAAGTTGAGTGAAGCTTTTACTGGCATAGAAAGGAGTGACATCTAGAATAATTTATCGAAGACAAATGATGCCATGTTTTTTCCGCAGTTAATCATTGGGCTAGTATTTTGTCCGATACAAGTGTAACTATAGTGAAATTGGCTACTGGCAGTCCATACATCATATGCTAATGCCAATAGCCAACTTCACAATGATTCCACTAGTAACCGACAAGACACTAGTCTGCGCAGGAGTCATGACTTGATTGGTTTGACCTTTAATTGAACGATTGTAAACTTGATTTGGTGGTAGCCCATAGTTGGTTAAGAAGAACAAGATATAAGAACAAATTTTAAGACTAATATTTTGACTTCAAAGTGCAGTGAAAGCACAAAAACAGCTAGCAATGATGAACAAACTAATTTCTTAATAAACAGAATAAATGTCCCATCTGGCTTTAACAGGCTTGATCTTTTGTAATCCACATATTTAATCAAGTGTCTGTAAAGCAACATTGAAACAAAAACTATCTCAACAACAAAATGCATATGATTCAGCACAAGAACAAACCGAATCGAAACGGATTGTAATCGGTTAGCATCGCAATGTATTGCATAAAACTGGAAAATTCAGCTTGAGGCCCTTGTGGGACTTTTCTGCTTTTTGCTCTGCTCTTGTCTTGTTTTTGATTTTCGCTTTTTATATTCTAGTATTATGATTTTGTAAATAGGACTCTGAACTCACTCGTATCTGTCAAATTTGTTTTCTTTTTGAAGATCTTTTTAATTTAGGTTGAACAATGACAATCCAAATGTCACCAGACTGGTACGTCAACACCCCATTTTAAAATCAAATAAAAAACAAAATAATAAAGTCCCTGTTGCTAGTTTGTTTTGAAAGTATTATTCATTCACTAGATTAGGACTGTACATGCGTGTGGCTTTAGTGCGTTAACGACTGATAAGGGAAAGTCTCTTTGGAAACAAGGTCTTGTTTTAGAGATAAAGATTTATCTTTTATTCCAATCACCGGCAAAGGCTATAGTTATGCCTTTGTACTTCACTAAATATGACTTTTTTCTTAATTGTTTGATGGATTTTTGAGAGGGAGGAAGTAAAGAGTCTTACCATTCTTAGAACATGATAATCCTTGAATACATAGTCCAATAAAACGTAGAATAAGAAAAATTCACTTTTGTCAACTGTTGTTTTTAAAGTTTTGTTCGTTCAATGAATTCACTAAACAGTCCTTGACTTGACTTCACAAAAATAAAACCACAAACACCAAATTGTTTTTACCAAAGTCTTAACAAAGTGTTTTTGTTGAACTGTTACCAAGCTAATTGCTTGCTGTTTCACTCACTTGAGACTGAATTTAATTAAACCCGAGTCAATGTAATTTTCTCAATTTATACTAAAGCAAGAGTTGGTGATAAGAATCTTTGACAAGTCTGTGGGGCGTCTTATCAGTTCTGAGGAATACAAAGAAAATGAGAAAAAATCACATTGTCGGGGGAATGTGAGTAAATTGAAACACTGAACGATAAGGAAAGCGCTTATTTGTAATTGTTTTTTTTTTCCCTTATGTCAACACTGATACATTGGGGTTGTTACTATAGGGATTTATTATTATGGGGATATGTTTTTTTTAGATATTTGTCTCTTTTTCATTTACTCTTTTATCTTCTTATCTACCATTCATGAGGTTGGAATTGTATTTGCATGACAAATGTATGCATGTGTGCACATAACTATGCTTTTTCATACATCAAAGTCATGTTCCCATTTATAAAAGGATTTAAAATGTAAAAATATTGACTATTGACTATTGACATCACAGTACTTCGCACATAAATGAATCGAACTACAGACACTACAGCACTGGCGACTGAGGCCATCGGCTGAGACAGAACAAGACATTAAAACAAGAGAGAGAGACAGATAGATAGAACACATAACAGAAACCTACGTGGCACAGAGGAGGAGACATAAATTTATATTGTCTCATTTTATCGCAAAGGTGGGCTCATATAAGCTGGTGATTTTTATAGAAAAAGAATGCTTACTGCCCAAGCTGGGGCTTGAACCCGCAGCGTTTGGCTTAGCAATCAACTGCTCTATCCTTTGAAATATAGCCACCTGCCCAAATGTAAAAATATTCTAAGGTAAGTTCGAATTTAACGAAATAAATAAAATGTTGCGTATACGCCACAGTGGTCTACTCAATTTTGTTTTATTATACAATTTTTTTTATTTAAATAAAAGCTTAAGTATAATGGACTACCTTAAGACCACTACTAAATAGAATTTAAAGCAGTTTAAGCGCAATTCGAAGGACATTTCATGTCAGTTGATGATGCATGGGTCCATTGGTACACACCAGAGACCAACGAACAGTCGAAGCAGGGGACTTCATCCGGCACACTCGATTCAAAGAAAGGCTGCAAACTTGATGTCCACAGATTTTCGAAATTCACAATGTGTTATCCAGTTCGACAAATTGGACAAAGGTAAAAGGTTGCATTATGCACCGTCTCACTCTTCCAGCATCACCATTGCCAAATCGATCAAATTGGGATAGGAATTCTCCAGATTGGCATGAAAAGTCACTTGCGAGCATTTCAGCCAAATCAGGTGGTCATGGACGACACTACTAGTTAAAGAAGTTGGACTCTCGCTGGGTAGGAGACTATCAGACCATATATATACCTATATGGAAAACGCTGATGCCTTCTCTTTGAATAATTTATAAATTTATTTTGTAAGTTATTTTTGATAAATAAATAAATAAATGTATATGTAAAAATGAATCGCCATTTTTTCAAAATTCTGTTCTTTCTTAAGCTTTCCAGAATGATTCGTTATTTCACACAAAATTTTGTTTTTAAACAATTCAAAAATTACGGTGTAAGAAAAACCAAGCTAATTATGAAACTTAAAAAACAACTACATCGTTAATTTTAAAACAATTTTTTTTCCAACTTAATGAAATAAAACTTTCTTTAACAAAATATAAACACAAACTCTATTTTGATTCCCATATGTCTGCCGCAAATGCATATACCTAAATGTTCTACTTACGCAATATTGTTGACAATTTCCTACAAACACCCACTTAGCAAGAGCATGACCTTCAATATACTTAAACACCGTGTCGCGAGTCGCGACAATATTAGGAGGTTCGCCACTACCAGTAGGTAATTCTATTTGATTAAAGTCAACTTGGACTGCTAAATGCTATAAACATTTTCATTGTTGGCAAAAACAAAAATATAACTCTTTAACTTAATACTTAAGAGAAAAGACCAAAGAGTATACTGAACGAATTCAATTAATTAATTTTGTTTTATGCAAAACTTACTCATCTGTCATGCTGCCAGTTTAAAACACAATTGAACCACCACAGTTTGCATTGTAAGTTTATCTAACTTATGAAGTATCGGTGACACAAATGTATTAACAATCAATCACAACAATCTTTCACCAAAGAAAACTACTAACAAATAAATTAGACATTCCGACTTTTCGCCACAGCCACCAAGAATGGAAAAGAAAAGACACACTATTTTCGAGCATATATGAATAAAGTCAAATTCAAAGCGTGCGCACACTTGATTTTGAAAAGTATCAGCTACTTACATGTGCCAAAACATTTTCACTAATATTAAATGGAAAAAATTAAATATGTACTCTAACATTTTTGCGTCAAGAAAAATAAAATACTTCAATGTGCAAGAAAATATTTCCGAAAATGATTAATAATTGAAAACGCACGTGGTCGAAAAACAACAATTTATGTGATTGGACATCTACTTGCTAATTGGGTAGTCTCAGCTGATGAGTTAGTTTTCTGCTTCGTTTCGCCCCACCTCCACACCGAAACAATCTATACAACTGCTCAAGCTGAGGTCAGGGATGTCGTCTGTAAGTTAGCTGAATAGTAAAGTGGCTTACAGTACGAAACATTATTAACAATTTTGAGTAAATGAAACCAAAGAACCTGCTAAGGGTTATGTTTGATGTATACTTTTAAACATTGTAGTTTCAACAACGCTGAGAAATAACGCTAGAAAACAAATACTCTTTTTGAACTAAGCAAATTATTTTCTTAATAATTACCATGAATCTTAGCTTATGACAACGTATAACCTTTAAGTATTGAAACAATTACAAAGTTTTTTTGACATCATTGGTTGCATGTCAGTTACTCTTAAGACATTAGGAAATCTCACTTCTTCTCTTTAATCTGTTAGCTTTTTCTAAACACAAAAACAAATATTCTCATTGATTTGACTTGAGCAGTTAAGCAATGAGTTTTAGTAATTCATCTCTTAAGAAAAAATCACTTAATTAAATTATTGGGACTTACTCTTTGATAAAATGCTCTATCCTCTATGTCATCCGGAAAAGACATTTCAATGCCAGAAAGTATGCAAGACTAACTATGAAATCATTTGGGTTTGGATACTACGGTAGTCTAAAAGAAGATGCTTCAAGTTTGATCAATAATGAAAAAAAGACATATGTTTCGAATGCCTTGAAATCTGGTAACACATATTTTTACTTGATAAATATTTTGCAATCATTAAAAACTAAGAGCTAAATGTTTCGATTACCGACGACTATCAATCATCACCCTGTAAGAGAATTTAAAAAGAATTTTGCACTTTGATTTATTTTTTTATAAACAATTAAATAAAATACAAACCAATCGACGTGTCTTCCTCCCAACATGAAAAATCTGCAACTGACTGATTTCCCAAAACAGCATTTGCTTATTCAGAAATATTTGAACGAAGAATTTTAATGCTTCGTTCTCCATGATTATCAGCGTTTGGTGTCTCATAAAATGTCTGTTTTTGAAAAAGAATGTGGCATAATCCAGGACTGTCAGAAAAATCGAAAAACGTTCATTCTACTTAATTCTCAAAACTTTCAGTGACGAAAAAGAGTAGAGTCTCATGAAAAAAGGTAGGATTTTTTCGGGGCGCTCCTTGCATCTACAGCCCAAGCCACTAGGTCGGTATTAATGGACTTCAAATTATGAAATCTATGGCCCACGAAATTCTAGCTGCCTATCAGAATTCCTTTCTTTCAAATTCATTTGTTCGATGGTGTATGTGATTAGACTTCTACAGGAAACTGTTGATGCATATGTCAAGTGGATTCGACTCGAATCATTCGAGATTGACACAGAATAAAAAAGTTTAGCCGACCGCTATCCAGCAATCATTATTCTGAACTCCAAATCGATACACACCATCTTTTAATCGATTTAAAGGCCGCGTATGACAGCACCCCTACAGAGACGGCATCTCTGTCAAGCTCGTTTGAATTCACTCACGAGCTTACGGAATCTTCCGAAGTCAAAAATGGATTAATGACAAGGCGGTGCACTGTCATGCGATTTCCTCAACATCGTTCTTGAGAAGATGCAAAACTCCACCGTCAACACTAGAGGCATTTTCTTCCAAAAGTCTGTTCGATTTCAATGGCGCCCTTGTGAGAATTTAGACAGAAGCGGAAAAAATGTGTAATGGGTAATGGGTAATCGGTAAGTATATCCTACTTCGAGGTAGTAGAGATGTTTGTCTACCTAGGCTCCGCTTTAAACACGTGCAATAAAACCAGCGCCGAGATCAGACGAAGAACAATACTCCTGCTGTTTTTTTAAGTAAGCAATTGAGTTGTAAGACTCTCTCCCTCGATCAACTAAGGTAAAACTATATAACACCCTCATCATCCCAGTTCTGCTGTATGGTGGGAAAGCATGGACCTTGAAAAAATCGGATGAATGAGCCTTTTACTCTTTCGAGAGGAAATTTCTTCGAGTCATCTTTAGTCCCGCGTGCATTGATGGGGAATGAAGAAGAAGATTCAACACCGAACTTTACGGCTTGCATACAACAACATAGACCTATAGCCAGAAGGGTCACGGTCAAGTGACTTTGTTTATTTAGAGCGGATGGACATCAATGCTCCGGCCCGGAAAGCCTTCGACACTATTCCTGAGGGACGAAGAAGTAGAGAAAGACCTCGACTCAGGTGGCGCACCCAAGTGAAAGAGAACCTCAATCAACTTGGAGTGCAAAACTGGAGACAGCTAGTTAGTGGCCGAGCTGACTGGCGGAGACCTTAAGTACGTAAGTTAGTACAGTGAATAATATTTCTTTCATAAACTTTAAATACAAAAAAAAATAATTGGTCTACACGTCAATTTAAACTGGTTCGAATTTCTACGTTTAAGAAACATTCAATATCATTTTCTTGAATCACATTTGATTCATAGCTGTATAAATTGAAAGTATAGTGTCCCAGAATCGTGATATGACTTTAACGCACAGGTGAAGGTTGTATAAGGCCCTTAACAGCACTGCGTGTAGTTTAAAACGTGCTAAAGAAAACACATTATAAAAATAAATAGAGTGGCGCGACAGCTCTTGAAGAGCCAAGGCCTAAGTGGCTTACTCTCATCAACAATTCTCTAGGTACTTGTGAAGAATTGAGGGGACCTACAATTTAAGGCCGATTCCGAACGGCAAAGTTGAGAAGCACATTTTCATGACAGATGATACTCTTGGAAGTTTTGTCAGTTCTCCGCAAGAGGCAGCGCCCGTTAAAGATGAAATAAAAACTATGGACACGAGTAGGACTCGAACCCACGACGTCCTGCTTACTTTCTAGAATTCAATAAATTGCACTTTTTTTTGTGTGCTCCTCTAAATGGCTAAGTTATCTGGAAGTTTTTCAACAATGCATTCACTACATTCTCGTGTGTTGAATAAAATGGTTCTACTTTAATTAAGCTACACTAGCTCTTTGAGTCGCAGTGGCAAAAAGAGTAAAGAAGTACTGATTCTATACCTGCCAGATCCTTCTGGGAAAATAGAACATTCCTGGAAGAAGTACCAGTTCACGACTATACAGATGGATCGAAAACTAGTGATGATTTTGGTGGAGGTGTGTACTCTCTCATTCAGCCTTCCAAATCACTGTAGCGTGTTTCAGGCAGAATTTTTGGCAATTAAGGAGGTCTTGTCCTAGCACAGAGAAAACGTGGTATCTACATCTGGTATCCGGATTTTCTCAGACAGTCCGGCAGCTATAAAATCCCTGGACTCTGTCCCTACAAACACAATTACGGTTCAAAACTGTCGAGAGTTTAACATTCAAATTCAATAGGTGCTGGGCCATAGAGACATTCCAGGTAACTGCAAAGCCAATAAACTCGCCAAATATGGTACACCATTACCCATTAAACCACAAATATTAAATGTTGGTATACCAATCGCTACATCTTGCTACAACAAGATGGTACAGTGAGAACCAACATCAGGTGGAATTATATAACCCCCTGATGTCAGGCGTTGAAAAAAGTTAGCCCTAAACCGGACCTAAAAAGATCTAGGTGCCTGATATCTGTAAGGAGATTGCATAAGCTCGTTAATTGGTGTCATAACTGGACACTGTCTAATAAGAAGACACGACGCGGGACTGGGCGTATTTTCACCCGATTTCTACAGGAGCTGCATGGATGAGGAGGAGGAGGAAACAATTCTTCACCTACTCTGCACCTGTCCTGCTCTGGCTCATAAACGTAGGATTCACTTATGAGAATTCTTTTATAATGATCTAAACGATCTCAAAGACATTTATATAATTAATCTTCTACGTTTCGTATAAGGAACTCTAATTGGTTTCATTGAGCTTTCGAAGAAAGCCTTTTAGATTCATGTGCGGTATCACAAGGGGCCTTCAATTGGCCTTAGTGTGCCGTTTTTTACATTCATGACAGCCACTTTAACCTAACCTAACCTACTGTTTATTTAAGTTGAGTGAAGCTTTTACTGGCATAGAAAGGAGTGACATCTAGAATAATTTATCGAAGACAAATGATGCCATGTTTTTTCCGCAGTTAATCATTGGGCTAGTATTTTGTCCGATACAAGTGTAACTATAGTGAAATTGGCTACTGGCAGTCCATACATCATATGCTAATGCCAATAGCCAACTTCACAATGATTCCACTAGTAACCGACAAGACACTAGTCTGCGCAGGAGTCATGACTTGATTGGTTTGACCTTTAATTGAACGATTGTAAACTTGATTTGGTGGTAGCCCATAGTTGGTTAAGAAGAACAAGATATAAGAACAAATTTTAAGACTAATATTTTGACTTCAAAGTGCAGTGAAAGCACAAAAACAGCTAGCAATGATGAACAAACTAATTTCTTAATAAACAGAATAAATGTCCCATCTGGCTTTAACAGGCTTGATCTTTTGTAATCCACATATTTAATCAAGTGTCTGTAAAGCAACATTGAAACAAAAACTATCTCAACAACAAAATGCATATGATTCAGCACAAGAACAAACCGAATCGAAACGGATTGTAATCGGTTAGCATCGCAATGTATTGCATAAAACTGGAAAATTCAGCTTGAGGCCCTTGTGGGACTTTTCTGCTTTTTGCTCTGCTCTTGTCTTGTTTTTGATTTTCGCTTTTTATATTCTAGTATTATGATTTTGTAAATAGGACTCTGAACTCACTCGTATCTGTCAAATTTGTTTTCTTTTTGAAGATCTTTTTAATTTAGGTTGAACAATGACAATCCAAATGTCACCAGACTGGTACGTCAACACCCCATTTTAAAATCAAATAAAAAACAAAATAATAAAGTCCCTGTTGCTAGTTTGTTTTGAAAGTATTATTCATTCACTAGATTAGGACTGTACATGCGTGTGGCTTTAGTGCGTTAACGACTGATAAGGGAAAGTCTCTTTGGAAACAAGGTCTTGTTTTAGAGATAAAGATTTATCTTTTATTCCAATCACCGGCAAAGGCTATAGTTATGCCTTTGTACTTCACTAAATATGACTTTTTTCTTAATTGTTTGATGGATTTTTGAGAGGGAGGAAGTAAAGAGTCTTACCATTCTTAGAACATGATAATCCTTGAATACATAGTCCAATAAAACGTAGAATAAGAAAAATTCACTTTTGTCAACTGTTGTTTTTAAAGTTTTGTTCGTTCAATGAATTCACTAAACAGTCCTTGACTTGACTTCACAAAAATAAAACCACAAACACCAAATTGTTTTTACCAAAGTCTTAACAAAGTGTTTTTGTTGAACTGTTACCAAGCTAATTGCTTGCTGTTTCACTCACTTGAGACTGAATTTAATTAAACCCGAGTCAATGTAATTTTCTCAATTTATACTAAAGCAAGAGTTGGTGATAAGAATCTTTGACAAGTCTGTGGGGCGTCTTATCAGTTCTGAGGAATACAAAGAAAATGAGAAAAAATCACATTGTCGGGGGAATGTGAGTAAATTGAAACACTGAACGATAAGGAAAGCGCTTATTTGTAATTGTTTTTTTTTTCCCTTATGTCAACACTGATACATTGGGGTTGTTACTATAGGGATTTATTATTATGGGGATATGTTTTTTTTAGATATTTGTCTCTTTTTCATTTACTCTTTTATCTTCTTATCTACCATTCATGAGGTTGGAATTGTATTTGCATGACAAATGTATGCATGTGTGCACATAACTATGCTTTTTCATACATCAAGTCATCAAAGTCATGTTCCCATTTATAAAAGGATTTAAAATGTAAAAATATTGACTATTGACTATTGACATCACAGTACTTCGCACATAAATGCATCGAACTACAGACACATACAGCACTGGCGACTGAGGCCATCGGCTGAGACAGAACAAGACATTAAAACAAGAGAGAGAGACAGATAGATAGAACACATAACAGAAACCTACGTGGCACAGAGGAGGAGACATAAATTTATATTGTCTCATTTTATCGCAAAGGTGGGCTCATATAAGCTGGTGATTTTTATAGAAAAAGAATGCTTACTGCCCAAGCTGGGGCTTGAACCCGCAGCGTTTGGCTTAGCAATCAACTGCTCTATCCTTTGAAATATAGCCACCTGCCCAAATGTAAAAATATTCTAAGGTAAGTTCGAATTTAACGAAATAAATAAAATGTTGCGTATACGCCACAGTGGTCTACTCAATTTTGTTTTATTATACAATTTTTTTTATTTAAATAAAAGCTTAAGTATAATGGACTACCTTAAGACCACTACTAAATAGAATTTAAAGCAGTTTAAGCGCAATTCGAAGGACATTTCATGTCAGTTGATGATGCATGGGTCCATTGGTACACACCAGAGACCAACGAACAGTCGAAGCAGGGGACTTCATCCGGCACACTCGATTCAAAGAAAGGCTGCAAACTTGATGTCCACAGATTTTCGAAATTCACAATGTGTTATCCAGTTCGACAAATTGGACAAAGGTAAAAGGTTGCATTATGCACCGTCTCACTCTTCCAGCATCACCATTGCCAAATCGATCAAATTGGGATAGGAATTCTCCAGATTGGCATGAAAAGTCACTTGCGAGCATTTCAGCCAAATCAGGTGGTCATGGACGACACTACTAGTTAAAGAAGTTGGACTCTCGCTGGGTAGGAGACTATCAGACCATATATATACCTATATGGAAAACGCTGATGCCTTCTCTTTGAATAATTTATAAATTTATTTTGTAAGTTATTTTTGATAAATAAATAAATAAATGTATATGTAAAAATGAATCGCCATTTTTTCAAAATTCTGTTCTTTCTTAAGCTTTCCAGAATGATTCGTTATTTCACACAAAATTTTGTTTTTAAACAATTCAAAAATTACGGTGTAAGAAAAACCAAGCTAATTATGAAACTTAAAAAACAACTACATCGTTAATTTTAAAACAATTTTTTTTCCAACTTAATGAAATAAAACTTTCTTTAACAAAATATAAACACAAACTCTATTTTGATTCCCATATGTCTGCCGCAAATGCATATACCTAAATGTTCTACTTACGCAATATTGTTGACAATTTCCTACAAACACCCACTTAGCAAGAGCATGACCTTCAATATACTTAAACACCGTGTCGCGAGTCGCGACAATATTAGGAGGTTCGCCACTACCAGTAGGTAATTCTATTTGATTAAAGTCAACTTGGACTGCTAAATGCTATAAACATTTTCATTGTTGGCAAAAACAAAAATATAACTCTTTAACTTAATACTTAAGAGAAACCTAGACCAAAGAGTATACTGAACGAATTCAATTAATTAATTTTGTTTTATGCAAAACTTACTCATCTGTCATGCTGCCAGTTTAAAACACAATTGAACCACCACAGTTTGCATTGTAAGTTTATCTAACTTATGAAGTATCGGTGACACAAATGTATTAACAATCAATCACAACAATCTTTCACCAAAGAGAACAACTAACAAATAAATAAGACATTCCGACTTTTCGCCACAGCCACCAAGAATGGAAAGAAAAGACACACAATTTTCGAGCATTTATGAATAAAGTCAAATTCAAAGCGTGCGCACACTTGATTTTGAAAAGTGTCTGCTACTTACATGTGCCAAAACATTTTCACTAATATTAAATGGAAAAAATTAAATATGTACTCTAACATTTTTGCGTCAAGAAAAATAAAATACTTCAATGTGCAAGAAAATATTTCCGAAAATGATTAATAATTGAAAACGCACGTGGTCGAAAAACAACAATTTATGTGATTGGACATCTACTTGCTAATTGGGTAGTCTCAGCTGATGAGTTAGTTTTCTGCTTCGTTTCGCCCCACCTCCACACCGAAACAATCTATACAACTGCTCAAGCTGAGGTCAGGGATGTCGTCTGTAAGTTAGCTGAATAGTAAAGTGGCTTACAGTACGAAACATTATTAACAATTTTGAGTAAATGAAACCAAAGAACCTGCTAAGGGTTATGTTTGATGTATACTTTTAAACATTGTAGTTTCAACAACGCTGAGAAATAACGCTAGAAAACAAATACTCTTTTTGAACTAAGCAAATTATTTTCTTAATAATTACCATGAAGCTTATGACAACGTATAACCTTTAAGTATTGAAACAATTACAAAGTTTTTTTGACATCATTGGTTGCATGTCAGTTACTCTTAAGACATTAGGAAATCTCACTTCTTCTCTTTAATCTGTTAGCTTTTTCTAAACACAAAAACAAATATTCTCATTGATTTGACTTGAGCAGTTAAGCAATGAGTTTTAGTAATTCATCTCTTAAGAAAAAATCACTTAATTAAATTATTGGGACTTACTCTTTGATAAAATGCTCTATCCTCTATGTCATCCGGAAAAGACATTTCAATGCCAGAAAGTATGCAAGACTAACTATGAAATCATTTGGGTTTGGATACTACGGTAGTCTAAAAGAAGATGCTTCAAGTTTGATCAATAATGAAAAAAAGACATATGTTTCGAATGCCTTGAAATCTGGTAACACATATTTTTACTTGATAAATATTTTGCAATCATTAAAAACTAAGAGCTAAATGTTTCGATTACCGACGACTATCAATCATCACCCTGTAAGAGAATTTAAAAAGAATTTTGCACTTTGATTTATTTTTTTATAAACAATTAAATAAAATACAAACCAATCGACGTGTCTTCCTCCCAACATGAAAAATCTGCAACTGATTTCCCAAAACAGCATTTGCTTATTCAGAAATATTTGAACGAAGAATTTTAATGCTTCGTTCTCCATGATTATCAGCGTTTGGTGTCTCATAAAATGTCTGTTTTTGAAAAAGAATGTGGCATAATCCAGGACTGTCAGAAAAATCGAAAAACGTTCATTCTACTTAATTCTCAAAACTTTCAGTGACGAAAAAGAGTAGAGTCTCATGAAAAAAGGTAGGATTTTTTCGGGGCGCTCCTTGCATCTACAGCCCAAGCCACTAGGTCGGTATTAATGGACTTCAAATTATGAAATCTATGGCCCACGAAATTCTAGCTGCCTATCAGAATTCCTTTCTTTCAAATTCATTTGTTCGATGGTGTATGTGATTAGACTTCTACAGGAAACTGTTGATGCATATGTCAAGTGGATTCGACTCGAATCATTCGAGATTGACACAGAATAAAAAAGTTTAGCCGACCGCTATCCAGCAATCATTATTCTGAACTCCAAATCGATACACACCATCTTTTAATCGATTTAAAGGCCGCGTATGACAGCACCCCTACAGAGACGGCATCTCTGTCAAGCTCGTTTGAATTCACTCACGAGCTTACGGAATCTTCCGAAGTCAAAAATGGATTAATGACAAGGCGGTGCACTGTCATGCGATTTCCTCAACATCGTTCTTGAGAAGATGAGAAGATGCAAAACTCCACCGTCAACACTAGAGGCATTTTCTTCCAAAAGTCTGTTCGATTTCAATGGCGCCCTTGTGAGAATTTAGACAGAAGCGGAAAAAATGTGTAATGGGTAATGGGTAATCGGTAAGTATATCCTACTTCGAGGTAGTAGAGATGTTTGTCTACCTAGGCTCCGCTTTAAACACGTGCAATAAAACCAGCGCCGAGATCAGACGAAGACTGTTTTTTTAGTCTTAAAAAGCAATTGAGTTGTAAGACTCTCTCCCTCGATCAACTAAGGTAAAACTATATAACACCCTCATCATCCCAGTTCTGCTGTATGGTGGGAAAGCATGGACCTTGAAAAAATCGGATGAATGAGCCTTTTACTCTTTCGAGAGGAAATTTCTTCGAGTCATCTTTAGTCCCGCGTGCATTGATGGGGAATGAAGAAGAAGATTCAACACCCAACTTTACGGCTTGCATACAACAACATAGACCTATAGCCAGAAGGGTCACGGTCAAGTGACTTTGTTTATTTAGAGCGGATGGACATCAATGCTCCGGCCCGGAAAGCCTTCGACACTATTCCTGAGGGACGAAGAAGTAGAGAAAGACCTCGACTCAGGTGGCGCACCCAAGTGAAAGAGAACCTCAATCAACTTGGAGTGCAAAACTGGAGACAGCTAGTTAGTGGCCGAGCTGACTGGCGGAGACCTTAAGTACGTAAGTTAGTACAGTGAATAATATTTCTTTCATAAACTTTAAATACAAAAAAAAATAATTGGTCTACACGTCAATTTAAACTGGTTCGAATTTCTACGTTTAAGAAACATTCAATATCATTTTCTTGAATCACATTTGATTCATAGCTGTATAAATTGAAAGTATAGTGTCCCAGAATCGTGATATGACTTTAACGCACAGGTGAAGGTTGTATAAGGCCCTTAACAGCACTGCGTGTAGTTTAAAACGTGCTAAAGAAAACACATTATAAAAATAAATAGAGTGGCGCGACAGCTCTTGAAGAGCCAAGGCCTAAGTGGCTTACTCTCATCAACAATTCTCTAGGTACTTGTGAAGAATTGAGGGGACCTACAATTTAAGGCCGATTCCGAACGGCAAAGTTGAGAAGCACATTTTCATGACAGATGATACTCTTGGAAGTTTTGTCAGTTCTCCGCAAGAGGCAGCGCCCGTTAAAGATGAAATAAAAACTGTGGACACGAGTAGGACTCGAACCCACGACGTCCTGCTTAGCAGCCAACACACCTTTTTTTTTTTGTAATTCATTTTTTTTATTCATTTAAACTTAAATCTACTTACATGCTAGACAAAAATGTGAAACTAGCCTAATTAATTCTACTTATATATAACTTACTGGCCCTAGTCGGGCGCTCTAAGCAATTCATTAATCTTATAATTAATGCCTTTCGGCCTACGAACTAAGTTTATTCCTTTTTATTTCATTTGTATTTTTTTTTTTTTTTTTTTTTTTTTTATTAGAAAATTTAAAAAACTAATGCCAATGTCTTGTTTTTTGGGGTTTTACTTACATACTAGGGTTCTTAAAATAAAACTTAAAATTACCTATTCTACCTACAAACTACTTAAAACTAGAACAACCACAGCGGCAAAAACTATGTCCATAAAACATGTCCTCCACAGTGTTGTGGATTTTTTTAATTATCTTCATTTTTTTTAGTTCTTCTATTGTTTATTGTTTATTTTTTTTCACTTTTTCACTTTTTTTTTTCTTCTTTTTTTTATATGTTTTCTTGTTTTTTTTTTTTTTTCTTTTTTTATATATTTTATAGTGCCACCATACCTACTCTACTTAAACCTAAGACCTAAGATTAAAACAAATATGTAAGCCGGCCAAGGCAAAAAATACCCCACCCCGGACTACCCATTTTCAAATGCCGTTTGAAGCCACCAAAACTGGTTCTCCTGCTTCACCCTATCAATGCGGTCCTGTTCGGACACAGCCCTACTGAACCGAAGCAGCTCCGCTCCATCACGAGCGAGGATGCCTCGTTCATACAGGAGTCGCCGGTCTACGGTTTTACGCCTGACGTGGTAGATAAGCGGTACTGCCAATCTATCCTGTATCATGCCGCACTGGTCTAAATAGAGGAATGCCTCTGGTGGAATGAAGCCGCTCAAGCGTGCATTCTCGAAGTAGTTCTCGTTCAGATAGAACGGCCCGAAAATCAAATTGTTGGTCGAAGTCATAGCTCTCGCAATGTGACCCCGAACAAGTTTTATCACGAAATTGTCAATTCTGTTGATCCGAGCCCCATTGTATAGAACCTCGTTTGAATAATAATGCAGATAAGAAGATTCCGGTGTCCGATACCAACCGAGACAGCGCCGAAGACACTGCCTCTCGAACACCCGAAACTTCTCCATTTGGGAAGGGGCAATATTGAACCACACTGGACAACCATAAACGATCATTGGCCGTATGAGGGCCATGTAGCAAATTACCTTCACTCTGGGGTCAAGCCGACTGCTGTAAAACAGCCGTTTCGTCAGAGCGAAGGCTCCTCTGGCCTTAGTCAGAGCAGCATCTATATGTCTGTCGAAATACAGATACTGGTCCAACCAGATACCGAGGTACTTCACTACAGTTTTGCTCGTCAATGCCTGTCCGTGAGGATCAACAATGACCATCTTGCGCCAATTCTTACACGTATCTCGCGAAGCCTTAGCCAACGGAGTCCGGAACAAAATTGTCTCCGACTTTTGGACATTTATTTTCAGTTTCCAATCGTCGCAGTATCGCTGAATCTTCTCGAAGTCCCGCTGCAAGAGAATTCTAATAACTTCAACCTTTCGAGCCGTTCTGTACGCAATCAGGTCATCGGCATACGCAATTGCGTTAGTTAAGCTACCTATAAGATCGCTGGTGTAAATGCTGAAGAGGATCGGCGAATTCACCGCTCCCTGTTGAAGACCGTTTTTGATTTCAAAGGTGGTGGTAGAAGTTACATTGCCACTTTTGACAACAAACTTTCTACCGTTGAGCATATCATAAAGCATATACAACAATGGTTTACTAATGCCTAGTCTGGTGAGTTTTAGGTACAAACCTTCTAGCCATACGGTGTCGAAGGCCTTCTCCAAATCTACCAGAACAGCACCCGTGCATTGTTTCTTGGACTTGTTCCATTGGATATCAGAAACGAGCTTAGACGCGGCATGAATAGTGTCATGTCCTGCCTTGAACCCGAACTGATTATCCGGAATTATTGTGTTGTCCGCAGCCCACTGAATCAGAGCTCTATTGATGATCTTTTCGAATACCTTACTGATACTTGGAAGAAGACTTATCGACCGAAGATTTGACGGATTGGAGTTGTCCTTTCCCTTTTTCGAGAGAGGATGAACCACAGCTGTCTTCCAACGCACTGGATAATATGCATTATTCAGCGCGTTGTTGAACAGAGTGGTGTAGATGTCTATTGCCTCAATCGGTAAGTGTCTTAGTACAATGTTGGATATACCATCGACACCTGCTGACTTCTTGTTCTTTATTGAATCGAAGATGAGCTGGAGCTCTACCTTCGTGATGAGCAAGGGACTTGAGCCCGTTCGATCGGCGATTATAGCGTTTGCTAAGAAGTCGTCATCA
This sequence comes from Sphaerophoria rueppellii, assembly GCA_920937365.1. NCBI lineage: Eukaryota > Metazoa > Arthropoda > Insecta > Diptera > Syrphidae > Sphaerophoria > Sphaerophoria rueppellii. The sequence continues at coordinate 105,553,729 of CAKKXW010000001.1, read as the reverse complement.
AACCGGGTAAAACCACGGTTCTCGGATCGCCATTGCGAAATATCATTCCTTAGGTAGAAGTGATGAAGTAAGGCTCTGTTTTCCAGGTCGTGGTTCGGGCGAGTGCAAGCATTCACCTTATACACTTGCTGGAAAGCAGCACCAACTGTCTCCACTTTCTCCTGCGGATCTTCAATCACAAAGAAGTCATCGTCCAAGACGGCTTCCTCAGGATCTATTTGCGCTGTCAGAAGTACGTCTCTGTTCGCTACTGTCCTCTGGAGCTTAAGACACGGAAGGTCGTTCTGATTCTTGGACCTAAATATCTTATTAATTTGAGGGAACATACTCGGGTCGCTAGAATTAACGGCCCGAATTTTCTTGTCCCAGTACAAATTAATAGATAACCTGTAGTTTTCCTTGATCAGGGTGTTGACGTTCTTAATCGACGACTTCAGTGTCCTAATCTCCAGGTCGTTCGGGTCTGTAAATCGTCTGAACAAGTTTTTAAGTCTTGTCAGCAGTCCACTTTTCTGTCTGTGCAGTGCGTCTATGGTCGCGTTACTGTAGACGTTGTTTTGGTCGCGTTCCTTGTACTTCGGTATTGTCCGTTCCATTGTCTGTTTTATTATGTTGTCCATCTGTTCAAGGTGTTGGTCGATTTTTGTATTTGTCAAGTTTCTGTTGTTTGGTGGGGCTATGTCACTCGAACGAAGTTCTCTCGCTAGGACTTGGGTGAAACGAGGCCACCGCATCTTACTGTAATTGTAAGAATGCGTTGGAACGTATTCATCCAACTCCACGCGCTCGTTCGGAATCTGAATTACAGCAGCGAGTCCGCAGTGGTCACTGTCGTACTCGACTGTCTGTAAGCAGTTTCTAGGGTGATTACCCACTTTGTCCGTTATTGTCAGTCTGGTGTCGTATAGCAAAAGATCCAGGAAGGAACCGCTCCTTGGGAACGATGGCCTTTCTGTAGCCAGCAAGTCGACACCATATTCAACACTACAAAGATTCATCAAATTAAAAAGATGATTACCTCTTGGATTGTTAGTTTGATTTCCCCAATCTTCATGTTTTGCGTTCAAATCTCCGGCCATGACGAAGTAGTTTTCTTCCAAGCTCAGTTTTAGTACCCTGAAGATAATCTCGAGCTCTGAAATAAAGGTAGTAGCCTGCGGAGCTTCAGCCGCATAAGCCGCAATCATATACATCCGCTTCCCTTGAGTGAGAGAGATGCATATGACGCAGACTTCTAGCGTCCTCAGCTTTCGCAAATCATTATTGTATATGACTTTATATACGTATGAAGATTGCAACACCGCCTCCTTGAGTGGAGTCGGGTCGATCTCTTCTTACGATATTGTAATTGTTATTAGTCAGTTTGTGTTTCTGGTTTAGCTTGGTTTCGCTAGCCATAAACACATCAGGACTGTGGTCTTTCAACAGCTGGAACAAATTGGCTCTACGTTCGATCCTAATCAATGAATTCACATTCAAACCTAGGATCTTAAGGCGCGTCTTCGGCAGCGCGCCCTTAACCCTGAAGTTGCGCCTGGCCAGTCATCAAAGAGTGGAGATGATCCACTCTTGAGGCTTGCTCCCAGATCTGACTTTGTAGTCCTGCTAGTTGGCCTTGAATGGCAACCAACAAGGCCACAATGTCTGGCTGACCTGCCGGCGCCTTAGGCTCTTGGGCCTGTGGGGCGACCGGTGGTGGAGCCTGTCTCGCCTTACCCATTCCTTTCGCTGATCTGGCGTAAGAAAGACCGGGTCTCACGAGTGAGTTTGTTGTCGGAGCTTGTCGTACGGATCGACTTTCTACGGCCTTTTGGCTGGCCTGTTTCTCCCGTATATCTTGGACCTTAGGACAGCCCCGATAGTTTGCAGGGTGCCCCTCGTTCCCGCAGATTACACACTTGAGCTGGGTCATGTCTTCGACCCGCTCAGTCCCTAACCTACATTCACCCCTATTGTGGGTTTCGGCGCATTTCACACAGCGCAACTGCATTTCGCAGTTGGCTGCAGCGTGACCGAACCTTTGGCAGCGCATGCATTGTAGCATGTCGTCGTGCCTCTGTAATTTTTCCCAGTGTATGACCTGGTAGTCTAGGACAGTGATGTTCCTTAGACTCTCCAGTCTACTTTGGGGCGACAAAGTTACAATGAAGATTGGCAGTTTATGCCCCTCCCGTCTGGACCTTACCGTAGAAAAAGGCTTGACTCCGATGAATTCGAGGTCATCGCTGGCCTTCTGACGGAGCTCAGCTAGGAGCTCTTCTGGTTCCGTGCAGGAACTGATGCCCTTTAAAAGGACCGTCTTCGGTTTTTCACTCCTAGGAGTGAAGCTGAAGAATTCAGCAGTGGCTTCTTTCAGACACTCTATGACTAATTTGTATTCGGCCAATGTGAAGCATTGGACCGAATACCGCTTTTGTTTTTCATTTATTATTTTTATATAAAATTTGCTACCAGTGGCCGACTTACATACCTGTTTTATGTCCTGTAGGTCGACCTTGTAGGTCCTGATTGGTGGCACTTTCTCGGACTTAGACTTAGGTTGTTGCTGGTGTTGCTGTTGCTGCTGCCTCGCTGCTGGTGTCGTTGACGCTGCTAGAGGTGCTACTGGTGGTGCTGCTGTTGATGCTGTCGCTGGAGCTACTACTGCTGGTGCTGCGGAGCGCTGTGTTGCTGCTGCCGCCATTGGTTTGAAGGCCCCCGATGTGCTGGGGCCTGATTGTGCCGCCCCTGTATTTGGTCTGGGCGGCTGTTTTTGTTGTTGCTGGGACACCGTTTGTGGTTTGGGTGCCACCTGCTTACTTGGAGCAGCTTGGTTTTGCTGCTGCTTCTCTTGTTGTGGTTGTTGTTTTTGCTGCTGTAGTTGTTGTTGCATCTGCTTTTGTTTCTTCTCCTCTGCAAGTTTTTTACGGAGCTCTGCTTCCTTTTCTCTGTTCGCCTCTTGCTTCTTCTTCAGGAGTTGAAGATACGGCTCCATCTTCTTCTTAATCAATGCAATTTCTTCATTGAGGTCATTAATAATTGATTGGGCCTTTTCCGCCTCAATCTCTTCCTCCTCTGAGGACGACTCTGTCGACAGGGGAGCAAATTTGTTGCTGTCCCCGGACCTGTACAATACCTCACCATCTTCGGACATTAATTCGATGTCGTCATCGGATGGTGAGGTATTTAATTGTTGATGAATTTTGTTTGCTGCTTTGGTCTTAGCTGACCGCTCGTCGCTCCCCTCAGCTTGCAGCATAGCTGAGGTGGCTGGTGCTCTCCTCTTCACGAGATTTGGTATTGCTTTGAGGGACCGCCTCCTTTTTTGCGGTACCTCTGCTGGAGGTTTTGTTGTTGCCGATGTTGTTGTTTCATCAGCAGTTTTCTGATGGTCTGATTTTACCGCAGACTCATCCGATGTATTCGCAGAGGCATCTTTCGATGCCCCTGCCTTCTTCGCCCTGCTTTTTCTCCCAAACAATAAAGTTTTCGACTTCACGGTTGTGAAAAAAAGCTTCGATATTTTTCGTAGCCTCCGAGTGGAGGCTTAGCAGCCAACACACCTAACTACTAAGCTACGGACACTACACATTATTAGTTTCTAAATGAATAACAGAGACTTCAAAATTTCTACTTCAATTCAATATATTGAATTATAAAACCCCAGCGCTTCTTATATCAAGATCAACATTGCATCTAATGAATTTGAAATGAGAGGCAGTACACTTTTTATATGTGTTTCTTATTTTGGATCACATATTATGATTCATAGTGACTGCAAATTTGGAATACATGAATTGTATTGAGGGCAGTGTCTTCATGTTTATTAAATATAATTTTGGTAGTTTATAATCACTTGATGTTGATGGAACAGTGGCGATGTTGAATATAAAAATGCTATAAGGTTTAAATTTACCTGTGTTTCTGAAGTTTGATTTGTAAGTCCTCAATATTTCCTTGAGTGTACCCTTTTAGTCATGTGAACAAATTTGTGCGACACAGTCATGCAATAGAAAAATTAACAGTACTTTCATTTTTTTGTACTAAAGCTCTAATTTTTAAAAATTTTCACCTTGAAAGTGTAATGGTTATCATAAAACTGGCAACTCCTTTCAAACGAGCTTTAAATCTCTCCACTTTCCTCTTTCTTACATTGCGCATGTCTACACCCGAACAAATTTCAACAATCCTCAAAACGTTCCCCTCTTCAAAAGGTTCAATACTAGGCTAAGAATAACAATCAAACAAAAAACAAGAAACCCATAAAGCTCAACATTCGTCTAACAAGTTCCTACGAAATTATTCCAACTCCACCTACATACCACTTTTTTCCTTACACCAAGAACCAACGAACAATTTTTCATTCATATGTAGACAGTGTTCTTTCGAAAAATTTCAAACGCATGCCCACAAATCGAAATTGAAATTTCTTCAAGTCCAAACTCTCATCTGAGTGGGTTCTGATTGCCTTTTCTACAACTACCCTCTCAGTCATCAGCGAACACCTCTTAGTTGGAAAAATTTCAGAAATGTAAGTAAAGATAGTTTTTTCTTGTTAAATCCTGCTCCTTTGCTTCTTAGAAGGTTTCACATTAGAAAATTTGTCATCTTTGGGTGCAGTCAAACTTAAAAAAATCAATTTTCAAAGTGTTAAAAATAAAAAAATCTTCAGAAAACTGTGAATTATTTATATAGACTTTTGTGAGCGAAGGTGCTACAGCTTTTTTTCGTTTGCTTAAAATCAATACCTGCTTTTTTCACTGAGCCAACTTACAGTAGTTGATTTTTGATTTTCTTCGGCTTTTTCCCCTTAAAAAAAACTCTATTTTTCACATCATTTAATCGAGTTTGCCCCTAAAAATATACAGTTTTTAAGCTAAAAAAGTTTTTAAATTATTTTTTCCGCAGTTTTCGCAAAGAAAAAACACACATCATTGTGGACATTTTAGAGAGTGTTTCATAAGACTTTTAGAGCTGAGCTGCCATTTCGAGTGTTTGTGAGTGCGTGTGCTGAACAGAATAAAAAATAGGAACAAAAAAAAAAACATTGTTGGTGTAGAGTTATTCACCCCCGCAACCCTAATCGTTTCGTTTTTTTTTCCCTGTGAGAAAAATAAAACACCGGAGGACTGACACTGCAATAAGAGGCCGAAAAAGCTTTCTATCCATTCGTTGGTTTATTCATTTACACCACACACATCGTCAACTCGTCGAAAAATGTAAGTAAAATATCGATTTTCATATATAAGTTTTCTGCTGAATGTTTTCGCCTTTGCTAATTCAAAAACTGTCGTGTTGTATCGCCTCTCCGAATGTTTGCACGGTTTTAATGGTTTTTCCATATACAATTATTGAATTAGAATCGTAACGACGTTTTCCATTAAGGATAATCTAATTGCCTAATCAGTTGGAATGAAAGTTTAGTTTTGTGGAAAAAAAGAAAGCGAATCCGTGGGATTTGGTGCTAATAAATTTAATAAGAAAAAAACAACAACCGTTTTCAGTTGGTATAAAAAAAAGTCCAACCTCCTTTATACAAAGTCAATAGTTGTGTGATCTTGAGAAAAATGTACGTAGATTCTGTATCTTTTTTCGTACAGTGAAAAATTTGTTTCTTTTCTTTTCAATTTGCAACGAATTCTTATAATAGAATTAAAGTTTAAGTAAAGTGCAACTAATAATTTCTTGCCCTTTAAAGAAGAAAGGAGTAACGAAATAAAATTAACGACAAATATGCACTCCAATTCTTCCATACACATATTATACATGACACATGAACAACTTATACATGAAGATATATATTTCACTTAGCCCCGTATCTATTGGAATTTTATTTTATTTTATTTGTGATGAAATGACACGCGTGAACCTAATACGTATAGTGGTCATTTCTCTCTCATTTGGCAATGGTTTTCATCGCAGTCAGTCTGTCCGTCGTCATCAAAGAATGCGAAGAAGAAAACGAACGCAATTATAACAAATGGCTCTTTTGTAATAAATCAATAATTTTATTATTAAAATTAGTCATGCTTTTAAGATTTCGAACAAAAAACAAAAAACTGAATTAAAAAAGAAACTAAAATATACAAGCAATTTATTATGAATGATTATTGATTTTATTTATTTTGTTGTGGATTTAAAAATAGACCAGATTCGTGCATTTCGTTTGTGTTTTCCTTACCGGCATCATTAAATTCCTTGTTAAGGTGTTCAGAGAACTTTGGCTATTTGAAATGTGCTAGAAAAAAAAAAAACAAAGAATTTTCTTCTTTAAAATATTTTTGTAAGCAAACATTTTTCTTAAGCAAAAATTTTAAAGAGAATCTTAAATAAATAGAGAATATATTAGTCAAAACCTATGAACTCGAAAACACGAATTCTAGTTGAACGATAGGCCAGTTTTACTTTTGCAAGCAACCGATAATTTTTATTTTTGTAATTTTATTTTTTATAATTTGTTTTTCCAACATTTATATGAAGAACAACTATAATATCATCAACATACTCAAACTTTATTTTAAACATGAGAAACATTTAGTAGTAGTTTTTCACTGAAAACTTCCCAGTTTGACACGCTGAACTTGCGGAATCAACAGCCATGTTTTACTATCCCCATTAACTTACTACACATGGACTGCCAGTTGTGCGAAAATCTCATACAAAATTTGAAAATAAATGGTGCCCCCGACGCTAGCCCTCGAAATTGCAAGCGGAGAGTAGAATCCATAACAACAATCCAACCTCCATTTTTAATTTGGCGAGTTCATTTTTGTTTGAGTAGTAAGCGTGTGATTGTTGTTGTATTTTTCTTTTCAAAGAAAGTCTTAAACGTCTTATTTTTAAGTTGCTTAATAGATGTTGAGGTAATTTTCGAGTTAGTTCATCTAGTCGAAGCTTGCAATTTGAAGCGCTAGCGTTTTGTTCGTTACAAGTGGAATCATCGTGATGTTGGCTACTAGCAGTCCATGAATAGTATGTTAATGATTATCCCCATGATTCAGATCAAATAATCGATTTATTTGTGTTACTAAAACAAAGCGAATTACTATCTTGTGTATGGATCTATTTTCGTGATCTAAAAATTAGTTTTTCTATCACACACGAACACGACGTGAAATATTGGAGTTTTTTGTCAATAAAAACTGTGAAACCACTTTCACGTTTTCATCTATTCGTAAATGAAATGTTTTGCAATTATATAACAATCGACAAAATATTGCACATAAATAAATAAATAAATAAAAAAAAAGACGAATTAGTGAAATAATAATAATAAAAAGTCCAACAGCTATCAAACTTTCGAGCTGTCTTATTATCATGATCTGATCTGGATCGGGTTTTTGTGATAATAAAATGCAACTATTCTGAGGAGTTTTCAACTACAAAGTGCGTTAACCAATCTTATTAAAAAATTTAGAGGTTGCCTTAACTATTAGTACTCTAAACGTTTTGTGACAAACTAAGAGAACCGTTTACACTCCATGCAAAAAATGAAAGGGAAATTTGCACAACCATTTTTGTTAAACATAGAAAATGTACATACATATAAGTGTCATTTAATTTACTACCATAATTAGAAGCGACAAAACTGAAGATTTAGATTCTAAGGTAGTGTGTGAATGTGTATTAAATCTTGACGTTTGGTTAAAATTTTGAGTTTAATTTAAAATGGGATCAAATTTAGCCATTTGTTCTGTGAATTACGTTAAAAGGGATATTCTTAACCAATATTTCTGCGTAGAACTAAGAAATTTCCCTAATGATTTCAGACATTTCCCTCAGCAAAAAGTAATTTTATTCTTCTAGGTAAAATAATTTTGTGTTCAAAACCAAACTTTAAGCACGAAAAGTCACAAAAAATAATAAACGAAATCTGTTTTATTTATTTATCTCGATTTTGCAATGATTATTTGATATTTTGAAGCAACAATAAGAAATCTACAAGCAAAAATTCCTATCTTGGATGGTTGGTCTTTTCCGTTTAGTAACACTGCAAAAATCGTTTTCACAGCTGAAAAAAACAATATTTCGTTTTTCGATTTTAAAATATGATGATTTTAATACTCTATTTGGTAATTATTAATTAATTATAACAAGGAACTTAATAAAACGGAGAAGAACACAGCAAAACAGAAGCAATCGTTTCTATCATTCATGAGAAAAAAAAATACACGCCAAAATTTTAACCCATTTAACCTGCTCCACAGCAGGTTAAATTTTAACCCATTTTATTCACCACGCTAGTGTCAAGTTTTAACCAAACGTCAAGTTGTAATACACAGGTTAACGCAATTCACACACGGCCTAAGGAACTAATAAACATTATGAATTTCATGAGAAAAGCTTTATAGTGGCTTTTGAGGAAACAATAACATCTTCACAATTTTGTATAGGGCAAAGCAAACAAAATTGATGTAGACAAATAAGAGAAACGAAACCTTAAAATGAGGTCAAAAACTCATACCACTTATATTACTATTTTTTTTATAAAGCAAACAGAAAACAAAAAGACAATTATTTCAATTCCACCACTATCCGGCAATTGGAAAAGACTTGCACTCGAGAGCAACTTAACAAAACAAAAAAAAAAAAAAATCAAATAGATTTATTAGCTCAAATTTTCAAACATTTAAGCCCTACTCTAAATCCACTTTAAAATAAGAGTCAGCTCTAAAAATAAATGTTTTCAGGTCGACTTTTCTCACTTTTGTAATGTCCGTAGCTTAGTGGTTAGGTGCGTTGGCTGCTAAGCCGATCGTCGTGGGTTTGAGTCCTACTCGTGCCCATGGTTTTTATTTCATCTTTCACGGGCACTGCCTCTTGCGAAAAACTGACGAAACTTCACAGAGTATCATCTGTCATGAAAAAATGCTTCTCAACTTTGCCGTTCGGAATCGGTGTTAAATTGTAGGTCCCCTCAATTCTTCACACGCACCTAGAGAATTGTTGATGAGAGTAAGCCGTTTAGGCCTTGGCTCTTCAAGAGCTGTCGCGCCACTCTATTTTTTTTTTTTTTTTTTAAACTTTTGCACGACTTAGAGTATACTTTCTCGGTAAATTGGTCGTTCTACTTTAAAAGGGGGAAATCATTCGTCTAACTTAAAAAAAAAAAATTGTTTGAAGTTTATCATTATATAGAAAACATTTTTTGAAAAGGAAGCTGCTGCTTTGACAGATTTAGAGATTTTCGAAGATTTTGAAGTTATAAGAAAGCAAAGAGTTTATCAAATTCTTGCAAATCCATTTTTGGAATTTGATAAAAATCAGTTTTATTCAAGGTATCGCTGTGATAAGATCACAGTCCGATTTTTAAATTGAAAACCTCAATAAACAAGTACCGATTACAAATCTTGGTCTTCCGGTTTCTCCAGAACTACAAATTTTGGTGACTTAACATTTTTTTGGAAGAAATGTTGACCAAGTTGATGCTGGTAAGTATCTACCTACTTTTCAGCTAACCAAAAATATCCAACAGATGGCACACGTCGCAGTCCAACAAATCTTTTTTGTAACAAACCAAAACTTGTTTATTTATCAAACACAACTGCAAATTTAATATTCAAATAAGCATATATACTCTAGTTCTCGCATAATCTAGAATCAACGTTAGCGTCTCATAGAACTATTTTGATTCTCATTAAAATACGAGCGAACAATTACTAGCGCCCACAACAGGGCGAGTTCCCAACACAAAATTTAGCCCTGTGACAATACTATTACAGTACATATACAAAATTTTGACTTCTGACAAATTTAATATTGTTTTTAATTTCCTGTTGATCTGTCACATTTAGACAAGTTCACACAACGTTATGTTTAAAGTCCACTCTATTATAGAAGACTCGTTTAAAGTGTTTAAAATAAAGAAAAAAGTGGGAGTTCTTTAAGTAGAGTACACTTTATTGCTTTAACGAGGGTTGACTGAAAATCTGCGCCATTAAATTTAATGTTTTATTTAAGGAAATCATAAGATTCATTTTATTCTTAAAAATTAAATTGCATTTGTTAGGAAAAAATTGTAAGTTCGAAATAGCTCGAAAAATTATTCTTATAAGGAATTTCTTAACTAACTATTTCAATATGTAACGTTATTCAAAGCACATTGTAGTTGATAATCAGTTATTAACTTTAAATTTTTAATTATTATAACAATTTAAACTTAAAACGATTGTTTTTATTGAAAAAAAATAATCATTTTTATAATCTTTGTTTTGCTTAATAATATTGCCTTTGTTTTTATAATTTCAAATGCTTCTTTGAAAAGGGGAAAGTAAGTTTTTTTTAATTTTAAATTATTGTTTGTATTAAACATTATTTCTTTTTCTTATCCTTATTTTGCTTATTTTCGACTAAAGGAAGTAAGTTTCAATTATTATAATTTTATGGGTTTATATTAACTTTTTTCTTTTCCTAATTACTTTAAACTTTTTTGTGAAACCACTTACTTCGTTTCTACTCATAGAAAAGAGTGAGTATTTGTATTACAATTTCTCATTTCTTACTTTTAAGTTGAGTTAAATTTAATATTTTAAATTATAATTTAAATGTTTTTATTGATGTATTAAAGAAATCTCTTTTCAATTTAACCATGCACGTTGTGTTCTTTGCAGCAAAGAGTGAGTTACTTTTTCAATTATTTTCTTAAATATCTTTTATATTCATTTGTACTTATGCATTTGTTCCAAAAAAAAGACGTTTATTTATGTTTTAAGTTGTATTATTTTCTGTATTCACTGAAGTTAAACAAAAATTTATTTTTGGGGCACTTAAAGTTCAATAAAACTAATAACTTTATAACCATTGTATTGAGTGCTTTATATACAAACGTTTTTAGGTAGTTTAAGGCCTTATTCATGAACATTATTTAACTAAAGTAAGAAGTATGCTTGATGGAAAAAAAAGAGAGAAAAGGACTTTGTCATTTTGTTATTTGATTTTAATCTCCTTTACGTTTTTTTTCTGAAGGGCGGAACCAGCACCAGAAGCAGCACCCCCAGCAGCACCAGCTGGCGAAGGTGGCGATGAAATCGTTGGAGGACCACGAAATCCTCAACAGATTGCTGCCCAAAAGAGATTGCAGCAAACGCAGGCACAAGTCGATGAAGTAAGATTTTTCCTCCAATAAGTTTCGTTAAAATATGTAGTTATTGATCAAATCAATTTCCTTAGGTTGTTGATATTATGAGAACAAATGTCGAAAAAGTTCTCGAAAGAGATCAAAAACTATCGGAACTGGACGATCGAGCTGATGCCTTACAACAGGGTGCGTCACAGTTCGAACAACAAGCTGGAAAACTAAAACGAAAATTCTGGCTGCAAAATTTAAAGGTTAGAATTTTGAAAACATATTTTTTTGTAACTTTTTGAACTTATTTCGATATTTTAAATAGATGATGATCATTATGGGTATCATCGGTCTGGTAATAGTCGGAATCATCGCAAGTAAGTTAAAATTTCAATTTTATTTTGTTTGTTATTACAAAAACCAAATCTACTAAAAGCAAGGATACTTTCAAATGTACATATAAATATCTATGCACGTCGTCGTTAAATTGTATGGAAGTGACTCAATTAGAAAGAAATAACAAAGCATTTAGTTATGGTTGAAACACGCTTTAGCTTTGACGTTAATGAGTTCAATCAAGCTTCGACAACACGTTTCGTTTGACAATCGAAAAGAAAAGAACATTATTTAACGTAATGTGACTCTAAAACGAAGTTTTGGTTCAAAGGTGAACGTTTGCTTTTCTGACAGCTCAACAGTTGTTAAAAAAAAGTCAACAAACAAAATTCATAATGATGGAGGGACCATTTCGTGACAAAGACAAAGCTAAGGCGTGTATTTGTTTTAGCCATAAAATAGTTCTTAGTTACGTAACATTACGTTACGTACTGAGATCTGATTGAAAATATTTTAATATTAAAAATTTGCAAGAATCAGAAATATTCATTTATTAATTTTTTTTGGACTGAAACGTGAAGCAAATATTTGAAATGTCAAATATTTCTAAAATACTAATTTAGTATCATTTTCATCTAGATAACTTCATATAGAGCTAGTAATATACACAGAACACAAATACACTCAAAATATAACAAAAAACATACCTACTCCAAATTTGATTCCATTACAAAAAATATGTTTTTATCAGAAAGCACTTACTATTTTGATGTCCAGGTTTGAACCAATAACGCTAACATGATGTTGTAACGTTCGATTTTTGTGCAGTGGTTATATTTTTCGTCGTATTTTGTTGATGTAAATCATGTATTTATACAGTAAATCGACAATTGTCAAGTTTTGTTTCGTTTGTTTCTTCTGTTATTGTTTTGTGACTGTCAAAAAGAAAAACAATGAGCTTTCATTTCGTCAAAAACCATCTTATTGATTTTTTTGCAATTCTTGATTTTCTGTAAGCTTTGGTTATTTAAAAAAATATCAACCAAATATGGAAGTTGGTTATAAGCGTAGGCATATTTTTTTTTTTATTTAAATTCCTTGTCAAAATGGGAAAAAAATGTACGATAAATTCCCCATAACATTACTAATTTCTGCTAAAACGATGTTATCTAGCTTAAGAAGCAATTCTAGTAGAAAACTTACATAGCTGTCGGCTACTCAGACAAAAATAAGACTCTTAGTAATACTGAGTTAAATTGATTAATAAAAATTTGAAATAATTTTGCAGAGAAAGATGAAAAAGATTAATCTCCGAAAGAACTACCATAGGTATATTTTTAAATTATTTTTTGACATCCACGTATTGCTAGATTTTTACGGACTCGCTTAAACAGTATAGTACAGTGATCTCCAAACATTACACTTAAATAAATTTAAGATTTTCCCATAGGGGTGATTTATACCTACGTAATTATAAACGTATGGCAAATCATCATGAAATTAATTGTGTTATTTAGCTAAATCAAGTGGATTTAGCTAAATCACGTTGATGGAAAAATGCTATTAGCTACAAGGTTAAATTTGTGGTTCATTCACTAACTTAAATTGGTCCGACTCGGACAAGAACTTCATACAATAAGCTACAGCTGTAAGCTCAGTTGGTCTTACTTTACGCCACCCACAGTCCATTATTAAACATATGCATTCTCCATTTATTTTCTATAAACCAGACTAGACCTGTCATTTTTGTATAAACTCAGATTTTCCCATCGCATTTCGTAGATTGTTAACCCTGTGTTGCAAGTCTTAAATTGTTTCGCTGCCCTTTACTGTTAAAGAAAATGCTCTTATAAAGACGCATATCCTTGTATATTGGCCGTATTTTTTTTCACTACTCAGTAGCCAGCACAGTGAAAACGCCCCAACTCACTTTATCTGTCAAATTCATGGCAATTGTTGCATAAAACATCTTAAAATGGACCTGAGCGTCGCGTCTCGGATTATGAAAAATAGCAAATACTTCAACCTAGGCGAGTTCATAACTAGTCAAGCAAAATATTCTTCTTAACGCCATCAGCGCTGTCATCTTTTCAATAATTGAAAGTTCTATCGCCGACACAACTGTCAATTTTTTACTAGGCTTTTTATCGACTGAAATCCAAATTGTTGTTGTTTGCTGAGGGAAATATTGCTGTGCTGGCTACTGAGCCCGTTGTTCACGTTGAGAGAATTGCTTAAAGTGTGAAATTCAACGAAGAGCTCTGAACATTGTCCGAACAGAACTCCCATTTTGATAAAACAAATTTATCATTTGCAAGTGTTGTTGAACATTATGAACTATTACTTACTTACATACTAAAGGGGGCGCAACAGTCCGTTGTGCACTTGGGCCTCAACCAATAGTCTCCGACAACCAGCTCGATCTCTAGCTAGCTGTCTCCAGTTTTGCACTCCAAGTTGATTGAGGTCCTCTTCCACTTGTGTGCGCCACCTGACTTACGGTGTTCCTCTCCTTCTACGTCCCTGGGGAATAGTGTCGAAGGCTTTCTGGGCCGGAGCATTGGTGCCCATCCGCTCTTAATGACCGATCCATCTGAGTCTCTGGGCCTTCATCCTTCTGGCTAGAGTTCGCTGTTATATCTTCTTCGCCATTCTCCGTCAATACACACGGGGCCAAAGATGACCCGAAGAACTTTCCTCTCGAAATAACCTAAGGCAGATTTATCCGATTTTGTCAAGGTCCATGCTTCTGCACCATACAGCAGGACTGGGATGATGAGGGTATTTTACAATTTTACCCTAGTTGCACGAGAGAGGGCTTTTCCACTCAATTGCTTTCGTAGCCCAAAGAAACAGCGATTAACAAGAGTTTTTCTTAGCCAGATCTCGGCGCTGGTATTATTGCCCTTGTTAAAAGCGGAGCCTAGTTAGGCAAACTGCTCTAATACTTCGAAGTTGTATGCGTCTATTGTGACATTCTGTCCGAGCTGTCTGTGTTGGGTGTCCTTAATCGCATACAGCATACACTTCGTTTTTCCCTCATTTACTGCTAAACCCATTTTTGCCGCTTCTGTCTCAATCCTCACAAAGGCGCCATTGACATCACGCTATGTTCTTCCCATTATATCAATATCACGGGCGTACGCGACAATTTGAACAGTTTTTTGGAAGATAGTGCCTTTGATGTTGCCGGTGGAGTTCTGCACTCTCTTCTCAAGAACGATGTTAAAAAAAAATCGCACGACAGTGCATCGCCCTGTCTGAATCCTTTTTTGTCGTCGCAAGATTCCGTAAGCTAGCTGCCAACCTTGATGGAGCAGCGTGAGTTCTCCATCGTTATTTTGCACAAGCGAACGAGCTTTGCAGGGATGCCAAAACTAGATGTCTCTGTATATGCTGTCATACGCGGCCTTAAAATCGATGAAAAGATGGTGGGTATCGATTTGGAGTTCATAGGTTTTTTCCAGGATCTGCCGCTACGTGAACATTTGGTCGATGCTTTACTTTCCTGCCTAAAGCCACATTGATAAGGACCAATCATATTGTTGACGAAATTCTTTAGATGTTCACATATTACGGCAGAGAGGCGATGTAGACTGATTCCTCTGTATAGTTGGCGCAGTTAAGAGGACCTCCCTTTTTCAGGATCGGGCAAACAATGCTGAGGTTTCATTCATCGGGCATGCATTCCTCTGACCATATCTTACAGATGATTTGGTGCATGCTCCTATCTAGCTCGTTGCCTGCTGCTTTGAACAGCGCAGTAGCTAGACCATCCGCTCCAGCGGATTTGTTTGATTTTGGCCGTAATATTGTCGTTTTCACTTCTTCTACGTCGGGTTCACGGAATTGGTGGCTATCCGATGAAAGGCTCCTGTCTGACGGCGGGGTTTTGTTCGTCTTCGCCGTTATACATTCTACAGAAGTGGTCTTTCCCAATTCCCAGCATTGCCTGTGAATCTACTATGGTGTTCCCTTGTTTATCTCTGCAGACATCGGTTCTTGCTCGTTGACCTTGAGCCCGTTGGCTCTCTCAACATCCTCGATCTGACGCTTGTTATGCTCTCCTTTTTTTCCTGAGAAGTCGGCGTTCCCCTCTCCTCGATTACAGCTTAAACAAAAAAAAACACTTATTGACTACACTGACTGAATAAATTACAGCCAATTTTGACAGATCGCACTTGTATAGCGTCAACAAGATGGCCGCTACCAACTGTCAAAGTTTGGAAGTCCCACCCTATGTATCGTTTAACTACTTACCTGTTAATTTTTTCATTATTATGAATCAATCTCCACAAGCAAAGACCAACGATTCATTTTCCATTTAGTTCCTGATTGCTCAAAACGTTCTCCTCCCATTTTTTAGTATTTAAGTATAAAACATTAAGCTTTTTAAAAAATAAAAACATATGCATAATGTAATTTAAGAAAGCCGATTAAAAGTTTTTGTAATGTAATGATCGTATTGCTTTTGTGTAAAAAAATATCATCAATATTTTTAAATTTATAAGTAAAATTTAACTATTCCTCTTTTCTTTTTGCAATTCAAACATACAACAGACAAACTAGGTTTAATAGGTGGCGAAGCTCCTCAACAACAAATGTACATGCCCCCACCACAATACATGCCTCCCCCTCAGCAAGCTCCAGCCGGTGGTCAAGGTGCTCCAGCACAATTGGTACAGGATTCATCTCATCATTCCGGTAAAACCGTAGAATAAACTTAAAACCAACAACAAAAAATAACAAAAACAAAAAACATTATAAATTAATTAAAAAATAAAACAAAATAACTTTATTAAGCATTAAAAGAAAATATACAATTTATGGTTCAGTATAATTCATTACAAAAACATAAATAAAAAAAAATTAAATGTAATGAAAATGTTTTATGAAAAAAAAAAGAAAAACAAAATAAAACTAATAGAAATTCTGAAAAATTAAAACTAATTACAAAACAACAACAACATATTATACATAATATTGTGACGTAGGTATATTCAATATATGTTTTAAACGACATATGTATTTTTGAAAAGAAAAAAATTATTAAAAAACAATGAAAATATTTAGGACAGTTATGTTACAGCGCTTTTCAAATTACAAATTTTATTAGAAAGTGTATCAAAGTATTTTTTAAAGAAACAAACAAAAAGCTTAAACTTTAACTTCTATTACAAATAATATCGCTAGCGTTTGTTACTTGGTTTGATTTAATTATTCGTTTATTTCAAGTATAATAGTTGACATTGACGCATTAAGATAATAACGAAACATTCTTTATTTTCTTGTTTTAGATTGATTTAAACCTTCCTGATTGCTCTGACTTTCATTAGCTTTTTCCATAGCTGGTTTTGTAAAAAAAAAAACAAAACTTTAATTTGATAAATTTTAAAAAGAAAAATAAACTTAAAAATACTCTTCAGCTTAAAACAAAGAAAAAAATAAAAAACTAATATAAGCAGACAGAAAAAATATCAAATGAAAAAATAAATTATGAACAATTTCAACGATTTAATTTTTAAAATTATTTTTAATAAACTAGAAAGGAAAACCATACAATAATAGAACATTGCATTATTATTGTCATTATTATAAACTCAAATCCTAAATATCAATGTGAATCTATGTGTATGTAAATAAATACTATATACAAACTAAAAAAACATAGAAAAGAATTAATTCAAATTTTTGTTTAATAATTTTATTTTAAGTTTTTCATATTGTTAAAAGTACCTACAACAATTTTATCTTTATATATAAATGTATAATATGTCATATTATAAAAATTCAATTAGAAAAAAAAACGTTTAATATGAAATTAATTACTAAAATAACAAAGCATTTTATTGAGATTTTTAATAGGAACAAGTATGTTAAAAAAATATATAATAAATATGCTTATTTTACTAATTGTAAAACAAAACAAAAATAAATCGGGCAAGTAAAACAATAGTGGAGCAAAACAAAAGAGGGAAATAATGTAAAGAAAAATAATAATAACCAAACAGAAAAACAATAATTTTCAGTATAACTATTTTTTGGAGTTTCTTGTTTATTTTATATAGAATATTACTATAAATATATTTATGTAAACATAAAGAAAAATACCTTTCGATTTTCTTTATTACAATTGTTATATAATTTTATTAAAAGACAGAAAAATGGTTAAGAAAAAAGATACTAAGCAAGAAGACACTTTTAAACAATAAAAAGGGAATTTTATAGATTTTAACAAAGAAAAAATGTAAACAAGAAAGAAATTGCAAGATAAATATTACCCAAATTCATGTTTATGTGAAGTAAATTATTTAACATTTCAATTTAATAAAAAAAAAAGGAAATTACATTATTACTGCTATAAGAAAAAAAATAACTTGGGTAATATTAAAACTGTTTTAAACTAAAAGTCAACTTCAAGATAATATAATTAGACAAATCCAGAGAGAAAAAAAAATGTTAAAAAAGCGAATTCAAAGGGAATCATAACAAATTTTAAAACAAAAATTAAAAAAATTGTATATCGATGGAAAAAAATAATTACAGAATAGTAAAAACAAAAAATATAGTGTTGTATAAATAAATAGTACATGCAATGTATATGAATATTGAATAAACTTATTATAAATATATTATATATAAACGATAATAAATTGATTAATTGCACCTACTTATAATTAAATTAAAAATAATAAAATTAATGTTTCATTTTTATCGGGTGGTAAGTTCCGAGGCCAGACCGATCCGATGGGCAAAGCAGCTAAACAAAAAAGATGGATAAAATTCAGTCGGATACCCCGAACTCATTGCATAATTGGTAGAATTTAACGTTAAGTCTTTGCCAAATTAATATTAGCTAGTCAGAGAAACTGAGGTGGTTTGAGAAGCTGTTAAATAAAACAATTTTTGTCGAGTTATTTTTGTTTAATATATTTCATTCGTTGATAACTATTCGGAGTTAAGACCAGTTCCTTACATCCTGATGCTGTGGAGCAGATCAAATGGGTTAAAATTTTGACGTTTCCACTATTCCTCATGAATGATAGAGAACTTTGCTTCTGTTTTGTTGTTATGTTGTTTTGTTCTGTTTTTCTTCATTTAATTGAGTCTCTTGTTATAATGCGTTGATATTTTAAAAGATTAGAATAAAATTGTATTTCTTTCGAGAATGATAACAGATACCAGCTGTGAAAATTTGTTCTCCAGTTTACGTAGTAAACCAACTATTAAAAAAGGGAATTTTTGTTTGAAGATGATTTTCTACTGTTGTTCCACAAAATCAAATTACCATTTCAAAATCGGGAAAAATAAATAAAAGAAAGTTTATTTGTTAGGTTAGGTTAGGTTTAGGGGCTGACAGTTGATGTTTTTACCGTCACACTTAGATCAATACAGATCCATTGTGATACCCACGAGTATTGCTACTCAAGCTAATAAGAAAAACCTATGTGTTCAATTAGTCAAGCCATTTAGAGGCCTTGACGAAGTTCAGGATGCTAGTACCTGGCGTACTAGAGAGTTCTTCTAAATCCCCGAAGAAAAAGTTGCCAAGCAGTTTCTTCCTTTGGTGTGAAAGTGCGGGACAGTGACACAGAAAGTGCGAAGTGTCTTCATGCACCTCCTCGTCACCGCATCCTCTGCATAGATCATCTGAACTGATTCTCATCTTTTTCATATGATAACCTAACAGATTATGTCCGGTGATTATGCTTACAAGAGATCGAAGTGATTCCTTGTGTAGCTGCATAATTTTGTTCGTTCTTTGTTTGTTAAAACATGGCCAGATCTTTCTTGTTGTGCCGCAGGTGTCAAGAAGATTCCACCTTTCATCTGCCTTGATAGTTATTCTTTTTGAGATTTCCTGTTTTAAATAACAGGTAGGGGTGCTAACTAGCTAAGCTTGGCTTACGTCAAGCATTGACCCTAATCTAGCTAATTCATCGACTTTCTCATTGCCTAGTATATCGCTGTGGCCCGGGACCTAGCAGAGTCTAATGTTGTGCTGTGCGATCTTCGCGGCAGCATGAAACAAGCTTTGATTTTACCTCAGTTGCAGTAATCGCTTTTATTGCCACCATCATTGATACCTTTTTAGCAGCTGTTGTCACTGCCAGGACCTCCGCTTGGAAGACGCTACTGTAGTCTGGGAGCCTGAGCGAGGCGGTTAACTTGAGAGATTCGGAATAGAAGCCTGCTCCTACACCAGTGTCCATTTTAGAGCCATCAGTATAGATAGCTATTGACGACTCACTGGAGTACGGTATATTATCTATCCATTCCTCTCTGCTTGGGATGGTAGCCTGGAATGGTTTGTGAAAATCAAGTTCGGGTGTTTTATAGTCTGTTGTAGTACTATGACCCATAACTTTATGAAGGATCTGGGCATGTCCTATGGAACTATTTTTCAAGACTTTAGTTTGAATAAGTCTCAGGGCACTTTTAGCCGCAGATTCTTGAACAAAGAGGTCTAGGGGAATAAGATAGAGTATAACTTCCAGTCCAACTGCGGGAAGTTTATTTGTTACTTTAATTGATTTTTTTTTTAAAGTTTTGTTTTCTACCCGAAATTATTTAACCTGAAAAAATACAAACAAAATTTTTAGTTCTTTGCAGAAATGTTGGTTAAAAGAATCCTTTTTAAATTCACAGCAATTCGCTTTAACCTGTTCTTTCTTTTACGCTAACCTACGCTAAACTGTTCTAGAAAAAGTCATTGAACAGCAAACTAGACTGTTCTAGAACACTCTAGCACAGAATAAGTGTCATTGAACAGGAAAATGTTGTACTTTTATGTCCAATACAGTCCAGCACAGACCAGGGATGGAAATTGACATTTCTCAATTGTACTCAAACAAAATTTTAAATTGTATTCTTTTGGTAAAAATTTTTGTTTCTATTACAGCTGAAAGTGTTTCAACCTGCAGTCTATTTCTACACTTCGTTTTAATTAAATTTTGGTTAGAGAAAATTCTTTCAATATTCACTGAAGAATGCGTAACGGAAAGGAAAGTTTGCACAATTCTATATAATGTTTTTAAATTAAAATTCATTGCATTCATTTTTTGCTGAGCCGACTTCAGTCCAAAACTCAGAAATTGATTTTGTTTTAAATTGTTTTAATTGTTCATACTCCGCAATTTCCCTATTTTTAATTTCGTTTGGAAGAAATCAAAAATAAACTTCAAAATTGAATTGAATTTTCCACACACAGTCGCTTCTGGTGAGAAATAAACTAATGAATTTAAGAAAGGATTATTCAAATCGGTTCGTTCTTTTAAATCTTCCAGTAAAAAAAAATAAATAGAGTGGCGCGACAGCTCTTGAAGAGCCAAGACCTAAGTGGCTTACTCTCATCAACAATTCCCTAGGTGCGTGTGAAGAATTGAGGGGACCTACAATTTTACGCCGATTCCGAACGGCAAAGTTGAGAAGCACTTTTTCATGACAGATGATACTCTTGGAAGTTTTGTCAGTTTCTGCAAGAGGCAGTTTCCGTGAAAGATGAAATAAAAACTTTGGGCCCGAGTAGAATTCGAACCAGCGACGTTCTGCTTAGCAGCCAACGCACCTAACCACTAAGCTACGGACACTACAAATCTTCCAGTAAGCTTATGTAATATTTTATCACATTCGTTTTAATTCTAAGATATCTTCCAATAAAATTCTATTTTCTAAGCAAAAAGTTTCGGCCAAGTCACCGCAGTATACGTTTTCCATATCAATATGATTATCGCTTAAGTTAAGCACGTATTTCTACATATTTGCTTGAACAAAGATTTGGATTTCAGTCAGTAAAAAGTCAGTAAAAAAATGTCAGTTGTACTGGCGATAGAACTCTCAATTATTGAAATGTAGATAGTGCTGATGGCATTAAGAAGAATTCTTTTGCTACGCAAATCTACTGATCTGAGCTTATCTGAGTAATTAACTCTAAGGTTGAATTATTTTCTAGCTCCTTTAATTCGAGGTGCAACACTCAGGTTCATTTTGCGACCTTTAATGTAACAACTGCCATACAAATTGAATTTGATAGATAGAGTGAGTTGGGGCGTTTTTTTCTTCGCACTTGATTACTATGCTGGCTACTGAGTTGTGAAAAAACACGACTATTGACATTTCTTATTATTGTGGATTTTCAAATTGTATCAAATAGAGGCCAATTGTATTTTCGTACTTCAACAAACTCAATTGTATCGAATTCGATACAATTGTATCCCATTTTCCATGCCTGGCACAGACTCATTGAACAGACTTTATACTATATGCTTAGTTAACTTAAAGTTTGATGACTTAAGTTGTTTTGAATTCACAACATTAACAGATAAGAACTGTTTAATTACTTATTTGGAATGTAAACAGGGAAGATATAACATCATAAATCTTTCCCATTTTAAATCCATTAATTTTGGTTTTAATTTGTTATAAGTTTGCGCATATAGTTGTTGATGGTTTGGAATAGGTGATGTTGAAAAGATGGCAGGGTTAATTAGTTACGCGTAACTTGTGTATAACTTATATAGTTTATTTTTTTTGGTCGTCCGGAACTGTTCCGAACGATTCTGAATTCGTTCACTTGGCACATGATGACAGTTCTTGTTCTGAAAAGAACAGAAAAACGATTCCGAGTTTGAAGTCAGAATCAAAGTGCAGAATTACGCGAATATTTGGTATTAATGTTTACGACTTGCAAAGCAAGAATTCAAAACGCAGTTTGAAGTTTAAAGTTTTTGACGTTCACTAAAAACTTGACATTGACATTATAAGTTTTAAATGCTGGTATCATTGTAATGGCAGCATAACATTTAAGTTCACTTTTAACAATAACACGAGAAGGGGAATTCGCAAAGTATTTTGAGACGGGCCGAACGTTCGACTCACGAGTCATAATAGGGCCCTACTACTGGAAAGCCAAATCCAATTCCGAGCTCTTGTTGCCGAAATATTTGCTTAAGAGTTGTTCTTGCTATGGAATAGATAAGAATAAGCTTAGGACTAAAACCCAAAAAATAACGTTTTTTGATCATAACTCGGTAGCCAGACCTCGCAGATAGTTTGGGTTTTCAGTGACAGAAAGATAGACTGACCTTTGTTCTCGTGCATCATTTGATTGGCTATACCAGGGAAAATTGACAGATCTAGCGATTTGAATTCGCTTGAAATCTGAGATGTTTCGAACTTTTTACTTAATATCAGGCCTAAGACAGCCTTGAGGCTAAACAGCCTTTAATCTTTAACATTAGTGTGGCTGTTCTTTTTTTTTATATAATTATTTAGACCTTGCGCCACAACTTATGAACTGTATATGTCCCTATTAATGGTTATTCGAAATAAATTGTTTGGATGTGGGGTGGTAGTTCAATGTCTCTTTTGTAGCATCATGGGAAAGAAGCTTTCAGGTCCTGGCGGTTTTTGGCTTAGTTCTTCGTTGCAAAATTTCTCCAAGAGTTTCATCGTGATCCTGTTTTGATTTTCCATTGTCAATTCTGGTGCGTGTTCAGATTTGAAAGGTCTTCTACTTTCTTTGTTAGTAGGTACTACTTAGCTCGTTTGTTCACTAAAAAAAGTTTTTTGTTCGTTTTTGCAGGAGATTTGAAAACGTTTTTCGAACTTTACTGTTAGTTTTCATTTCAAAATTTTCCATTGTTATCGTTTATTTATGATAACGGAAATCAAACAAAAAAGTAAAACAAGGATTCATTCATAATTCTTTTATTTCATATTCAAAATATATATGAACATACATTTAAAAAAGGATTTTAAGGAATCATCTAGGTATACATTTTTATTTTAAACTTAACAAAAGATTCTAAAGAGTGTTTCCAATTGAACCTACATTTGATGCACCATCGAGCAAGCCATCTACAGTTGTTGAGGCTTCATCGACAAGTCCAGATACATCGACAGTCTCAGCAGAAGTCAAAGAGAATCCGAAGATAGCAATGAAAGCAATGAGGACAATGAAATATTTCAGAGACATTTTACTTTTGTTTTAGTTTGAAATTTGGTCTTGTTGAGCTTTAAGGTTTGAAGTCTTAACTTGATAATGATTGGAAGTAGATGCGGAGCTCTTTTTATACCATTTTGTTGTTTGGTTAATTTGAATGTTTATGAACTACATAATTCTAAATACCAAACACAATGTTTTCTTGTTGATCTAACAGTTTTTTTTTTTTTGTGTTTGTTTTTGAGAAACAAATAAGTTTAAGGAAATATTCAGACTATATAAGTAAATATTTTTGTTTCCAGTAATTTAGAAAAAAAAACTTAAAATTTTCCATTAGATTTGGCAATGAAGACATCAAGAAAGACAGGTTAGAGCAGTTTAGAGAACTTGATTTTCCAATCGAAAATGGTTTTTGCAAATTGAATGCACGACCATTGCATGAAGTTCAAACCTTACTCTCCCAGAGTATGACTGGCTTGAAAAAAAAATTGTTTCTTGACTGCAGAGTCCAATTTAGGCACAGTAGTTGAATGGATAAAGAAGTCGTCAAGTTCTACATAGATGAGGAAGTTTTAAAAAAAAATATAACTCAGCGTCTAAGACGACGTGAAGGGTTTTTGACTCGAATTTTTTGTAATTTTATAGCACTTTAATCTTTTTACCTGCTGTCAAAAGGTTGTAATTTATCAAATTTGAAAATTTTTTAACTTTTTTTTTTGGTCGTCCGGAACCGTTCCGAACGATTCTGAATTCGTTCAATTGGCACAAGATGACAGTTGTTGTTCTGGATAGAACAGAAATGCGATTCTGAATTTGAAGTCGGAATCGGAATCAAAAACAGAGTCAAGCATACATGCACCAATCGTCCATACGTACTCGCCGACATGTCTACAAATAAAGATAATAAAATTGACATGTCATCTGCAATTCTGCATATGAGGTTTCACAAATACATAGACATTCAACCATTAGAAGCAAAAACATTGTGTTTGTATGCTCGTTTGGTATCCGAAATCGGACAATTCCGGATTACCTTTGTATATATATTTGGGGAGTATTATCAAGATTGGTTTTTTGCTTGGTTTGACAGAAGATCTATCAAAGAACACACAATACAAACTTATTTTTAAAAAAATGGTTATCTCTGCTTGTAACCAGTCGGCGCTTCAGTCGAATTCCATTTCGATTATACCTGTTAAATTTATTCATATTTTTTCGGTTTTTTTTTTCAACCCTTACAAAAAAATCGCTTAGCCGATTTCGCTGAAAAAGTATTCAGTTCCGAGTCAAGTATTTTGGGCCGAACGACACCAATTTGCTATGCAATAACTTCCTCTGGGAAGTTAAAAATATCAAAATTTTGCAACTTCAATTCATAAGGCCAGTTCCACCTAACACTATTTAACTGAGATCTCAGAGGTCTCAGAGATTTTGTAAGTGGAACAAAAAATTTCACCTGAGAACTGAGATTTTTTTCTGCGATCTTTGAGATGAAATTATTTTTGATTCGTTTTCTCACTCAGCTATTTTGACGTGTCTGGCATATGCAAAACAACAAAATGTAAGGTTACCACTTTATCTCAATGAGAACTGAGAATTATGTTTCACCAAATGATTTTGGCTCAATCAAAGTGACATTTAGATCTCAGTGAGATATATTTGCGTGGAATTGGCCTACTGTGAATTAACGTAGGAAGAGATATTAATAAAAATCAAGTGGGGCGACAGCTCTTATGATGAACCAAGGCCTAAGTGGCTTAATCTCATAATTGAGCGGACCTAAAATTTAACGCCGATTCCGAACGGCCTTTCTTTCATGAGAGATTGATAATCTTGGGGGTTATGTCAGTTCTTAGTAAGAGGTCGAACCCGTAAAAGATGACGAGTATGACTCGAACCCACGACGTTCTGCTTGGCAGCCAACGCACCTAACCAATAAGCCACGGACACTACCAAAAGAGATATTAATAGCATCCTAATTAAAAAAGTGCAAAATAAAATGGGATTTGGAAAAGTATGAGTGTCCCTTGGAATTTTGTATGTATGTTCTTGGGTATTTCCTCCAACATGGAAATCGCGCGTGCTCTCCAAATTCTTGTTTCCTTAGTGTTCAGTGCAGCAAGTGGAGAAAGAACTTTTTCTACTCTCAGGAGAACTCAAATTTGACTGCGATCAAGCATGGCAGAAGATCGAGTAGTTGGCTTAGCGCTATTAAAAATTCAGGTTTGGATTTGATTACAGACTATATCATAGATAGATTTGCACAAAGCAAACATCGATTATAAAATTGTACTCGTTATACCTTTCAAAACCCTGTACGATTAATTGTTCTTTTAAAGACCTCATTTCCTTTGCCTATTAAATCAACATTTTTAGGGTCGCCCCCCTAACAAGAGTCTCTGGATGCGCTCCTGACTGACGTGTTCAGTTTTTAATGGTGGTATCATTGTAATGACAGGAGAACGTTTAAGTACACTTTTAACAATACCACGAGGAGGTAATTTCGTTAAATACTTTGAGAGGAGCCAAACGTTCGAAACATGACTCATCAAAGGGCCCTTGTTGACGGAATATTTGCATCAGAAGATATAGCGTAACGGGTACAATGGTTGGCACCCCCAATTTTTGTACTAATAATTGGCACCCCTAATGAAATTAAGAATTTACGAAAAACTACTATGCCTAGGAACTTAAAATCATATTTTTTCATAAGATGTTATCAATTTTCTACAATTCCTGCATTTTTATTGAGAATTATTTCAATCTCATTTTATTTTTATCAGTGAAAAAGTAAAGTCGTTCTAAATTCGTGAAAAAAGCGCTAAAATACAGTGTTCCAGAGACTAAATTTTGTAACTGTCCGTTTTTCATTATTTTTTTTTTGAGTTTTTGGATGAATATTTATTTTTTTAAATATAGGAAATATAATAAATTTAATATTTTCAAATGTTTGTTTTTGTAAAAAAAATTTTTTAATTGTTAAAACAGGGGTGCCAATAATTGGTCCAATATAAAGTTGTGGTTTAATTATTGGCAGGAGGGTGCCAATGATTCGTGCTATGGGGCATCAGTTATTGGCACTGCCAATAATTGTATTTTAGAGACTGCCAATAACTGTACCCTGTATCAGTTGTAAATTTCAGTTTGAAAAATGGGACAAAAAAGGTACAAATATGGAAAAGAAAATAATCAGCATGCTTTAATAATTTGAATAATAGCTATTGTATTTATTATAATTTTCAATTTCCAGAAGGGAATATGCCGACTGAAACACATGTTGAAATGTCTAAATTAAATTATGAAGCAATTGAAAAAAAACTTGAAATTTAAAATGTATGTTAGAGATTTTTTAATGAAACTAATTTTATATTTTTTTCATTTGCGTTAAATGAAGGTTTTTGTTATAATAAACCGTTTTTTTTTTTTAAACTAAATTTTGATAAAAAAGCTAGCTAGCTATCATGAAAAACAATGGTTTTTCTCTCATTTTTAAGGGTGTCAACAATTGTACCCTTGGGTGCCAACAATTGTACCTTGGTGCCAATGATTGTGCCTTTTTCGCAGTCTTTTCCTATTTTGAAGTTTTATAAGATTTTTTGTATACTTAACATTTTATTATGATAATATTCAAGTTAGAAATTCTTTAAGCTTTAATTTGACATACTAAACATATAACTCACTCTTTAAATGCGAGAGCAATTCGCAATTTAAAGTAAAAAAATGCTTAGGGGTGCCAACCATTGTACCCGTTACGCTACTTGCTATGGAATAACAATAAGCTTAGGACCAAAACCCAAAAAGCGAGACCTCGCAGATAGTTTTGGTTTTCAGTGACAGAAAGATAGACTGACCTTTGTTCTCGTGCATCATTTGATATAGGCTACCAGGGAAAATTGGCAGATCTAAAGATTTGAATTCGCTTGACATTTTACATGTTTCGAAATTTTGTCCTTGATTGCAGGCCTAAGACAGGGACAGCCTTGAGGCTAAATAGCCTGGCTGTGGCTGTTTTTTTTTTTTTTTTTTTTGTTATAATTATTTAGACCTTGTGCCACAACTTATGAACCGTAAATGTACCTATACCTGTACCTTTTGTAGCATCATGGGAAAGCAGATATCAGATCCTGGCGATTTAACCGTTTCCTTAGTGATCCAATTGGTATGCGGTTTTTGGCTTAGTTCTTCGTTGCAAAATTTCTCCAAGAGTTTCGTCGTGATCCTGTTTTGATTTTCCATTGTCAATTCTGGTGCGTGTTCTGACTTGTAAAAGACTTCTAGTTTCCTTGTTAGTAGGTACTACTTAGCTCGTTCGTTCACTAAAAGAAGTTGTTTGTTTGTTTTTGCTGGAGATTTGAAAATGCTTTTCGAACTTTACTGTTAATTCTCATATATAAATTGTTCATTTTTATCGTTTTATTTATGACTAGCAGTTGACCGCGGCTTCGTCCGCCTCTTACTCATCCACCGGCCAGAGGTTCATTATGCCCGCATGGGAATTTTGTTGCGAAGTTATTTTAAAACAGTGGACTCTCTCTAAATAGAAATGGTTCTTAACTGGAAGCCATCATAAATGTATACTTTTCCCCGTTTTAGGTACACTTTTCACTGATGCTTTGCTCTTACTATTCGTAACTTATAAGCGTAACGCTGTATAGCTTAAACCCTTCCTCGATAAATGGACTATTCAATACAAAAAGAATTGCTCAATTTTATTTGCCAGTTGCTAGGATAAGCGCGTTCAAACAATCAGAAAAATGAATAATATGTTGCCGTTTTTTAAACATTTTCCACCGATTCCTATTGTTATATAGCCTAAATCCTTCCACGATTAATAGACTATTCAACAAAAAGAGAATTGTTCGATTTAGAGCAGACAAAAGAAGCCTTCAAAAATGAATATTTTTGCCATTTTTTCCACATTTTTCACTGACATTTCGCTCCCATTGGTCGCAGCGTAATATTTTAAAGCTTCAAGCCTTCTACGATAAATGGACTATTCATCATTAAAAGAATTGTTCAATTTGATTAAGGAGTTCCTGAGAAATGCGTGTTAAAACGCAGAAAAATTATATTTTTTTCAGTTTTTTCCACATTTTCCACAGATTCTTTGCTCCTATTGGTCACAGCTTAATGTTAAGTAGCCTAAAGCCTTCCTCGATTAATAGACTGTACAACACAAAAAGAATTATACCATTCAAACCAGTAGTTCCAGAGATTACCACGTTCAAACCAACAAACTCTTCAGCTTTATATATTGAAAAAATATAGATAGATGAACGGAAATCAAACACAACAGTTAAAAAAGGATTCATTTCATAATTCTTTTATTTCATATTCAAAATATATATGAACATACATTTAAAAAAGGTTTTTAAGAAATCATCTAGGTATACATTTTTATTTTAAACTTAACAAAAGATTCTAAAGAGTGTTTCCAATTGAACCTGCATTTGATGCACTATCGAGCAAGCCATCTACAGTTGTTGAGGCTTCATCGACAAGTCCAGATACACCGACATCATCAGCAGAAGTCAAAGAGAATCCGAAGATAGCAATGAAAGCAATGAGGACAATGAAATATTTCAGAGACATTTTACTTTTGTTTTAGTTTGAAATTTGGTCTTGTTGAGCTTTAAGGTTTGAAGTCTTAACTTGATAATGATTAGAAGTAGATGCGGAGCTCTTTTTATACCATTTTGTTGTTTG
The DNA here is from genome assembly GCA_920937365.1 of Sphaerophoria rueppellii. Lineage (NCBI taxonomy): Eukaryota > Metazoa > Arthropoda > Insecta > Diptera > Syrphidae > Sphaerophoria > Sphaerophoria rueppellii. The sequence continues at coordinate 105,524,699 of CAKKXW010000001.1, read as the reverse complement.
GTTAATTTGAATGTTTATGAACTACATAATTCTAAATACCAAACACAATATGTTTTCTTGTTGATCTAAAATTTTTTTTTTTTGTGTTTGTTTTTGAGAAATAAATAAGTTGAAGGAAATAATCAGACTATATAGGTAAATATTTTTGTTTCCAGTAATTTAGAAAAAACTTGAAATTTTCCATTGGATTTGATGATTTGGTGATGATAAAATAATAAATAAGACATCAAGAATGACAGTTAAGAGCAATTTGGAGAAATTGATTTTCCAATCGAAAATGGTTTTTGCAAATTGACCGTTGCGTTGCATGAAGTTCAAATCTTACTCTCCCAGTCTGGGAGTCCCAGAGTATGAAAGGCTTGAAAAAAAAATGTTTTTCTTGACTGCAGAGTCAAATTTAGGCACAGTAGATGAAAAGAGAAATAAGTCGTCAAGCTCTACATAGATGAGGATGTTTTACAAAAAAGTATAGGTACCTAACTCAGCGTCTTAGACGACTGCGACGTGAAGGGTTTTCGACTCGAAATTTTGAATTTTGTGGCACTTAAGTATTTTTACCTGCTGTCAAAAGGTTGTAATTTATCAAACTTAAAAATTCTTTAAAGCGTGTTTTACACGATATGGATTTTCCATATGGACTGTCAGTATTTCCATATGGAATATTATACAAATCGTGTAAACGTATTAAAAATCTATATGGAAATTACAGATAGAAATTCCATATGGAATTTTTTCACTTAGAACTGTTTCTAAATTTCATCTGTATACAAACGTAATCGAATTTTTCAAACGACAAACAAAGTTTATATTAAAACATGGGAGTACGAAAAAGAAGGGATCTAACATTATTTTGTGTTTCTTTTTCATAAAAAAAAAATTTGTTACATTTAGGTACTTTGAACGAAAAAAAAGTTTTGAAACTACAAACGAAAAATCCAAATCGTCTAAATGCTTATCGGATTTTACAAACAAAATTCAATTTGACATACATATGAAAATACATTTGGAAATAAGAAGTGACAGTCCATATGGAAAATCCATATCGTGTAAAGCACGCTTAACTAAATATTAAAGTTGCTGACAAAAAAAAATTGAACTGATGTTTTCAAACAAGTGTCAAGGAAGGGTACTTGGCTTTCGAATTGGTTTCATACACTTGGTTCAGGCTTCTTCAAGGATTTTTAACCTATGATATCGGAAAAATATCCTATGCAGGATTTGATGTATGATATTCAAGGATCCAACTCTTCCATAAAAAACGTCACTAAACGTCAGACCATCACTTCATAAAATGGAAAATAAGGGTAAGAGTACTCTGGGGACAAATTATAAAACATTTTTCATGTTTTTTGATTTGTGGAGTTGTAACCTCCGCTTCCGTGTTAAAATTCGACCTAACGAAAAAAAATTCATACATAATCTCATAACTGATCTGGAATGGAAAATTTTAGATTTTTTCTGGCAAAAATATTTACAAAAGCAAATAACCAATCAAAATGTAAACAGAATTAAATGCTTTAGTTTTCCCTTGATAAAAAATAAACTAAAAGCCAACAACTTAACAAGTGTCTTATATTTATTTAACATTTTGTCAGTCATTAATATAACCTTGCTTTGGTTTAACATTCAAAATAACCAAACAACAAAATGGTATAAAAAGAGCTTCGCATCTACTTCCAATCATTATCAAGTTAAGACTTCAAAACTTAAAGCTCATCAAGACCAAATTTCAAACTAAAACAAAAGTAAAATGTCTCTGAAATATTTCATTGTCCTCATTGCTTTCATTGCTATCTTCGGATTCTCTTTGACTTCTGCTGATGATGTCGGTGTATCTGGACTTGTCGATGAAGCCTCAACAACTGTAGATGGCTTGCTCGATAGTGCATCAAATGCAGGTTCAATTGGAAACACTCTTTAGAATCTTTTGTTAAGTTTAAAATAAAAATGTATACCTAGATGATTTCTTAAAAACCTTTTTTTAAATGTATGTTCATATATATTTTGTAATATGAAATAAAAGAATTATGAAATGAATCCTTTTTTAACTGTTGTGTTTGATTTCCGTTCATCTATCTATATTTTTTCAATATATAAAGCTGAAGAGTTTGTTGGTTTGAACGTGGTAATCTCTGGAACTACTGGTTTGAATGGTATAATTCTTTTTGTGTTGTACAGTCTATTAATCGAGGAAGGCTTTAGGCTACTTAACATTAAGCTGTGACCAATAGGAGCAAAGAATCTGTGGAAAATGTGGAAAAAAACTGAAAAAAATATAATTTTTCTGCGTTTTAACACGCATTTCTCAGGAACTCCTTAATCAAATTGAACAATTCTTTTAATGATGAATAGTCCATTTATCGTAGAAGGCTTGAAGCTTTAAAATATTACGCTGCGACAATAGGAGCGAAACGTCAGTGAAAAATGTGGAAAAAATGGCAAAAATATTCATTTTTGAAGGCTTCTTTGTCTGTCTGCTACTAATCAATCGAACAATTCTTTTTTTGTTGAATAGTTCATTAATCGTGGAAGGATTTAGGCTATATAACAATAGGAATCGGTGGAAAATGTTTAAAAAACGGCAACATATTATTCATTTTTCTGATTGTTTGAACGCGCTTATCCTAGCAACTGGCAAATAAAATTGAGCAATTCTTTTTGTATTGAATAGTCCATTTATCGAGGAAGGGTTTAAGCTATACAGCGTTACGCTTATAAGTTACGAATAGTAAGAGCAAAGCATCAGTGAAAAGTGTACCTAAAACGGGGAAAAGTATACATTTATGATGGCTTCCAGTTAAGAACCATTTCTTTAGAGAGAGTCCACTGTTTTAAAATAACTTCGCAACAAAATTCCCATGCGGGCATAATGAACTCTGGCGTGGATGAGTAAGAGGCGGACGAAGCCGCGGTCAACTGCTAGTCATAAATAAAACGATAAAAATGAACAATTTATATATGAGTATTAACAGTAAAGTTCGAAAAGCATTTTCAAATCTCCAGCAAAAACAAACAAACAACTTCTTTTAGTGAACGAACGAGCTAAGTAGTACTACTACTAACAAGGAAACTAGAAGTCTTTTACAAGTCAGAACACGCACCAGAATTGACAATGGAAAATCAAAACAGGATCACGACGAAACTCTTGGAGAAATTTTGCAACGAAGAACTAAGCCAAAAACCGCATACCAATTGGATCACTAATAGCGTTTTTTTTTTTTGGTAATCCGGAATTGGTACACAGAACTGTCCGATTCCGGATACCATGTCTTTGATTGAATGTCTTTGTACATATTTGTAAAACACCTATATGCAGAATTGCAGATGACATGACATTGTTTTTATTTTCTTTATTTGTAAACATGGCAGCGAGTACGTATGTGCAAATGTGTGCTACATGCGTGATTCTGTTTTTGATTCTGACTTCAAATTCGGAATCGTTTTTCTGTTCTATCCAGTACAAGAACTGTCATCTTGTGCCAAGTGAACGAAATCAGAATCGTTCGGAACAGTTCCGGACGACCAAAAAAAAAACGCTATGAGGAAACGGTTAAATCGCCAGGATCTGACAGCTTCTTTCCCATGATGCTACAAAAGAAACGTTGAACCACCACCCTACATCTAAACAATTTATAAAAAAAAAAAAAAATAGCCACACTTATGTGCCTGCAATCAAGAACAAAAGTTCGGAACATGTAGATTTTCAAGCGATTTCAAATCGCTAGATCTGTCAATTTTCCCTGGTAGCCTACATCAAATGATGCACGAGGACATAGATCAGTCTATCTTTCTGTCACTGAAAACCAAAACTATCTGCGAGATCTATCTACCGAATTTATGATCGAAAAAACTTTTTTTCTTGGATTTAGTCCTCAGTTTATTGTAATCCCATAGAAAGAATTTCTTCTGATGCTAATATCTCGGTAACCAGAGCTTCAGAATTGAATTTGGCTTTCACTAGTAAGTAAGGATAATGAGAAAAATATTGCCAACATTTGGACAAAAAAAAAATTCTTTCAAAACCCATTGAATGATACATCAAAGGATAGGTCTGATTGACTTATATACAATAGGGTAAAGTTTCTTGAAGACCCGGTACCGAAATGTGATTTATACGGAAAATTTTCCCGTAATTTCAAATCGGTTGTAACCACAATTTTGCTCGACAACAGTTTTACAGTAATTATACATCAATATAAGGGCTTGCAAGGCTACCTATTCTATGGAAGCGAATATTTTTTGTAGCATTCCGTTACTTACTTACTTACGGTGGCGCTATAGTTCGGGGTGAGCTTGGGCTTATAGAGCGTCACCTTAGTTGTTCGGGAGAGGGCTTTACTACTCAATTGCTTTCTAAGCCGAAAAAAACAGCGATTAGCAAGAGTTATTATTCGTCTGATCTCGGCGCTGATATCGTTTTCCGTGTTGATAGTGGAGCCAAGGTATACAAAGTCCCTAGCTACCTCGAAATTATATGCGTCTATCGTGACGCTTTGTCCAAGACGTCGATCGATGGTGGACTTTCCGGGTCTGAAGCCACACTAATAAGGACCTACCAGGTTGTTGACGAAGGGCTTCAAACTTTCACACAGCACGGCAGACAAGATCTTATAGGCGATGTTAAGGAGACTTATACCTCTGTAGTTGGTGCAGTTCAGGGGATCTCCTTTCTTGAGGATCGGGCATACGATGAGGTTCCATTCGTCGTGCATGCTTTCTTTCGACCAAATTTTGCAGATGAGTTGCTGCATACTCCTAACCAAATCATCTCCAGCTGCTTTGTACAGTTCGGCATATAGTCCGTCTGCTCCAGCGGCTTTGTTCGACTTAAGTTTGGATATCGCTATCTTCACTTCGTCAAGGTCGGGTGGGTGGAATTGTTGGCCTTCTGCACCCAAATTGAATGGTTCTGTATTGCTGACGGAACTTTTGTCGTCATCGCCATTATACAGCTTGGAAAAGTGGTCTTTCCATATCCTCAGCACTGACTGCGGTTCTACTATGATGATGGTCTCTACAGGCTTCAGTTCGGGGTGTATAAGTCCTGGAGGTTTGTTTCACCTTTTTGTAGAACTTTCGAACCTCGTTCCTGTTGTGACATCCCTCTATCTCCTCGATCGCACGCTTCTCATGCTCCCTTTTTTCTTTCTAAGAAGTTTGTGCTCCTCTCTCCTTTTCTGCTCGTAGAGCTCCCGAGCTGCTCGTGCCCTTCTTCGCAGAACCGCTTTGTATGCCTCTTGTTTAGCTGCATGTGCTCGCCGGCATTCAACGTCAAACCAGGGGTTTCGTTGTGGTGGCCGTGTAAACCCTAGCACTTCAGAGGCGGCATCTCTGATGGCTGCTTGGCAGTGTTGCCACTGGTTCTCTTTATTTTGTGCTGGCAACAAAGGACTTCTGAGGAGATTTTCAGAGACACGATCGGAAAACGGATCTAGCAATCTCTTGCGATTGTAGCCGTTGACGTCGAATTTCCTCCTAGCATTTTCGCGTGTTGAGCTTGATCGGAATATCCGCATTCGTACCTTGGCTACAACAAGGTAGTGGTCCGAGTCGATGTTGGCACCTCGGAATGTGCGGATATCTTGCATGCTAGAGAAGTGTCGTACGTCGAACTCAATGTGATCAATATGGTTGAAGGTTGATTGGTCAATAGATTTCCATATCGCCTTGTGATATCGAGATGTGGGAATCACGTACTTGCTATCATTACGTTTCACCCCGAAGCGAAGTCGATTAGCCTAAATACGTTATCGGAGGTGGTGTCGTGTAGGCTATGTCGTCCGATTATTCCACCAAAGATTTCTTCTCTACCCAGCTTAGCATTAAAATCTCCAAGGACGATTTTAATGTCCTAGCTAGAGCATTGCTCTTGTCGAGTAGCTCGTAGGACCTGTCTTTGGTGTCTTCATCCTTTTACTCAGTGGAGGCGTGAGCGCAGATGAGGCTGATATTGGTGAATTTAGCCTTGATATGGATTGCAGTGATGCGCTTATTCACTGAGTTGAAACTCAAGACCTTCCTCCTGAGTCGAGTCCCAACTACAAATCTACATCCAAATAGACGCTGATTTTGTTCCGGGAGCAGTCCCCGTAATAAATGTCATAGTTGTTCATCTTACGTGGGCCTGGACCATCCCATCGCATTTCTCGGATGGCAGTTATGTCTGCTTTATAGCAGTCAAGGGCTTCCGCTAGTTGTTCGGCTGCACGTGGCCCGTTAAGGGACCTTACATTCAACGTGCAAAACCGAAATTCGTTGTCCTTAAATCGTTTGCGTGGGTCGTCATCATTAATTCCGTCCGTATCCGCGGCTTGTTGGTGGTTAGGAACTAACCAGTGGCGTAGATAGTGGGGGGGGGGGGTTCAGGGGGATATACCCCCCCCCATTGGATCGATAATTGTTCAACATAACCAGTTCCAAACGAGTTAAAGAAACGCACTCTGTCATTAGTATCTACTCACAGATTTCCTAGCGGTATTGTCAAATGTATATTCTATACCCACATTCTATGGGGAAACAGCAAAATTTCTCTTTTTATATCGATTTTTAAAAAGCTTTTATTTTACGTCTTCTCACCAATTGATAACAAGTAAGGTGCAAGAAAACTAGCTTCCACCCAGCTTTAAAGGGCTTCACGACGTTCCATACAAATATCGGTATCATATCGTACCGTGCGAAGGTCGATACGATAATCGACACGATATCCAGTACCTGCGATACCGATATCGAAACGATAAACGTGTTTATAAAATTGTCGATGTTATCGTTTCGCCGATAAGCACTGACCGATAATTATCGAATATATCGATACCGACTGAAAGAATTCTATTTTCGACACTGCGTGCGCAAAGTTCAAATTTTTCTTATTCGTCTTTTGTAAGAACCCGATGAACATCGATTTCGATACTGTAACGAAACGCGTCATTTGTTTCAGAGACAAGTTAGTTGATTATTGTTTCATATAATTAGTGGTTGAAAGGTTGTCTTCATCTATAATCATATATGTATTTAAATGCACCTTTAAATAAAGTCTGTACGGGGTTGGAGTATCACGCCTAAACCGGAATACCAGTTAACGCGAAAAGGTACACCGTTCTATATTTTTTCATCAAAACGGTTATGGGCTTGTGGGCTTTCAACAAATGTCGATTAAAAATTGCGGGTGAGACGAGGTTCGCGGGTTTGGATAGTCTATAATTAAATAAATATAATCTTGAATAGCTTGTATTTCACTTTTTGCCTCGCTATATAGTAATGCACATTTTTTTTCGATATTTTATCGAGTATCGTATCGAAGTCGATAACGATACGATACATTTGTCTTAAAATTATCGCCGATATAGATACGATACGATAAAATAATTTTGTATTCGATACGATACCAATAAAAACAAAAAATGTCGGTATAGTATCGTATTGTGAAGCCCTACAGCTTACCATTACAAGAAAAATTAAAATCATTAAAATTTCTTCGCACCGTGTGACACATTGTTAAGTTGGTATAAGAAACCGTCGCAAACATGCAGCACATTCATCCAAACAAACAATGTTCGCACAACTGCGGTGTAGTTAACCAGAATCTTAACGGTAGCGATAACCCTAACTCATTCATTTTGACCAGAAAGCAAAATGCGCTTTTACTCATTACATAAAGCATGCCTTACAAAAGCGGCAGATTGAGTGTCATTCGTCGTGATTTTGCGGGTTATTTGTGCAAAGTCAAACTTATTATGCTGAAAAATGTCAAATGTGTGTCTCCTTAGTCTACCATCGACCAAATTTTCACGTTGCGGCAGATCCTGGAAAAGACCTATGAACTCCAAATCGATACCCACCACCTTTTCATCGATTTTAAGGCCGCGTATGACAGCATCTACAGAGACGAACTGTACAAAGCTATGTCTAGTTTTGGCGTCCCTGCCAAGCTCGTTCGCTTGTGCAAAATGACGATGGAGAACTCACGCTGCTCCATCAAGGTTGGCAACGAGCTCACGGAATCTTTCGACGTCAAAAAAAGGATTCAGACAAGGCGATGCACTGTCATGCGATTTCTTTAACATCGTTCTTGAGAAGATAGTGCAGAACTCCACCGTCAACACCAGAGGCACTATCTTCCAAAAATCTGTTCAACTTCTCGCGTACGCCGATGATATTGATGTAATGGGAAGAACACAGCGTGATGTCAATGGCGCCTTTGTGAGAATTGAGACAGAAGCGGCAAAAATGGGTTTAGCGGTAAATGAGGTGAAAAACGAAGTATATGCTGTCTTCGAGGAAGGACACCCAACACCGACGGCTCGGGCAAAACGTCACAATAGACGCGTATAACTTCGAGGTAGTAGAGGAGTTTGTCTACCTAGGCTCGCTATAAACACGGGCAATAACACCAGCGCCGAGATCAGACGAAGAATAACTCTTGCTAATCGCTGTTTCTTTGGGCTTAGAAGGCAATTGAGTGGAAAAGCCCTCTCTCGAGCAACTAAGGTAAAAAAACTGTACAACACACTCATCATCCCAGTCCTGCTGTATGGTGCAGAAGCATGGACCCTGACAAAATCGGATGAAAGTGCCTTAGGCTGTTTCGAGAGGAAAGTTCTTCGGGTTATCTTTGGCCCGTGTGCATTGAAGGGGAATGGCGAAGAAGATACAACAGCGAACTTTACGGGTTGTACAACGACATGGACCTAGCCAGAAGGGTCAAGGTCCAGAGACTCAGATGGCTCGGTCATTTAGAGCGAATGGACACCAATGCTCCGGCCCGGAAAGCCTTCGACACTTTTCCCGAGGGACGTAAGAGGAGAGGAAGACCGCGACTCAGGTGGCGCACTCAAGTGGAAGAGGACCTCAATCAACTCGGAGTGCAAAACTGGAGACGACTAGCTAAGGATCGAGCTAGCTGGCGGAGCCTGTTGATTGAGGCCCAAGTCCACAACGGACTGTAGCGCCACCTTAAGTAAGTAAGTGTGTCTCCTTAACTAGATCTATCCCCCCAATAGCGAAAAGCTATCTACGCCACTGACTAGCACTTCTTTATGTGGCCGGGCAGTCACCCCGACGCACGACATCCAACCTGGAGGGCCAGGTCTTGAGTTTAACTCTAACACGAAGAGCTGGCCAAACCGCTCCTTATAGGCCTGGGCTACGAATATGTCGTAGTAGTCCTATAAGGTTTTCACTAAGCAGTTTATCCTGATTGGAACTGTTGACGGCACCGTTGATTCCATCTTGGGAGTTCTCACGCTGCTGCGGCATGCCTTAGTGGACGCATACCTCCTCCCCCTCTCTCTTTGCTGCCACCAACATCTTCCCACTGGGGTTGGAACCCAATCTTCGGTTGAAGGTACTGGGCAACCGATGTTCACGGTGAACAGTTCACCACGGGGAGGTGGAGAGTAGGAGTTGATAGACAGAGGTTTTAGCAGACGCTTGTGTCCACTTGAAGCACGTGTCTACCCTTCGAACATAAGTTAAATTCAAAGCTGTCAAATCTCGATTTTTTTCTTCTAAAACAAAACAATGTTTTGTTTGTTTACCCCCTTCAATAGCAAAATACTCCCCTCTAGAACTTGAAATTACTCCTCTGTGAAAATTTGAAACGGCAGCCCTGTCTACGATTAACCTGTCGGAAAGGATACGGTGGTAAAAAATTCTTAGAAATTGTACGAAACGGAGAGAATTTTGCCCTGATCGGGTACGGTGATATGGCTGTGAGTTTTAATCAAAAAATACTTAACTTCTATTAATTACTGCCTTCAGGAAAACTATCGGTAGGATCGTTGGTTACCGAGTTGTGATTCCAATAAAGTTAGATAAAAGGAAGTTTATCATTTCAGTTATTTAACCAATAAAATAAAATAAAGGAGCACCTTTCTTTGTTTCAAGTTTTATTTCCATTTAAAAAGAGAACAAAATTACACTTCAAATTGAATTTATATATTTTTTTTAGTTTATTTCAATCAATTGCAAGTACTATAATCTAATATCTAAATTTCTAGATTATTATAAATCTTTATTTAGTTTTTTTGTTTTATTTTAATTAAATCATAATGCATTTCAAAATGTTGATACAAAAACAAAATCTGAATTGCAGAGCAAACAAAACATTTTTTTTTTAAATAAAAACCGAAGTTTCTCGTAAATCAAAATTTTAAACAAAACAGTTAAAGTAGATTGTAAAACAGACAAATCAAATTATTCTTCTTTATTTACAATTCTTTTTTTTTTTGCAAACTCCTTTGATAAAATATTGGATGTAGTTTGTTTTGTGGGTTTTTTTATTTATCCGTCAATCCTTTTTATTTCTCTTAACAGCTAAAAGTCTTTATTTTTATTAAAAATAAAATGCGACATTTTTTGTTGCTTCTTCTTCTGGGAAAGTAAAATTCATCATTCTTTGTGTGTTTAACGAAGTCAACGGACGAACTTTGTTTGTTATTTTCGTATTTCTTACATAACTCAAGCGTATATGTAATTTTGTGTTTGTGAAATTGTTTTGTTCTTGTTTGGGGGAGAAAAGAGAACAGAATGAAGGTTTCACCACTGGCCCTTCTGGATGAAATGTTTAAAATTTTCCAAACAAGGCGCACTGCACCATTGTCGAACTCAAGATTTCTTCTTCGTCTTCAAGTGCGTCGATAATAAGTGGCAAAGCATTTTCTATGCTTCGTTTTTTCATCACTGAATAGGTCTACAAAAAAACAAGAGTCAATACAACAAAAGAACATTAAAATTGTTTATTTTGCTTTACCTCTGGAGCAAGTGATGCAATTCGCTTGGCTGCACTCAGTGCTTCTTCGTTGACTTTGCCAACGCTGGTAAGTTTGTTGATAAGACCCGACAAAGCAGACTCTGTTGAGTGGAGCTTTTCGGCCAGCCAGAGGAGTTTTGTTTTCTAAATTAAAACAAATAGATTACTCGTGAATTCTGTTTTTAAATAAATTGTTTTAAGACTAACAAAGGTTGAACGAATTTTAGATGTTTCTGAGAAAATGTAATATCCTTCGGGAATTTGTCCAATTTTAGCATAAGGCGTTTCGTAGGTTCCTTTGTCACTGCCGATGACAACATCGAATAAAGGCAACATGGTTACTCCCAATCCGGAATTCGAACCATTCACACCGGCTATAAGAGGCTTATTGAATTTGGCCAATGTCGAAAGGAAGTTTCTATGAAGAGAAGAATTATTGTGAGATCAAGAGACTCCTAGACAAACCCATCATACTCACTTGACTGCCCTTGCCATTTGAACAGCGGCTGTTTTTCTCTTTTCTGCCGTTCCAATAGTCAAATCGGTGAAATCAATTCCCTGGCAGAAGTGTGTGCCTTCAGATATCATCAATACAGCATTGCAATCGTTATCCTTGCTGAGAACACCCAGCACTCGACTCAACTCATTCATCAGCTGTAAATGGAAAACACATTCGAAGACCTCTCTTTTTCTCTTTGGCCATAAACAATTCTCACCTGAACAGTAAAGGTATTGGCCAACTTAGCCCGATGTGTATTGAATGTGACCTGCTTGACATTGCCAATAGTCAAAACCTTGACATCCCCCTTGGTCTGTTTTGGATCTAAGCTAATCTCCTCGATGTCGCCGTCATCGTCTTCACTGTCATCTTCGTCGGAGGAAGCCGTTGAAGATTTTATTGGACGCTTTGCTGCCGCCTTCTTCATATCGACCGACAAGGCATTCACCAATATGATCGGACTCTTCATTTTCTTTGCCTTAGCTTTGTTTTCTGGTTTGGCGAATTCAAATTGGTTGTCAGCGTGTGGAGGCGTAGAGGCGTCTTTTTCAGCGCCGACACTACCGATTGATGTTTTTGGTGTTTTAATCGAGCGATTTGCTGATCCAGGCCCATCGACGCTCAGACGATTGATACTAGCCGAACTGGAGTAGGAGCTGTTTGAGCGGCGACGAATGATCATGGCGTCGTCGTCTTGCTGCTTCTTTCGCTTGTAAACATAGTCCCAGGCCGCGGAGGCTTTGGCCTTGGTTTTGCGGTTTTTCGCCAAGAGTGATTCTCTCTTCGCTGCAGCCGCTGGTTGCTAAATCAAAAGTACAAAACAAAATTATTAAGTGATGAATTTAAAATTGAAGACAATTGAACTCACAGGCTTTTCTGATGGAGCAACTGTCGATGCCGAGACTGGAGTTGTGCTTGCTGCTGTCGACTTGCGTGCTGCTGCTGCCCTCGGCGAAATCGAATCAGAGTCTGGTGTGCGCTTGGAGCGTTCCGATTCCAAGGAATTCAACATATTGACGGCTCCTTCGTCGCCCAAGAGTCGATCGATTTCTCTGGAATTCTTTTTGCGGCTGCCCCCATTGACCGAAGGCGTTGTTGATGGTGGCCGTTTAACCGGCGGAGTTCTGGATCTCGTGGCCTCTTCGACATCATCCTTCAACTTTGGAGTGGCTGTTTTTTCTTTCTTTGCTGGCGTCGGCACACTCGGCTTGACGAGTTTGGCGTACGAGAACTGAGTCTCGGGTGCGTCCGGATCCCAGATTATCTTCCTTTTGATGATTCTTGTGCGCTTGAAAGTTGGTTGCGGTGGAGGGTCTGGTTGTTTCTTTTCGACGTTGGTCTGTTTTTTGGATTGAGTAGTATTTGCCGTTTTTTTAGAAGCTGCCGCTGCTGTTCCTGCGGTTGGAGTTTGAGCGTCTTTGTCCTTATCCTTCTCAGTGGAAGGCTCTGGTTTTTGAACTGGCTTTGGAGGTGCTTTGGAGGCTGTTGATTTTGCTTGTTGAGCAACAGCAGGTTTAGCAGCCTGTGTGGCTTTTGCTGCAGCCGCGGTTTTCGCTATTTGAATAGGTTTCGGTACTTGAACTGTAGGTTTCCCTTGAGCAGCAGGCTTCACTTGAGTAGCTTTGCCTTGTGCAGCCGAAGCTGCAGTCTTCTTCTTCGGCGGAGATCCTTCAGAGTCGTCGGCATTCGCTTCATCACCATCACTCCAATCGGACACCAGCGAAGTCAACAAGTCCGCCGGCTGAGTTATCGGTTTGATGTCCTGTTTGCGACGACTTTTTGGCTCGCGTGCTTTTGCCGAGGGGCGTGACAGAGATTGAAACTGTTCAAGAGCAACTTTTCGCTCTTGCTCTTTTGTCAGAGGTTTGTCGGCTTCCTTACCGCCAGCTAGGGGGTCTGTTTCCGTGGATTCTACCTCACTGTCAATGATATCAACAATCTGAAACTCTCCCTCGCCTTCGATGGTGACGCCACCTTCTCCGCTGTCTTCAGTATCAGTGCCCTTGAGGACAGCCAATAGGTCATCGTGCATCAGGGGTTTTTCCTCTGGCTTTTTGGTCGGAGCGGCAGCTGATCCAGTTGTTGAGTCCGGAGCGTCATTTGTAATATCCGAGTTATTGGATGCGCCATTTCGGCGTTCATTGCCTACTTTGTCCACAGACGAATCTTGTTTTCCATCCGATTTCGATACCGGGCTAACCTCTTCTTTTTCAGCGGGTGCATCATTTGAAGAAGAAGCAATACCCATGGCGAGAGCTTCTTCGACAATTCCACTTTGCAGCACATTGGGCTCTTCGTGTTCATCAATATCATGCATTATGGCGAGATCTCGCTCGATGCTTGTCAATTCATCAATGATGTTCTCGTGTTCGTTTTCATTTATTTGAGATTCTCCCATCAAGAGTTTCTCAGCCTTCAGCTCTTCGACGGCAACCGATTCGGGTTCAGGAGTCTTAAGTTTGATTTCACTGCTAGACATTCTGGCAAAGGTACTTTTTATCTTATCTTATTTGAACACAATGCAAATGAAAAATAGTTCAAAATAGGTTCCTTTTGAACCCAAACAACACGTGAATTTCTTTATTTTTATCTTTAGAAATTTTTTCTTAGCGCCATTTTTTCTTTGACACACATAAGAACCGAAAGAGACGATCGCCTATTGGAAATTTTATTCCTATTAATATCGCGATTTATTGACCACAATTACTTTGGAAGAGTTCACAATGTTTTCAACCAATTATTTTGGTTTAAATGAAGAAATTAAATAGATTCTTTTTAGTGTAGTAAATGTAAGAAAATTCTTTTATTTTTAAAGCAAACAAGCGAAGTTTATGCCATTTGAAAATTTCAAGCGATGGAGGTGAAGTGAACTGATTGCTTGCTTTGCTTTTCAACGCATCGTAGTGTAGTAGTGTAGTACTTTTTTAACGATGTGATTTTTCCATTACTCTTATTATCTCTTTTTCTCTCCTTGCTTTTTGAGCAAGGGCTTAACGAGTAAGAAAGAGACAAATATATAGAATGACAGATAAGAGATGTCTAATTATGGAAGGTGTTCTGAAAATACACCGAAAGTGATGCCAATAATTTGTTTAGTTCTTTTGAAATATCGTTGAAAATTGGGAATGAGAACAAGGAAGTTGACACAAACACTTGTTTTCAGCGCTATTTATTACAACTCCGAACCAAAGATCGCCAAAAGAAAAATTTTGTAAATAAAACATTTCTTGCCGACAGTTATATTTTTAACAGAAACTATGTTAACGTGGTAAAATCAATGAAAATTATTTAGTTAAATTTTTCTCTCGTTGATCCGTGGTTCGAAGTTTACCCAACTGGTTCCACTATAGGTCATCTTCCGATCAACATTATTATTATTTTAAAATTAACCCTCGATATACAACTCTCATTATTCCTAGAACATAAAGTAGATGCAGAATCAACATTTGCAAAATCGTAAAAAAAAAACAAAAACTAATCACCGTAGTATTTTAAGCAATTCTGTTTCATATTCCATTATGTTCCACAGTTCCCTTTACGGACATTAACGATGAAATTGATTGCGTTCACGGTTACCTTTAAAGGCCCAACTATGAATGATGAATGATTCAATAATAAGTTCTCTTTATTTTCTCTATTTTAAATTTGCTTCAACTGCAAAAATACTATTCAGCTGTTTTAAAAACTGAATTACTTTCTTCTTGGCACATAGTCATGCCATCTCCAATGCATCCTGCATAGGCCATAATGTGAGGCAAGACATTTTGTTCTACAACTCCAGAAAACAAATGTGCCCATGGTCCTGTTGAATTTAAGATATCATGATATTAATTGATTATTATTTAAAGTGTATAAATATAATAAACAATACCCGTAGCGAAGACAGCAACGTCTCCACCTCCATGAGTTTCATCTGCACTCGGGAATGTACTGGCGTACTTGAAGTCCTTGTCCACTTGAACGGTTAATACATGAATTACTATTCAGAGTTCCAATTTGAATTGAATATAGGTACTTACAAACATTAACATCACTGAGATCTAATCGGGTCTTGTCCTTATTGACATGTTGATAATAGCTCGGTCCATTAGCATAACTAAGGGTTGTATAAGGCAATCCATCAACATCACTCACTTCCGTGCTTAAGCCAAGAATATTGTTTCCTATATTTGGATATCCACTAATGGTCATTGTATGTCCATGATCCGAGCTAACAACAATCAAAGTGTCAGAAGCATCAGTAATGTCAACAGCTTTCTGAACAGCTTTTGACAATTCAACTGTTTCCATAAGAGCTTTGTGAGCAAGAGTCTCATGATGACCATGATCGATACGAGCTCCCTCTACAAACAAAAAGTAACCATTTTTGTTTTTCTGTAACATTTTTATAGCTGCTTCGGTCATTTCTTCCAAAGATGGATCTTCAGTAGGATCGGCATCTGTTTTGTAAGCCATTTCCAAAGGTGAAAAAAGCCCCAAAAGATAATCTGTATGATTATAATCCACAGCTAGTAGTTGGTCACGATTGAAAACAGTCTTTGCAGTTCCTTTCTTCGAACTCAACCACTCCTTAATTAAATTCCGACCATCAAGACGTTCACCTGATTTTTCATGGAAATCAACGGTTCCATTGGGCAAAAATCTTCTTGTTCCTCCACCCAAAATCACATTGAACTTCTTGCCAACTTTGCCGTTAACCAATTGATCAGCAATGTCCTTGCACACTTCTGGATCTTGATCGTGTTGCATGACTTGAAAATCGCTCTCATAGTCCCGATGACCGACATGGGCAAATAAACCAGCTGGACTTGCATTTGTAACAGTTGTTGTCGTAACAAAACCAGTAGCTTTATGTGCACTCTGTGCCCATCCGGCTATTGATTCTACCTGATTGGCTGGATCCTGTCCAGCTTTACAATCGTTTAAAGTGACATTTGCAGTAACACCAATAGTTGCATAGTTCGCTTTAACACCACATAAATAGGCTGTTGAGGTGCATGCTGAATCTGCTACTTGTTTGTCCACGCAGAAGGTCTGTACAAAAAATAAAAACACAGTGAATCAAAAATACAATTACAAACATAAACGAAAAATAGATGAACCTTTGAAAGCCCAACAATTGGAAAGTTTTCAAATGACAGGTGACTCCTTTCACCAAGCTTCCCCTCCAGCTGTCCACTGTAAATACGAGCAGCGGAAACTGTGTCCAATGACATTCCATCGCCCAAGAAGAAGATAATATTCTTTGCTTTATTGCGGTTGTTACTGATTTTAAGTTTTCCTTTCAAAGCTTTTTGGGCATCTTGCAACCAAAACTCGGCTGTGTCCATTCCATTTTCAGCTGGAAATTTGGCATCGCGCCTAACTCGCGAAATAGTCGGGTGATGGTATTCTACAAAGATAACAAATTTACCTTTTGAATCTGCATGACTAAATTATTCTACTAGATGATTTTTAAGACATTTTGAACAAACATTAAACCAAGAAGTCATCAATATGAGAGGTTTTCTTAATCCCTTTCGTAGCCTGGAATAACAATTAAAGATTCATCTGCAAAATCCTATCCAACGTACTGTGTGAGCGTCTTAAACCTTTCTGCAACACAATAATCGGCACGTGCCAGTGTGGCTTTAGGCCAGGCAGAACAATGATAGACCAAATATTCACACTGAGGCAGATCCTGGAAAAAACCAACGAATTTCAAGTTGAAACCCACCATCTTTTCATCGACTTTAAAGCTGCATATGATAGCATCCACCGCCAAGAGCTTATGATAGCGATGTCTGAATTCGGGATCCCGAACAAAGCTGTGCCGCATGACGCTTAACAATACGCAGTGCAGTGTGCAAATGGGTAACTGCTCATCGGAGTTATTCCAAACATGCGCAGGGCTTAGACAAGAGATTCGTTGTCATGTGACTTCTTCAATATAGTGCTGGAGCAGATAGTGCGCAAGGCATGATGTGAGCACGGAAAACACTATCTTCAACAATCCACCCAGCTCCTAGGCTATACGGACGACATTGACATCATCGGTCAATCCAAGAGAGCTGTGCTTGAGGCTTTCACAGCGATTGAAGAACAGGCGAAACTCGTTGGTCTTGAAGTGAATGAGGACAAAACAAAGTACATGCTATCAACAAACAAAGCAACATCCGTCCACCGCCTAGGACAAGACGTAACTGTTGGTGGCAGCGATTTCGAACTAGTTAAGGAGTTCACCTACCTTGGAACAAACATCAATCCCACAAATGACACCTTAGTGGAGATCGGAAGAAGAATTACGCTAGCGAATCGCTGTTGCTTCGGTTTGGCCAAACGACTGTGTTCAAAACTCCTCACTCGAAAGACAAAGTGTCTGCTATACAAAGCTTTGATTTAACCAGTCCTACTCTATACGTCGTCGAGTGTTGGATGATAATTAAATAGGGGAATTGATACTGAGCACTTTCGAAAGAAAAATCCTTCGACGGATTTTCGGTCCCGTATGCCACGATGGTGAATGGAGAAGAAGGTTCAACCGAAAACTGTATGAGCTGTACCAAGATGTGGATGTAGTCCAGAAGGCCAAGAAAAGACGACTACATTGGCTCGGCCACATCGAGCGAATGGACGACAACGCTCCAGCCATGAAAGTCTTCTCATCCTAGCCCCCAGGTTCGAGACGAGAAGGAAAACTAAACCTACGGTACAAGGACCAAGTGACTGTGGATGCCAGAGCGCTTGGTTTCGGCGACTGGAGAGTGTATGCGAGGAACCGTTCAAGATTGAAGGCTGCAGTATCTCAGGCTGAGATCCTTCATGGACTGTGAGCCGTGCGTATAAAACAATAACTAAGCTTTCAATTCTGCTATTACTGCTGTCAAATTCAATGTCAAATGGAATTCTAAATCATCATATGCCTTGTATTGTAGCCTTTTTTACATTCCGTATTACCAAACGTAAGAGACGAGGAAGTTACTCTTGAATTTTTGAATTCGGAGTTCAACTGATCACAACGAACGTTTCAAAAGACCAATGCCAGTAAACATTTAATTTTGGATTCAATTCAAAACACAACACAATTTACAATGAAAAATGTATTTATTTTGTTCTAACTTGTTTGTTTTTTTCACTGCATGAAGTTCCGCTTTCGTAGTATGTACAAACTTATCTGCAACCGCCACTACAATCACAACAGAATATGTTGCAACGACCCTTTCCACAGCAGCTTCCTTCGGTTAAAGGTCCATCACGGCAAAGATATTCTCCATGGGAGTAGACGTAGTTACAGCAATCAGCACTTACTTGCATCATAACACTTGCAAACACAATTAATATGGTTACCAAAATGACAAATTTCATCTTGAATAAGTTTTTTTTCAATTGAAAATCACTATGGTCTTGTAAGATTGAACAACTGCAGTGTTCTGTTGCATTTAAAACTATTTATCTTGTATTTATATCAAGCCTTACGACTACACTCATCTGCCTTGTGGAGCAAGGTAGGTTGCACATGCACATATTTTTTAAATTATTCATAAAACCAAAAGACATCTCATAAATAGTAACAGCAAAATGTTCTACAGAAAAATTAGAACTTAATGAATATGATTATTTTAAAACAAAGTTAACTGCAGTAGGTGAGAATTAAATTAAAAACAAGTTCCATTTATTGTAATTTTGTAATTTAATTATTGTTTCTCATGAAATATTAGTAAATCACTACAATTAATCCACGTTTTGTAAAACATTTAATATTCAATCAATTTAAATAAAATGAAATACAATTTTATTCGACGATAGTGAATATGTTTATTGTTTTTAGTATTAATCGAATATTTTCTTAAATAAAAAAAAAAAAAAAAAAAAACACACAAACAGAAGGAATCATATAAATTGGTCTTAAATTTCTGAGAAAATAATTTAAACTGACCAATTGTGACATCAATATAAAAATAAAAGAACCAACGAAATTCCGTGTAAAAGTAAATGATTAAGTTACCGGACTCCCTATCATGCGGTTTCAAACAATATGTAGTACAAAGTCTTCATCACCAGAACGTACTGTATGAAAACTTATTTAGAGTTCCAGAACAAAAAAAAACTAATGGCTTAAACACAAACACGCTTTAGTATCGGCCGCTCTAAATGACCGAGCCATCTGAGTCTCTGGACCTTGACCCTTCTGGCTAGAGTTCGCTGTTATATCTTCTTCGCAATTCCCCTTCAATGCCAAAGATGACCCGAAGAAATTTTCCTCTCGAAACAGCCTAAGGCACTTTCATCCGATTTTGTCAAGGTCCATGCTTCTGCACCATACATCAGGACTGGGATGATTAGAGTGTTGTACAACTTTACCTTAGTTTCTCTCGAGAGGGATTTTCCACTCAATTGCTTTCTTAGCCCAAAGAAACAGCGATTAGCAAGAGTTATTCTTCGTCTGATCTCGCCGCTGGTGTTATAGCCCGTGTTTATAGCGGAGCCTTGGTAGACAAACTCCTCTACTACCTCGAAGTTGTATGCGCCTATTGTAAAGTTCTGTCCGAGCCGTTGGTGTTGGGTGTCCTTCCTCGAACACAGCATATACTTCGTTTTTCCCTCATTTACCGCTAAACCCATTTTTGCCGCTTCTGTCTCAATTCTCACAAAGGCTCCATTGACATCATGCTGTGTTCTTCCCATTATATCAATATCATCGGCGTACGCGAGAAGTTGAACAGATTTTTGGAAGATAGTGCTTCTGATGTTGAGGGTTTAGTTCTGCACTATCTTCTCAAGAACGAAGTTAAAGACAGTGCATCGCCTTGTCTGAATCCTTTTTTGACGTCGAAAGATTCCGTAAGCTCGTTGCCAACCTTGATGGAGCAGCGTGAGCTCTCCATCGTCATTTTTCACAAGCTCGTTGCTTGGCAGGGATGCCAAAACTAGACATAGCTTTATACAGTTCGTCTCTGTAGATGCTGTCATACGCGGCCTTAAAATCGATGAAAAGGTAGTGGGTATCGATTTGGAGCTCATAGGTCTTTTCCAGGATCTGCCGCAACGTGAAAAATTGGTCGATGGTTGACTTTCCTGGCCTGAAGCCACATTGATAAGGACCAATCAGATTGTTGACCAACGGCTTCAGACGTTCAAATATTATTGCAGAGAGGATCTTGTAGGCGATGTTAAGTGGATTGATTCCTCTGTAGTTGGCGCAGTTTAGAGGATCTCCCTCTTTCAGGATCAGGATCGAATGTAATGTTACGTTACATTATTCCAAACGGAAGCTCTAGTTCAAATATGCTAAACATTTGTTTTGTCTGACAGCTGTAAAAAAGGTTAACAAACAAAATTCATTTATTTTTAGAAGGATGATGGAGGGGGAACTGTCATTCAAATCAAACTCGAAGCGGGTGCATCGTAAGGCAGACGAAGACGAAGGTAGAGCATGTTTTGTGTTTCAGACATAAAAACTGAACCAAAAACAAGCTTCAGCTTAGGCTTCGTCTGCGTAACGATGCACCCGCTTCGAGTTAACTTTGAATGACAGTTCTCCCTCATCCCTCCAAAAGCCAGTTTTGCCACTATACTCTTTTCGAAGTAGTTTTACTTCGTTTTTTGAAAAACTTTGAAAATGTACTACCTACTTCGCACCATCAAGAATTCCTTAATAATCTACATCACTTAGAAAAAACTTAATTCGATTTTACTTGATATTTCTAAAATCCGCTTCGATTAACTCATAAATACCTTATTTTATGCCCTCAATTTATAGTGAAAAATTGCATACCTTCATTATACTTCTCTTATTTTCATCAGGAAAATAGATAAGCGACATCTGCAATGAAAATTCTATCCTTATACACGAACAATAAGCAACATTTCATACAAATACGCAAAGTATGAGTTACGTGCTTGTATTTAATTGTTTAATATTTTAGGCCGTGTATCGCACGTTAAAATGTGTGCATTAAAATGTTGATTGAATTTTATCACTACTGTCATATTTTATCCTGCTAGTTAATATTTAACACATTTTATCCACCATCCACCATGTCAAAATTAAATCGAACATTTTTATACTATTCGGGACGCCCCAAATTGTAGATCTGTGTATATAAACTTTTGATAATAACTGTATGTCCACTTTGAGTCAATGTATCCATGGCCAGTATAATATACACTATTCTAAAATCTACTTTGCTTTTTCTGAGTCTACTTCGCTTTATTCGCAAATCTCTTCGATTCCTTTTTTTTCAAGTGGTAACGCTGCTCCAAAAACAAATTAATAGGCCAGTTCCACCTAACAACATCTGAGATCTCAATGTCACTTTGACATTGACTGAGGCAAAATCATTTGGTGGCACATAATTCTCAGTTTTTATTGAGATAAAATGGTTACCTTACAAATTGTTGTTGCACATAATGTCAGTCACGTCAGAATAGCTGAGGGAGAAATCTCAGAAAAAAAATTCAGTTCTCAGCTGAGATTTTTTGTTCCACCTAAAAAATCTCTGAGATCTCAGTGAGATGTTGTTAGGTGGAACTGGCTTAATGTTGTGTGTGTACTTTTTATGTGAACAGCTGCTGAGCTGTCAGACAAGGCAAAAGTTCAGCATATTTGAACTAGAGTTTCCGTTTGGAGTCATTGAATAAGAAGTACAGGAAGCGGTGTTAGCTACATGTACAGTGTACGTGAGTGAAGCAACAAAAATGTCTGATGATGTCCATTTTTGGGATATGTGCTGTCAATTTTTGGGGTATGTGCTGTCAAACTTTGACTGTTATCAGTCGAGTTCAGGAGTGTATTATTTCTGTTCGTGATGGTAAGGCGCTGATATTCGTTGAGTTCCCGTAGTGTGCACGGTTGTTTTGAATAACTCTTCCATCGTGTTTTGAAACGTTTTTATTTGTTGGTTGTATTACAATAGGCGTAATAAACGTGATGAATTACGGATGAAAAATCAAGAAAATGTACTTGAAAATAAAAAAATTAAACATTAAAAACCGTGCAGTGCACCTTTAGTGTTAAAACACCATGCTTCCTAAAAAAAGAATTGAGATTGAAAAAAAAGTTGAAGCAAAATCGATGAAATCTTGATTAAATCAAACTTCGCTTGGCGCCCCTGAGATTAACCATTCAACTGTAGACCAGCCCTGTTGTAATGCGTTTGTGTTTGTGAAACTCACACTACTTAGAAAAATGCTTCAATTCTTTTTCATAAGACCCCTTCCTGTACTTCTTATTCAATGCGTTAGGAACGAAACGTGAAGTCGAAGCGTCATTGTGATAACAAGCATTGAATTCCTATGGCTGAATTCGTAAACGTTAGACGAAGCTGATGCTTAAGCGTGTTTGTGTTTTAGCCTTAAGTGTCTCAAAACAATAAACTGTTAATAAAATTACAATGTGCTTCATATAAATCGAGAGGATGAATAAGATAAATGAGATTACTCTTAGGAATAGCATTCCCTTTTCAGACAACCACCCTAGCGTTGATATAAAGTAAAGTCCTCTCTCAAACAACTAAAGTGTCACTGTAAAAAAAACTCCTAATGTATGGTTCAGAGAGATGGACCATGACAACATCCAATGAAAACGCTTTGGGCTGCTTCGAGAGAAAACTTCTGCGAGTGATTTTTTGGTCCAGTCTGCATAAATGGAGAATGGAGACGAAGATTCAATCAAGAACTATACGAGCTGTTCAGCGACAGTCACGTAGCCAGTTAAAGGACTGTAGCGCCACTATAAGTAAGTAAGTAACTAAGTTATAGCATTCACGAGCCGTGGTCCATTTTTTTATTTTGAAAATGAGCACGCACCTACATATTTATATTTCGTTGGGGGTTCTAAGAGTTCTAAGACTCTTAAGCTTTGATACACGTGCTTGAGCTTGGATATTTGAGAATGAATAAACGAACTTAAATATAAACGTGCAATATCTACGTGACGTAGAAAAACAAGTGACAGTTAATTTACGATACTTTTATGTTAAACTTGAAGAAAATAATACAAAGTTCTTTGTAACTTTATTGCAATTAAGCTGACAGAAAACAACAAATCGTATTTAAGCTAGGGTATAAGTTTCATAGAAAATGTAACATTGTAGCAACAAAAACCGATAAGCGGCAATAAATCACTTACTAATAACATACCTATAGAGAAGTTTTCGTCCGAACAATAAACAATCACTTGCAACTGTCTTACTTCCAAACGTGCATCGTCGTCGTTAAATCTTGAAGTAAATCTGTCATTTTCATTTCAATCCAACACCCGCAGATCTGCACAGCAATAGAGTCATTGAACTTTTCTACGCTTATCCCAAACTGGCTTCATAGTTTCCGAACAAAAACTGGATTATAATCTAAAGGCACGTGTCAAGTTTAAATCTAGATCTATAAGCAAATACTTCCACCCAACTGGATGTTTAAATTGTTGGTCATTGAAAAACGTTTATATGGTAATTAGTTTCTTATAATTAATAGTATTTTGTGGCTGTCTACCTTCTATGATAGTTATTATTACTTTTTTTTCAACAAAAATAGATTCAAGATGAAAATTCTTGTTTAAATGTTATCATAGTTTGTATTGCAATTGCATGCGCATGTCGATTTGTAATTTGTATTTGAATATTCGACGGTATTGCAATTATTTATAAAACGTAATTTGTGATCCAAGGCAAATCAGTTCAAGAAACTTTGTTTAAAGAACCAGTGGTAGTTAATTTATAAAAATAAATCATTGTCAACGTTGTTTTCAACTACAACAATAACAACAAAACACTTTGGGGAAATCCAATAGCCTCTCAAGTCTCATCACTCCCAAGTTCTATCACCATATATACACTCTCAAAAATCTTGGTTTCCAGCATTTAGGCAAAAATTTATTTTGACAGCCATCCCATCACTCACCTGTTGATCTGTAGTGTGTTACTCTTTTGCCCCTACAAACAAAACATGGTTACGGGTACAGTACGTAACGTTACTCTCAATAGAATATACCTGTTCTTAGTGAATACGCTCCATAACCATAACCAACTACGTATATAGTTTTGGCTTTTCCTGACGTTTACGAGTTCATCACAATGAAGTTTCGACCTCACGTTTCGTACGTTATGTTACAAATGTAATGTGACTCAAAACAGAAGCTCTAGATCAAATATATTGAACATGACAGCTCAACAGCTTTAAAAAAATGTCAGCAAACAAAATTAATTTGTTTTTGTAGGTATAATGATGATGGAGGGAAAAATGTCATTCAAAGCAAACTCAAAGCGGTTGCATCGTAACGTAGACGAAGGCGTTGAATTTCAGCCAAAGAGGCAAAGACCACTTTGGTCTTTGTTTTTATCTTTTTCGTCCCTTCTTCAGTTAACAACTGTATTTGACTAGCAGTCAGTTCAATATGTTGGCTCTACATTCTACAATAAGGAAAAGCAATGGATGATCAATATTTTGTGGGAAAAATCATTTTGAAACAATTTTATGTTCTAATTTCTTTGAAGTTTGCAGGTTTTGTGGTTAATTTTCACAACATGCAAATTAAACTGTCAAAGTATTTTATCCGTCATATATACTCTGACGTCTGACAGTAACGTATACGTAGCGTTAGCAGATTGCCGGAATCTATGAGTCATAACTTAAGTCAAGCTTGCGTAAAAAAGCATAACTTCGAAAAAACTGGTTCAGATTATCTTTCTTAGATTGATAATAATTTGCAATATTAAGAAATAAGAATAGAATAAATTGCAAAACTAGTTAAAATAAATTTCTAAGAACAGGTAATTTCAATAGCTTACACATATGGGTTTCAATTAAAATTAACACATGCTCTTAAGAGTCAACGCAAAAAGTGTTCGTTGTTCTCATCATATAAAAACAAGTTACATTGCAATAGCTTGGATTATTTTCTATTAGATATTGAACTAGCGAGCAGCTAAACGGTTTCAACTGCTCATAGCTGTTGTCGTTGTGATAGATGTACTGCATGACATTTAGGCGGAAAGATTGTATTGTTTGTAAGAGTAAATTTCACAGGACATATTAGGTCCGTTCTTTTACTTTGTCGGCAGTTTTTGTAAAAACTGTCAAAATCTATGAGTGGGAATGAAATTTTGCGAATCTCCCAAATGCACAAAATTATGCCCAAGGTCAACAAAATTCAATGTACTTCTTCTTCTTCTTTGACAGAAATTACAAAAACTGCCACAAGATATTTTTGTGGCTAAAAACGGCAAATAGAGGAAATATTTTGCTCCTTCAAAAGTAACAGTACTTACAAAAATCGGAAGTAAAAGAACAGAAAAGTGGGAGAATTTGGGAGTTTTCGGCAGTCTTAGGGAGTAAAAGAACAGACCTATTATAAACGTATCGTTGCATGAAAGTGTTCACAAATTTTCTGAAAATTCAAATTTTCTGCTCCATAAAATTTTGATTTATCACTTAATGATAAGTAGGTATAGTTATATAAATTTTGGACTGACAGCGGATTAACAACAATCTTTCACTACTCGGTAGCCGCACAGTTACCAAGTGCGAATAAAACGCTCCAACTCACATTATCTGTCAAACTCAATTTGTATGGCAATAGTTACATAAAAAGTAAAAAAAGGACCTGAGGGTTGCGTCCCGGATAAAGAGAAATAGCAAATTCTTGAACCTTAGAGATTTCATTACGCAAATCATTAGTTTCGCGTAGCAAAATACTACTTCTTAATGCCGCCGCCATAAGCGCTGCCTTCATTTCAATAATTGAAAGCTCTATCGCCAGCACAACTGTCATTTTTTACTGGCCTTTTTATCGACTGCAATTCTGCAATCCAGATTGTTGTTTGCCAAGGGAAATTTTTCTGTTCTAGCCACTGAGTAGTGAAAAAAACACGACTGATGTAACGATTTGCTTGTGTCTCATAGAAATACCCGTTGATAAGGTAGCTCGTACAAGGGAAATTGTTTTTCAAGTAATTTTCAATTAAACCACAAGAATTGAAAAAGTATAACACTTCCTTTATTCACTAGCATTCTACTATTTTTCCAAATTTCGCCATACAGCATCACACTGTGAAATAAATTAAATTTGAAAAGATTGTGATCACTGGTCACATTGCAGTTAAACTGGTAACATTTTTTTTTTTGTTTTTTAATTACACACTAGCAAACACGTTTGCACACAAAACTTTAAATACTTTTTGTTTTTTTTTTTTGTAATAAAAAATGCAAAATTCCTTATTATTATTATTTTCTTTTTAATTGTTGACAACAGGTTTTTTTTTAAATAAAAGATTGTTTGATTCCAAAATAAATCAAGTTCAGGAAGAAATAATGTGTACAATTTTACCTTAATGCGGCAGCTTTAGTAAATCGTTATTTACAATTATTTATACTTAGTCTCTGTCAATAATAAGAAGAAAGGTTTTATTTATGCTTTTAGAAAGAAATTCGGCAGTACTCGTGGAAGATGAAATAAAAAGTTTATGGGCACGAGCAGGATTCGAACCCACGCGTTCTGCGTATCAGCCAACGCAGCCACTTCCGTGTAGGATATAATTAGCGCTGAGGAAGGATGTATATTTCCCACGTACAATTCTATACATAATGTAGTATTAATCTCCCTACCCCTACGGCCTATTGTCTCATAGCGCCATCTAGCTTAGGAGAGAAAAATGGGGGGCGCTTAAGTCAATTTGTGTTATTGTGGTATAATATTATGTCTTTGACCTTGAATTCTGAGAGTTCCTCAATACCGTTGAAGAATTCTTTACCTAAATGGAGTGCTCTTTTCCTAGCCAAGGCTGGCAATGGCAGAGAAAGTGTGGTACTGTTTACTTTTCATTCTGGTCCTCACAGCTACGGCAAAAGGAGTTATGTGGTATACCCAATTTTTCCGCATGCTCCCTATGGGCCAATGCCTTGTACAGGTAGCAACAATTCTGGCTATGTCATGCCTTGGTTTGGAAATTAAATTGATTGATTTGAGTTTGTTATAGGCCGGTCAGATTTTCCTAGATATAACGCAACTCGTTAAACTATTCCACCTATGATTAGCTTCTTATGTGTATTTGGTCGGGATGTTGCCCTTTACAACTCCAAGAGGAGCATATACTCTCACTGCCAATGAGTTGTGATCCTTTCCTAACTAGCTCATCGTCCTCCTCATTTCCCTCATAGACACTAGCCCGGTATCCAGATTAGAGTGACGCTCAAATCGAGTTCCTTGAGTGCCTCTTTGCATTGCTGGTCTTGTTTAGAGGATGATTTTGGTTCTGTCGGCTATTTTTAAGGGCTATACAAGCTTGCCTTATCGCTAACAGTTCTGCCTGGAATACACTGGCAAAATCGGGAAGTCTATACGATTTTGAAATATTAAGAGATTCACAGAAGACACCTGCATTCCATCATTGAACCATCCGTGAAGAAAGTTGTGTCAAAGTCTTCCGTCACATCGCCTTGCTCCTAGTCGATTCTTGACGGGAGCAAGACTCTAAACTACTTTGAGGTGTTTAGATAGGGATGCAGTAATCGGTGATTGTAGATAGGATGTCTGATGGTATCAGGCTAGTTTGGTTGCCATGCCCGTGGGATCTGGTTTTCCAGCAGCCTATTTCTTTGAGTCTCAAGATACTGCAGGACACAATCGGAAGAAAATCCAGGATGGTGTTAAGTGCATCTGTTGGGCAGGACTAGATTGCCCCTGATATACCTACGCAAGCATTTGTTTACTATGTAAGCTTTGCTGAGAGCGGGCCACCACACAATGGAACTGTAAACAAGTATCGCCACGGGCACTACTTGCGTATAGGCTCAACTTCTTTTTAGAAAATTCCTAAAGTCAACAAAGACACATCAAACTAACAAATAGAATCGACATGATTTAAAATTATTGTAATACTCTTGTTTTGAAAATCTTTCTTCTATATAAAGTTGTAAGATTTGTCCGGCCTTACAACATTTTATCAGAATTCGTAATTAAATTTTGAATTATTGCCGAGAAAAAAGTTTGAAATCCTATTTTAAAATTGCAAAGGTTTTTTTTTTTTTGTGTATTCATTCAATTTTTTTATTATTATATTAATCTTTCTTTACTTTTTTGAGGAAATTTTATTCATGCTATACCAAAAAAATTGCCTTATGTAAAATAGATACATTTTCAAAAGAAATGTGTTTAAGAAAAAGTTTAAGAAAAATAGTACCTATAAGTGTTTTTTAAAGTTTTTGAGTTTTCGTTTTTTGGCTATAAAACGAGAAGCCCAACTTTTGAAAATTAGACTTGAAAATTGCGAAGTTTTCAAGCCGTTTGTTTCCAAATTTAAATTAAATTGAAATAATAGTCTGTAGCTCTGAATGCAGACAAATAGACGGAATCGTTGGATCAATTTATTTGGCTTTTCAATCATCGTAACCAGCCCTATCGAGCTATTTTTCGGAGCGGACAATTTTCCGCAACGCAAATATAGTCGGAGCTTAAATTTGTATTCGAGCTAATTGTCATCGGACAAAAATATGGCAACGCATTATTTGACATGCGATGGCTTACAACTTTTTTATTGAGATGTGCAAAAGAAATAAGGTTATCGATTAAGACATTTAACTTCTCATATATGTGTTATTTATTGAATTGAATTTTGAAATGAATGAATTTCAGTAACATTAAGCTTTTTTTATTTTCTTACACCAATGGAACTTAATCAAAAGCAATAAAACTCACGATAACAATTTTATAAATTTGTCTTTATTTTGTTTGTATTTTATACCAACATTTTTCCGTCTGCACAGCTTTAAACACAATTTTCAAAAAAAAAATCCGCAAACAATTTCCTGCGGACAAATCGGAAATCAAACTATCAAAAATTAAGGAAAATAAAGCTAGTCATCGCATCACATTGTTACTCATCGTACTGCGTTACTTCATGTCGGAAAAAATTCCGAATTGTAAGTCGGAAGAATACCTTGAAGCAAAACTTGTCCGGAACGTACGAAATCGGACAAAATTCCGCTCCGAAAAATACCTCGATAGGGCTGAATATCATTCGAATTTGATTTTTTTTACGAATGCAAGACTTGCTTTAGATATAAAACCTAGAGTCGAAAGTAAACGCATTTATTACTTCATTAACACATTAAATATTTTTCACAATCTCCCAAAAATCACTAGGTAAGGTACATAGGGCGAACATGTAATTTTCGACCTCGTTAAAAGTTTCAACGAATAATTAACGGGCACTTTTTTCAATCAAAATTAAACTTTGTCACAATTTCCAAAACAATTTTCTTTTGCTTAGTTGTGCGTAAATTGAAATTCACTGTAGACCTGTTATTGGAATTGGTATTGTGTTTGCTTAAGTTTTTTTCTCTGCGATAAAACGATATTTTTTCAGTTAATTTTAATTTTTTTTGTGCGGTAAGTGAGTAATTACCGCTAATTTGTGTTTTCTAATCACTACAATAAATATTTAAATATATTTAAATTTTATGCCAAACACCTGGCTTACACTGATTTTCGTTACAATTAAGAATTTCCTTAACAACTTCTAATATTGTTGTTAAAAAAAAAAATAATCGCAAAAGTATTTTAAACACTTTCTCTTTCAAGAAGAAAACACTTAACGAACAAATTCTGACTTACCATGAGAATATGCCAAATTCGCCAAAACACCAAAAATAAATCCGACAATTAACAAACCGTTCATTTTTGAAACGTGAACTAAACAAAACGAAATCGGAAGCAGAAGTGATAAGTATTTGTCAACGTTTCTCAAATTTAAGCTAAACTTTACTTTATGGGATTCTAACTACTCAAACCGTAACCGGCAACGTGTTATCAAACAGTGGAATGAAATGAACAAAAAACTAACCTAAACATTCAAAGACCAGCGCCAGCGGTTATAAGGAATTAAAAAATTCGTTTTTTTTTTAACTCTGATAAACGAATAAACAAACTTGAAGCGCTTTTGAATTAACTGATGTAAAATGTAATCACCTCAAACCTATCTTAAACTTGAATTATTTTACAATATACCCCACTGTTCTGGAGAACTAATTTCGTCTAACGTCGTTATTTGCTGCTAATACCTCCAATGGATATGCTCATTTTCGGCAAAACAAGTTTGTTTTAATATAATGACAAGCTATTAACTCGGAACTTGAAGTTATTGAAAAAAAGTCTATGCATAAAGAAAAAAAAACAATAAAAGAAATTTCATTTGATTTGTGCACAGATCGAATAATGAATAAAACTTAATCTTAATTTTTGATCTAGGTTCACTTTATATTTGCTTATTTAATTTTTGTTGAATAAATTTGAATAAACAGTTAATTTCTTATTGCTTGAGGTAGGTAAGCAATGGTATAAGCAATATATTGTTGTAAATTACTCGAAATTGGGTCAGAGTCAGAAGATATGTATTCTAAAATTGTAACTCTTAAAAAAGTTGAATATAACATGTAAGTACTTTTTATCGGTTTTATGTTTCTATTAAGTTCTTTAAGCAGGGATGTTAAAGGTTTTATTTCAATAATTTTGTAGAACCTGGATTCCGGATTGCCAGAAGGCAAAGCTGGCTCCAATGTTAATTTCTTAGATTATCACTATGGACAGCAAATTGACGTTTTAAGAATCAACTGTACATTGCGAAGATTAAAATTCAAAAAATGACAAGTTCGGATGCTAAGATTCCCAAGAACCAGCCTTTAATTTCTTCAAAGATTTTTTATTGCATGTGTTTTCTGACTGGACGCATCAGTTGAGAACAGAATGACACCGACCCATAGTAGGGCACGAGAGCGGTAACATTTCGTACAAGTGGAGTTGACCCCGAAAATTGTGAGAAGAAGCTATTAGGGAGCGTCTTTCTCTCTCTGAATCTTGTCGCTGATGGCTGTACGGCGGTAAAAAAACGTCAAAATCAATTTTGTTGTGGTCTTACATAGGAGCTCAGAGAGAGAAAGAAACTCCCTAATAGCTTCTTTCTCACAATTTGAGGTAACACGTTTTAGATTAGCTTCCGGGCTCTATTATATAATCTCTATGCACCGAACATTAATATGCATTTTTTGTGAACAGAACCTTGATCTGTCAAACGAAAAATTAGAGCGTGTATCCACCTTACGTATCCACTCTCTCATCCAGCAAATACAGCAAATAAAATTAGTTGAAATTTCCCCTCCCGAGACGAACGTAGTGTAAAGGGGGCCGGCCCATAGAATCATGAGCGTCAGCGTTGACGATTTTCAATCTGGACAGCATCAATAGAACATATACATTTTCTAACTAATGAAAACTCCGTCCCATAAGTAAACGCATGTGAACATAGAGTTGCTCAACTTGTCTACTTTTTTTTTCTTTTGCGTCCGATTGATCCGTTGACAACTGAATTGACGAGCAGTCAATTCAATGTGTTCCACAAGCAACAAGGAAAAGCAATGAATTATCAAAATTATGTGCAAAAAAAATAATTTTGACACGATTTTGATTTTTTGATTTAAAATTTATTTTTGTTCAGATTTTGCGGTTTGGAATATTTTTACACTAATCAAACTTGGACTGTCAATAGTTTTACAACTATTCTATGGGACTGTTCCATCCGGCAAATACGTTTGCAGCAACGTAATGTAAGACGGTTGACGGATTGACGGATTCTATGGTTCGGCCCCTTAAAAATTCTGACTCTTCAGAAGTGTAGTTTTATTGGACATTTCCCGATCAACTGTTGAATAAAGAAAAAAGCCTCAAGTTTCAGATTTTAAAAAATTCAAAATGAAATCAATCGTAGGTATTTTAATTATCAGATACAGTCTGAAGACGATAATTTATGCAATCAAATCTTATTAACGTAGTTGTTTTTTTGTAGTAGTACAATCTGCAAAACAGCACAGGAAAAGTTTATTAAAAAATTCTCTTAACTGCAATCACAAATTCACAAACGTTTCTTACCTTAGTGTCCGTAGCTTAGTGGTTAAGTGCGTTGGCCCTCTAAGGCAAACGTGCTCGTGGGTTCGAGTCGTACGTCGTGCCCATAGGTTTTTTATTTTCATCTTTCATTCAAACGGACAATTGCCTCTTGCGAAGGAAACTGAAAAATACATCCAAGGGGCATCATCTGTCATGAAAAAATGCTTTTCCCGAAGCTTTGCAGTTCGGAATCAGGCGTTAAATATGGGGGTGAGTGTGGGGGGGGTAGGGCGTTCGGGAAGGCAGGTTCTTCTAGAGAATTGTTGATAGATATTAAGTCACTTAGGCCTTGGCTCTTCAAGAGCTGGTTCGCCCACTCTATTTATATTTTTTTTTCTGTACATAATTTGTTTAATAGTACCAAGTAATTATAAAAGGCTTTTTTAAAAAACCCTAATCTGCCCGAAAAATGGTCAAGTAAGCTGAATTCCATGTACAGCATTTTTGTTATACGGGTGTTCCGGCAAAAAAAAAAACGTTATATAAGGGTCAAAAAGACACAAAATCCAAATTTTTACTCTTCGCTATACCTCGTGATAATGAATTTAAACAAATTTTTTTCGGGTCGAGAAATATTTTAACAACGCTGTTATATAGCTAGGTGTATACATACAATTCAGGGCACTGGGGAATTTTCCCTCAGGATAAAATGGTAAAACGTTTGGCCTATCATTATTGTACAGTTTTGCCCGTTCGACAAGCTATGAATGGCGTTTTTTGCCATTTTACAATATTGACTATAGTGGTAATTATCTATATTTTAATATTGTAAATGCAAAAACGACGCACCATTGTATTGTAATTTTGCATTCACAAAGCAAGTTTGAATTTCGAACTACGTACCTAGTGACTAGATTAGTGAATGCGCCCAGTATTCAAAACAATTAAAAATGGCGGAAGTAGCAATTTGATGTGGGCCAGAGAAGATTACTCTTGTAACAGCATGTGTATTATGTATACATATTCTTTAATTGATGATATAAAAATCATCTTTCCCTGAATTTTAAGTTCTCATGTACATTTCAAAAGATATCGTTTAGAGGCAGACTTTGTTCTAGAGTCCACACGTTTTAAAACACTCATAACTCAGAACTCTAGAACAAAAAAAGAGAAACGCCTAAAAACTATTTAATGATCTTCCAATTTAAATAAGTTTCTTAGGTTTAGTCGTGGTGTCTTCATGAATAGCTCGTATCAGTCCAATGCCAAATAAATATTCAAATTCAGAGGAAGCGTAAATTTTGTTTTAAAAATTACTACTCTTTCAAACCAAAAAATTAGAATTCTCTGGTTTTTTTTAAACCTTAAAAGTTCCCTTTTTAAAACATGCCGCCATTCGTTCAAATAAATTATTGATAAAGAGTCTGTCAAAGTTCACGCTTACGTTCACAGGTGTTCTCTTGCAATGCAAAATCCTTTTAAATGTGACTGGCAACAACGTCAACCTTACTCTGTTTGGTGCTTACAAAACAGGTAGAGTTCCTTTTTTTTTTAATATAGTCCCTAATTGTTTATTGCGTTGATATTCTTAAATTATAAATAGTCTTTTAAAAAGTACTACTCCAAAAACACTCAAATTGATGAGCAACACTGACAACTGCACATCGATCTGCAGAGTTTCTCCCCCTTCAGGCAACATTGTCAGTGGGGCCATCGCCAATGGCAGGATGCATAACCATCATATGAGGAAGAACATTTTGTTCAACAACACGCTGTGAACAAATGTGCCCAAGGTCCTCAAAAAATGAGAAAACATCCATTCACATCAATCAAATTCCCAACCCGTCTGGTAACGTCAGAGCTTAACCGTTAGCATAATAGCAACCTCTCCTCCTCCATTGAGTTTCTATCCTACGAAGGGAATTACGTCACAATACTGGGAAATTCTTATCCACTTAAATAAAGAAATAACAAAAACTTACAATCCCACTCACATAAACAAAAAACATTTTTAAGAACTTACAAATATTAACATCATAAGAATCTAAAAAACCTCCCTCCAGTCCAATTGAAATGCTTGTTAAAACATGGGCCATTCTCGTAACATAGCGTTGTATAAGGCAATTTGTCAACATCAACACAATTCAGAACTTAAATCCTAAGATATTTGTTCCCGAATATTCCGAATATCCTCTAAACAGTCATCGTATGACCATGATCGGCACTTCACAAACAATTAAAGTCTCTTTTGAATCTGTCAAATTCATGGCTTTTTCAACAGCTTTCGAAAATTCCAAAGTCTCAATGAGAGCCTTTTGAGCATGATTCTGATGAGACCCCACATCAATCAACCGCCCTCAAAAACGAAGAGGGAAAAATCCGTTTTTATATTCTTTTGGCAACAACTTTAATAGCTGCTTCTGTCATTTCTCTTCAAGTGTTGGTTCAATATTCGGATTAGCGTCAGTTTTGAAAACTCATGTCCCTTCGTAGGAGAAAAAGTCCCATTAATTCTAATCAGTCTCGTTAAAGTCAACGCCTATAACTGTTGACGAAGTGAAAACGGTTCTTGCAACTCCGTCTTGTTGAATGTCGCCATTCTGTGAGTAGAATTTTTTTCCGTCCATCGTTCACCACCGAATCCCATAGAAACAACTGTTCCATTTGGCAAAAAACGTTTGGTTCCACCACCCAGGAACAACTTTCAACTTCTTGCCAACGTCATTTGTAAACCAACTGCTGAGCTATATCGAGAACATATCTTCTGTGAAAATCTTGCTTTTCAACAAGAGCTTCACCATGTTTACGCTCGTCGAAAGCCAGCCCGATTTGCACGTGCGCATAAACCACCCGGCCGGACTGCATGAGTAACAGTTGTGTGTAGTCACAAGGCCAGTTGATTTTGTTCGAATTGTTGTTGCCCATTTTGCATTGCATACACATGATTGACCGGATCCATGTGCAGCCTCACAGATCATATTGAATGAAACATAGCCATTAACACCGATGGTTTTAAGAATAATTGGCTTATAACTCCCCCGAGGTAGGCATTTGTAGTACATGCAAATCGCCTAACATGTTTGTCAGCACAATATGTCTATGAGATCGAATAAGTTTAATTTGTTTAAAAAGAATTTCAAAAACCGAATTCAAAAAACCTTTGACATCCAAACAGCTGAGAAAAATTCCTTCAATGACATCGAAGACCTTTCAACAACCCGACCTCGGCCAATTCCAAATTGACCTGAGAGAAAAATTCGACCACCTGAATACTGTTTCAAACTGACAATGGGCCATCGCCCCAAGAAAGAAAATTACGTTTTTTTGGCTTTTTCCTGTAGTTCCAAAAATGATTTTCCAATTTGTCTTTGAGGGAGATTCCTGAGCATCCGTTTATTTTTTCCAGAAATATGATTTTCTCATTTTAAAGCATGATGGTCAGAGCATGGCGTTTCGTTCTGCTGACAATTGGGCGATAACCTAAGAACAGAAAGTGTTATAATCAGTAAAGATGGTGCCGTTTACGAAACTTGAATCATTTGTATTTTTTTTAGAAGTAAAACTGATTGTACTTTTGAAAAAAAAAAAAAAAAAAAATCGTCGGTCGAGTCATTTGACTCAATTGACTAAAAACACAAAGTCGAAAAAATTTCCTCAGCTTTGAGAATACCAACGTTGATAGATTTTGAGTTGTCAATTTGACAGAATCTCAAGTTCGAAATTCAAGTCTTTATTTTACTCTGTGACCACATTGAAAACATTTACAACCTGCATTCCACAATTAAATTTTTGCAGTTTAAACAAATCTAATTTTCCTTTTCGTACCATGACAATTGACTACAAAAATTAGTCCACACAAAAACCAGCGGAAGATACACAGCAAAAATCCTATTCATCTCGAAAACGAAGCGATCTGTCAGCGAAAAACCGAGAAAACATAATGATACAAGACTCTTGTGATGGAAGTCACAGCATAGCTGTTTAAGTGTCTCAAAATGTTATAAACCAATTTATCGTGGAGATAATAAAAAATAAATTATACGACTCCAAATAACAGTATCTAGTAAATAGACTCTTGACTGGTTTAATTCTTTAAATTAAGCTAAAAATAAAATTTTGTTTTCCACCGGTAAAAACAAAAAGAAACGTAGTATATACAATTGAGGCTGTGATCTATTAGTCGACCACAAGACACAATGAAACCAATTAGGTAAAGTGAATTTCAATGGAAGCAAAAAACCGCGAAAAAAAACTTGTGTCAACACCCTCAATTTGATCCAAACAACAAATGAGACACATTTTAGTAGAAATGGCTAATTCGATTGTATACTTGAAAATTGTTTGACTGTAAATTTGTTTTCCACACCCAGTTTTTGAATCAGGCCGAGAACGACAATACTTTAGTGGTTAAGGTGAATTGCTAGCTCGTACCCAACAATTTGTTTACCAGGGATTGTTCATGTAAACCTTTAATAATTAATTTTTTGGGATATGAATTCAACGCAATAAAATTTAATCTACGAATTGTAAAGACAAAATTAAATATGACATCAATTCAGACATTGGTAAAAGAGGCTTTACATACAAAATTTTAAAACTATTTCTATCAAATATTACTAAAATAAATCACTGCTTTATATAGTAATCAGACAATCAACAACAAAACCTTAGGGAGCATGTAACGATAAGTTTTTAAAACATTTTTTCGTAGAGTAAGAGTTTGTTTGTTTTTTCCGTCCGGCAAACATTATGTAAGAGATTAACAAATACGATCGATAAAGAGACGTTCAATGACAAACTGAAGGTGCGTTTTTTTTTTTTTTTTTTTATGCGCTGGACGATAGTTGACTATAGTTTTTATGTCAAAAAGAAAATGGTTGATGTGTCAATAGTTGAACTAGTTAGAAAATAGTTGAAATCATCCAAAACGCTTTTTAGTTAGGTTGGGTTGATCATTGCAAACAAGAAAAAGAAAAACAAAATCTGTTGAGGTATTACATTTTTCTTTCTCGTTTTTGATCATACAACAATATTTTGTATTGCATCTAAGTTTATTTCAAAAAACTCACAGACTGATCTTGTTATGGTAAGATTTTAAAGTCCATTTTGAGATGTGAACATATTTATTTATTTTTGATACAACCCACAGCAAGAACAGAAAATGAGAAAGAGATGAAGACCACCCTCCATAAAGAACTCTTCAACGCTTGTTCCACGTAAGCCAGCTCCTGATTTCCCTGCTATTTGCCGGCTCCCAGCTCAGCGAAACAATACTATTAATTACTCAATATCTAGTTCGGTGATTTTTATATAAATAAACGAAAAAAGGGTCGATTATTCTCTGAACGAATTAGCTTTAACATTTTTTATTGCTGACGAGACAAACATAAAAACAATGAATTCAAATATGTATGCCGATTTCGTCGTCCTTCAATCATTGATAGGGTTCCTTATGCTTGACTACCTGCGGGAGCGTCATT
This sequence comes from Sphaerophoria rueppellii, assembly GCA_920937365.1. Taxonomy (NCBI): domain Eukaryota; kingdom Metazoa; phylum Arthropoda; class Insecta; order Diptera; family Syrphidae; genus Sphaerophoria; species Sphaerophoria rueppellii. The sequence continues at coordinate 105,487,122 of CAKKXW010000001.1, read as the reverse complement.
GAGCTTCCTCTCGCAAATTGTCCTTTTCCCTCTGTGATCTTCGTATTATCTCCTCAGTCAGCTCCATTCCCGCGCACTTTCTTCTATCAGGGTAACTTCCATTTGCCGTTCCTGCGGACTGACGTTCGACAATCATTATGCTCATGGGCAATGGCCAACATATCCTCCAAACCATGTCCATGTCTCGAGTTTTTCGATGACTTTTTGTAAACTAACCGAACGTAGACGCTGACATGTTTTGGCCATCTTTGGCAGCCTGCAAGTCGCCACGCAGTTGCAGTTGAAATAGGAGTGTTTGCGGATTGCAGTATAGCCAATTCGATGTGAAGGGTTTGTGACCGGTAAGAGAATGATTCTTGAAATTGGTGCTGAATTTTAAGCCACTTGGAAATGCGATCATTTCCTTGGTGTGTATCTCCTCGTAGTGACTGAGGATTTTCAGTTTGACTCGTGAAGCTTTAAAAATTTGTAGGGGAATCTTATATTATTCTATTAATATTTTTGAAATTAAATCTATTTTAATATGAGAGACGAACAGAAATCTCTTTTGATTGACTTAAATTTGCTGGCGGAGCACGGCTACGGAGCGAACTACGACCGGTAAAAAATAGCAACGAACAGAATGGTTATTTTTTTTTTTTGAGTCAATTAAAAACACCATTAAAGCAGAAAAAAAAAGAGACTTTTGACACCATCAACGCATTTTCCAACTCACCTCCGGAAGCAGCTACGCTTATGTACACGAACTCCAGGCCCATGTCCGAGGCGGGCTCCCCCCGCCCGCATGGGGCCCTAGAGGATGCCGCCCACGTCAGCTCAAGGCGAGTCACCCCCGCTCCCACTACTCTGCCCCCACACTCGACCCCACACTAGCCCCACACAGTCCCGCACTCTACCGCGCCCCCCCCTCCCATGCAGTGGCGACCTCCTCCCAGGCAACCGGGCTGTGGTCGGGAGAGTGCGGTGATGCGACCAAATAGGGTGAACGGAAGCGGCCCACCTACAGCCCAGCCGTGGTCGAACCCGGTGAACGCCAAAAAAAATAAACCCCCCCCCATGGCGCAACCAATACCTCCTATAGCTGCTTCTCACCATACAACCCCACACTATTTTTAGGGCTTGCGTGCAAAGCGCGTAAATTATCAAACTCGGCCCATCGCTAGTGAAATACTAAGGCCACAAGATGCGCATCACAGGGGCGGAGATGTCGGCACCTACATGTAGCCTACTCACGGATACCCTATCCATACGCTCCGCCCGACCCTCCCACAGGAGCCTCAGCAAGGACCATCATCAACACCCACTCCCACCACCCAACTGTAAGGGGTGCCACCTTACCCGACCCCACCGCCCCCGCAGCACCCCAACCTCACAACCGCCACCCCACCCTATAAACACCAAGGTCTACCCTCCCCACAACCCCCCGATCTCCCCAACCAGCCCCAGCTCCAAATTAAAAAAACGCCCCACCACCCATATAAAAAAAAAACCCCCCCTATCACCAGCATACTAAAAAAAACACATCAACAACACAACCCTTCCCTCATAGTCCCCATGAACCCCTGTAAACGTAAAAAAGTAACATTTATTGATCTGATTTTCCAAAGCACTGGTTGTTTCAGCTTCAAATCCATGTTGTAAAAAAGTCCCTAGATATATTAACCCTTCTCTTGTTCTAAAAGAAGAGAATGTGTCAAGGAGAAGCAACCATTGAATAAGAAGACATGGAAGGTGTCCTATGAAAAAGAAGTGAAGCATTTTTCTAAGTAGTGTGGAGTTTCACAAACACAAACGCATTACAACAGGGCTGGTCTGCAGTTGAATGGTTAATCTCAGGCCGCCAAGCGAAATTTGATTGAACCAAGATTTCATCGATTTTGCTTCAACTTTTCTTTTCAATCAATCTATTGACGCATGTGTTTTAACTTAACACTAAAGCACATGCACGTGTTTTAATGTTTAATTTTTTATTTTGCCTACATTTTCTTCATTTTCATCCGTAATTCATCACGTTTACTAAAGCCTATTTTGATCGTTTTTAAAAAGCAAATTCCATGAACAACTTGAACAAGCGATTAATATCATGGTCAGACATATGGCATTGCGGAAATAAATAACTCTTTTTTTTTGCACCATCAAGTATAAAATCATTTCATGAAGGTTTTGAACAAACAACGACTTAAATTTATTCCACCCAATTTAAGAATTTCTATCCACTTTTCTCTTTCCATTCACTTTCGGAAATCTTCAAAATTGTCAAGGTATGTATTTTGAGAGCATTCAAATTCTTGAAGATATAATTCACAATAGACAGGGACTCAAATATTGACAAGGGGAAAATATAGAAAGTATTTTTCTAGTTGATTGTAATTAACAAATGCGATACATGGAAGACTATTCAAACAACCGTCACACACCACGGGAACTCAACGAAATCGCAGCGCCTTACCAATCACCAACAGAAGTAATACACCCCTGAACTCACTGACAACACGTCAAAGTTTGACAGCACATACCCCAAAAATGACAGCACATACCCCAAAAATGACATCATCAGACATTTTGGTTGCTTCACTCACGTACACTGTACATGTAGCTAACACCGCTTCCTGTACTTCTTATATCAATGTTGCAGCCTAAATAAATGACAGCCCTAAAAAAAACTCGTCTGTCAAAAATCGCTGAAAAAAAATTAAATAGAGAAGTACAGGAAGGGACTTATGAAAAGAAGTGAAGCAGGGCTGAACAGGTCTGATCTGCAGTTTGAATGGTTAATATCAGAGGGCGAGCGGCCGAGAGAAATTTGATTTGAATCAAAATTATATCGATTGTGCATATCCAATTTGTTTAATCTCAAAAGGCAACTTTTTTTAACAAGCTCGAACCAAAGTGACAGTACAGGAGAAAAGGTTTGGAACACAGGAAAATACAATATTTAACATTACTAGAAATGTTTTGGTGCTTCACCTCACGTACAATTACCTGTACATGTTGTATTACAAAACCGCATCATCGGAACAGAATGCAGGTCGCTAATGGCTTGTCAAATATACAACAATTTTTCAAATGAAAAAACAAAGCAAAACTTTAAAAATCAAAAATATTTTTCCTATAAATTTTATTTATATATATTTTTTTTTTTTTTTTTTTTGCAATTCAAAGAAAGAAAGCAGTATGACTCTATATTTACAAACCACCCGGCGTCATACAAGACCTTTCCTCTTCCCCACCCTGCTCACCAAATACCTCAATAATATTGGACCACAGTGCCCCTCCCCCCCTAAATTGTATAAAATCCCCCACAACCCCCAATCCACCCCCCCCATCCCCGTGCCACCAAACCACCCCTCCCCACTACCCCCTTCACCGCCTCCTAACCGCAACCCCAACACAAATTCCCACTGGCACCACAACCCACTCCCCTACATCCCTCAATGCCTCCGCTTCTCGTACCCCCACCTAGCCCACACCCCATACCCCATAAACCTATCCACTGCCGCCGTGGTCGCCCTAGCACCACAAACATCACAACCCCGATGTCAACCAAAAGCAACAAAGTGGCATTCAGCTCCGCTCTTTTAGATTGCCATATTCCATCGCGTGAAAGAAAAACCATGTTTATGGTTTAATTTATATAAAGAACTAAACACACATCCGTTAGTATCTAAGTTTATTTTCTGTATACTTTTTTATTAAATAGAGTAACTATAATGTTAGGTACTTTCTTCAATTCTTTAAAATTTTATAAGCTCATAAAAACACTGAGCTCATTCATTTCCATTTTCGCATTGTAAAACTTTTGTTAATTGCCTTGTCCTTCAAATCAAACATCCAGCACTAGCTATTTTTGTCTACTTCAAATAAAACGATTAAAATTATCAAAACAAACTGAGTTAAAAAAAATGTTATATAAATAGTCAATTTTTTTTGTACCCAAGTTTCGTTTGATTAACTGCCATAAACGTTTTTCTTTTTCTGTTCAGATCTCCTGAATTCCAGAGAGATGATGAAACACGCTCAAGAAACAATGTCCTACTTAAAGCACTTTAAGTTCAGGAATTTGGATAAATGTTCTAGTGGTTTAACAAACCACACAATAGTGCAACTTATCAGTCTGTCGCCCATATAATCCCGCCAGAAAAGCATCTAATCAAAACAAAGACAAACACAACCAAACAGCCACACCCCTCGCAGACTGTCACCCCAAAGAGAGTTCACAGGCAATAACGACAACACTGCAATGTATTTTTTTTCATAAAAGCGTAGTGATCGAACTTTGAAACACCAAAGCACCATCAACTCTGAAAGAAAAAAGAGGTAAAATAATAGCACAAAAAGAAAACAACAAATTTCTGTGTGACAGTATCAGGTTATGTTTAAAAAAAAAGAAATAAGCGAAATGTCAAAATTTTAACACAGAAGGCTTCAATGTAAAGTAGAAACTCTAGCAACTTTTTTTAGTTCAATATAAAGTCAGATAGAAAGGTCTTCCAAGTTCCCCTTTTTTTATTCCTACAATCGATTCCTAACGACAAATTATTATGTTATTATTCCCTTGAAAAATTCGTAAAGGGAGCAGAATTATTGACGAACACCAATAATAAAATATAGAATGACTCTTTTCATCAATGCCAGTAAATTAGTAGAAACTTGTGAATAACTGGAAGTGAAGTTAAGAAAATTGTAAATTTAAAACTCGCAAAAACGGGCAATTAACGTGCAAAACAAAATATCCCGTTCAAATCAAATATCGGATTTCCGTTTCACTTCTTCCATTCCTGTACCCGCCAAGAATGGCCACCATACAAACAATCCAAATACACCACTCAACGAATCACCTCATGCATTACTCTACCTTCCATCTCGCTCTAACAAGATTCCAATCAGATTGGAACATTTTATACCATTTTAAACACTATCGCCCCTCCTTTCTAATGCAAAACTTAAAATTCTTCACTCCATAACGAAAACAAACAAAATGATGAATTAAGACCAATTTCATTTTTGTATAGAAAAAAGAAAATCTCGTCTACATTGTCAACCCGCCCGGTCCACCACCGCTCCGCGTTATTCATTTTGTTATTTTAACCTCGGAAAATAGAAAAAAAAAACGTCCTCCTCCCTCCTCTAATTTAGTGATGTTAAAGTATACAAATATCATCTAATGCATTTGCAATTAATAAATCAAAAACCCGTCAAATCACAATCCCACTACCCTGACTACCCCCCCGCCCCACACACCCATGGAACCCGTTCCCCGCTCCCAGAGCACTTACGAGCAACAAAAGTGATCCTCCGCGGCCCGAAAACCGCAAACAGGCGTGAAGAACAATTATCCCAGTAAAGTGGTGATTTAATTTACAATCCTATGTTATTTATGTCGTCCCATGATCATATGCAAATCAATTCGAATTTTCATTTTTTCATCGTCAGAAGAAAATGCCATCGCATGGTTGGCCATTTGTGTCCATTGGCATAGTTTTCCCAATTGCAAAAAGAGAAGCCATGGCGTACTGGCCAAAATGCTAAGTTTTTCCAAGAAGAAATTCTCTCGGAATTTTTGCTGAATTTGTTGGAATGTGTTAAAAGAAGATTTAAGTAAATTAAGATAAAGAATAATTTAGAATGATAAGTGTAAAATTAGTCATCGAAAATGAATTTTTTCAATTACATTGCAAGAATTTTTTTTTTCTATTTTCCCGAGAAGGGAATGATTTTGGAGGACCTTTCTCTTGGTTTCCTTTCCTCTTTTTTATTAAACTTGGGGGGTTTTTTTTTGTCCTACATTTTTTTTTCGGGCCTTTCTCTTTGTTTCAAGTGTTTATAGTAATGTCAAATTAATTGCCGTGTGGCTGTGTTGGTTATTGGGATGAGGATTGGAGAAAATAAATTGATGCACAACAAGATAAAGCAACTCCGACAGACCATTTTCGCAGATTTTGTATTTTTTTAAATTAAAAAATCGTTATTCGTTGTTTTTCCTGACTTGGGCAACTGCCAGGTGGAACTCCACTAGTAAGAATGTTACAGAAATCCGGCTTCGAGTACCGAATCATATACAATTATTTATTCTTGGAGATAGATTATAAAAAAGATTGATAGGCAGCTAATGTTAGAGCAAATGTGACACAGTTGATCTATCAAGGAAAAAAACCCTTGAAATCAATGCGACGGGAAAGTGATTATCCCATTTCGCATGATATAACGCCTAAAGACACGAAAACAAGCTGCAAATGGGTCACCAAAACACAACACACCAACAAAACGGCCTAAGAGGGTTTCCATCCGTGATTTCCTAATCCGATATTTCCCACCCCCCCTGCCAATCATCTATGGTGGGCCTGTTCTTGCTTTTCGAAATGTCACAACCGACATAAGAACAAGTAATGATCGCCCCTTTTTTCGTCGACGGATTAGGGGCGAAATGCATGGCTTGGTATGCTGATGTAAGTGTATTTTTTTAGGTCCTTAAAAAATGTTAAACGGAACGTGGGCAAAGAGTACCCTATGGGCCAAGAACCCATAGTCTCAGATCCGTGAGCAATAGGAAGACAAACCTTAAAAAACAGACTTAAATAGTGTTTGTGTATGAATTGAGAAGATGCCTGTGGATTTTCTTCCATCCCATAGTCTTTACACCTTTGCGATTGTGCTTCTGCTGAACTATGGTAGTTTGAGAAGGATTTCCAATTTACTATTCTCCCCAATCCATATCTCACGTCCACCACTAAAACATTATTTTATTATTAATAAACTACCACCCACTCGATTTCGCACCCGCACTAGCCGTCGCCCCCGGGCCAAAAGGCAACCACCACAAAATGCACTTCACAGTAATCGTTAGGAGAAATTCGGGATGACCTACAAATAAAACCCCAATCCAAACGGCAGAATGTTGGATAGCACCTTTTTCATAAACAGATTAGAAAAATGCTAGGAAGTTTTTGATATCTCTTTCCTTCAATAAGGCAGAGCCGAGAACGATGAAATCAAAAACTAACGTTGTAGGGGCAGCGACGGACTCGAACCCCACGACCGATCAGCAACTCATACCACATGCCCCAAACCCAACACAGCACCTTGAACAACATACCAACAATTATTACTATATACTAATAATACACAACAAAAATAGGATATGATGCCGCGCACACTTGAACCACTATAGGAGAATAAAACAAAACCACCGTTATGATATTACCACCCGTGAAAAAACAATGCCCGTGCAATCAACCGACCTCAAAGAATTTAATAATCACTAACAATCTATGATGTAACGCGGCAAGCAAAGCCAGGCGAAAGGCAATTTTATTACCCTTATCCAAGAACAATATCGTGCAATGAACCGATGAAGAAATAGTTGGAATGCTCAATATCCCATTCTCCTGAGCTAAAAAACTGTAAGACCACCCCAAGAAAAACCCATCCCCCCCCTCCAACCCCACCTAGCCAGCCCAAAAACTCGATCCCATTCCCGACAGTGACCCACCCCGCACAACCCACCTGCCCTAAAACACCCTGGACTGGACGAAGTGCCACCATATGAATCCGCCACAAACTACCACCACAAAAATTTCCAGCTCGCTAATTTACATCAATTGCGAACCCCCCCGAACCGCACAGCTACCAAACCACCCAAGAACCGGATACCCCAAACACCCCAGCCCGTGCACACCCCCCCCCATTAACAGGAGCAACAGCAGACCCACTTTCCCCATATGGACCCTCCACAACCCCTCCACCCCCCACCACCCCTCCCCTACGGGACTCGTGATGGAACCCCCACCCCGCGCCCCATCCACTCACCCAAGCTACCTCCCCGCAGCTTCAACCATGAAATAAACCCCCCACATCAACCCCCCAACCCCTCACCCTCCTCCCCGATTAGACAGAAGCCGTCCCCGCCCACCCCGCCTTCCCCCCAACAACCCCACAGCACCACCCCAAATGCCCTGCCCACCCCGACCAAGCATCCCAAGGCCAAGCACCCCCTCTCCCATAACAACACTGCCCATGCAGTTCCCAGAAATGGACGACCCGAGAGCTGCAACCCTACCCTAACCCTCAAGTATCTCCAAAAAATGTGCAGGCGGGCCGACCCACACCCCGAATACCCCATGGGAGGAAACGAAGAAAAAGAGAGGCGTGATGCAGTATTATGGAACGCATTTTTGACAGGACACCACACCGTTTGAGTTTCCCCTCTTTTGATACTAACATCAATTATTAAAATTATATCTCCGAACCGTGCAGAACCGCCCAACACTGTGAGAGCTGCTGACCCCACACCCCCCCAAACTGCGCACAGTGAACCACCAACGGAATACATCTCAGGTATGTGCAGGAAGATTAGGGCTAAAAAAACAACGCTCACTACCTGAAACCATAAATGATTCACCACGATGTTAGAGAACACAATTTATAACCCACTACAA
>CAKKXW010000001.1:105463839-105478187 GCA_920937365.1 Sphaerophoria rueppellii | reverse complement strand
ACGCAATTGGCTAAATAAGGTAAAATTTGTAACCAAACGTAAAGTTTTAATCCACATTTTAACGAAATTAACACTCGGCCTTATTTCCATAATTTCAAAAAATTAAAAGAAAACCATGCCTGTACTACATGCTTAGTTAACTTAAAGTTTGATGACTTAAGTTGAATTCACAACATTAACAGATAAGAACTGTTTCTTTACATATTTGGAATGTAAACAGGGAAGATATAACATCATAAATCTTTCCCATTTTAAATCCATTAATTTTGGTTTTAATTTGTTATAAGTTTGCGCATATAGTTGTCTGTTATCTGATGATGGTTTGCAATAGGTAATGTTGAGAAGATGGCAGGATTAATTAGTTACGCGTAACTTGTGTAACTTTTATAGTTTATTTTTTTTTTTTGTTGTCATCCGGAACTGTTCCGAACGATTCTGAATTCGTTCACTTGGCACATGATGACAGTTCTTGTTCTGAAAAGAACAGAAAAACGATTCCGAGTTTGAAGTCAGAATCAAAGTGCAGAATTACGCGAATATTTGGTATTAATGTTTACGACTTGCAAAGAAAGAATTCAAAACGCAGTTTGAAGTTTAAAGTTGTTGACGTTCAGTAAAAACTTGACATTGACATTTTAAGTTTTAAATGCTGGTATCATTGAAATGGCAGCAGAACATTTAAGTTCACTTTTAACAATAACACGAGAAGGTGAATTCGCAAAATATTTTGAGACGAGCCGAACGTTCGACTCACGAGTCATAATAGGGCCCTACTACTGGAAAGCCAAATCCAATTCCGAGCTCTTGTTGCCGAAATATTTGCTTAAGAGTTGTTCTTGCTATGGTATAGATAAGAATAAGCTTAGGACCAAAACCCAAAAAATAACGATTTTTGATCATAACTCGGTAGCCAGACCTCGCAGATAGTTTGGGTTTTCAGTGACAGAAAGATAGACTGACCTTTGTTCTCGTGCATCATTTGATTGGCTATACCAGGGAAAATTGACAGATCTAGCGATTTGAATTCGCTTGAAATCTTACATGTTTCGAAGTTTTGTACTTAATATCAGGCCTAAGACAGCCTTGAGGCTAATAGCCTTTAATCTTTAACATTAGTGTGGCTGTTCTTTTTTTTTTTATAATTATTTAGACCTTGCGCCACAACTTATGAACTGCATATGTCCCTATTAATGGTTATTCGAATAAATTGTTTAGATGTGGGGTGGTAGTTCAATGTCTCTTTTGTAGCATCATGGGAAAGAAGCTTTCAGGTCCTGGCGGTTTTTGGCTTAGTTCTTCGTTGCAAAATTTCTCCAAGAGTTTCATCGTGATCCTGTTTTGATTTTCCATTGTCAATTCTGGTGAGTGTTCAGATTTGAAAGGTCTTCTACTTTCTTTGTTAGTAGGTACTACTTAGCTCGTTTGTTCACTAAAAAAAGTTTTTTGTTCGTTTTTGCAGGAGATTTGAAAACGTTTTTGGAACTTTACTGTTAGTTTTCATTTCAAAATTTTCCATTATTTATGATAACGGAAATCAAACAAAAACAGTAAAACAAGGATTCATTTCATAATTCTTTTATTTCATATTCAAAATATATATGAACATACATTTAAAAAAGGATTTTAAGAAATCATCTAGGTATACATTTTTATTTTAAACTTAACAAAAGATTCTAAAGAGTGTTTCCAATTGAACCTGCATTTGATGCACTATCGAGCAAGCCATCTACAGTTGTTGAGGCTTCATCGACAAGTCCAGATACACCGACATCATCAGCAGAAGTCAAAGAGAATCCGAAGATAGCAATGAAAGCAATGAGGACAATGAAATATTTCAGAGACATTTTACTTTTGTTTTAGTTTGAAATTTGGTCTTGATGAGCTTTAAGGTTTGAAGTCTTAACTTGATAATGATTAGAAGTAGATGCGGAGCTCTTTTTATACCATTTTGTTGTTTGGTTAATTTGAATGTTTATGACTTACATAATGCTTAATACCAAACACAATATGTTTTCTTGTTGATCTAACAGTTTTTTGTGTTTGATTTTTTGAGAAACAAATATGTTTAAGAAAATATTCAGACTACATAAGTAAATATTTTTGTTTCCAGTAATTTAGAAAAAAAAAACTTAAAATTTTCCATTGGATTTGGTAATGAAGACATCAAGAAAGACAGGTTAGAGCAGTTTAGAGAACTTGATTTTCCAATCGAAAATGATTTTTGCAAATTGAATGCACGACCATTGCATGAAGTTCAAACCTTACACTCCCAGAGTATGACTAGATAGAGTCCAATTTAGGCACAGTAGCTGAATGGATAAAGAAGTTGTCGAGTTCTACATAGATGAGGAAGTTTTACAAAAAATATAACTGCCGTATTTATTAGATTTTCTTAAAATGGTTCTCAGAGGTTGTTTAGTTAAGCTTGCTTAAATATTAAATTAGCCTTTAAGCAACGTTAATTAAATTTGGATTTATAATCATTTTTTGTTTGATGCTTAACTAAATACGGTTAATGTCAAAAAACTTAAGGGAATTACAAATCTAGTACAAAAAAATATCTTTAAATTTCACTTTTTGACATTTTTGACAAATTTAATTCAAAAATGTTGTGTCAAATAAAAAAAACTAATATGGCTTTCGAAAATTTGTATTTTTGCTTGAACAAATTTTCTTCAAGATCCATTGGGTTGAATTTTATTTCGTAATTTTTTTTTTGTTCGTCTTCTCCTTCGGTAATATGGGTCCATTTTTTTGACCTACGGCTTTGTTAATATGGTTAGATGCAAAATTCTCTGATTTCAAATCAAAGTGACAGAATATATTATATTTTAATTTATCATTTTTTTTTTTAAATGGCTTTAAACAATCTCTAAACGAGGTGATTGGCGTTTAAGTTAAACAATCGTTGAACAACGTTACTTAAATGTGTAAATTCTTTATAAATACACATTTTGAACTTAAGAGCTATTTAGAAGTCGTTTAAAGTTAAGCAGCCTTTAATATTCTTTTATAAATATGGCTGTAACTCAGCATCTTAGACGACGTGAAGGGTTTTTGACTCGAAATTTTTGAATTTTATGGTACTTAAATCTTTTTACCTGCTGTCAAAAGGTTGTAATTTATCAAATTTGAAATTTTTTTAATTTTTTTTTTTTGTCGTCCAAATGAAATGCGACAGATATGCGATTCTGAATTTGAAGTCGGAATCGGAATCAAAAACAGAGTCACGCATACATGCATACAATCGTCCATACGTACTCGCCGACATGTCTACAAATAAAGATAATAAAAATGACATGTCATCTGCAATTCTGCATATGAGGTTTCACAAATACATAGACATTCAACCATTAGAAGCAAAAACATTGTGTTTGTATGTTCGTTTGGTATCCGGAATCGGACAATTCCGGATTACCTTTGTATATATATTTGGGGAGTATTATCAAGATTGGTTTTTTGCTTGGTTTGACAGAAGATCTGTCAAGGAACACACAACACAAACTTATTTAAAAAAAAAAATGGTTATCTCTGCTTGTAACCAGTCTGCGCTTCAGTCGAATTCCATTTCGATTATACCTGTTAAATTTATTCATATTTTTTCGTTTTTTTTTTTTCAACCTTTACAAAAAAACCGCTTAGCCGATTTCGCTGAAAACGTATTCAGTTCCGAGTCAAGTATTTTGGGCCGAACGACACCAATTTGCTATGCAATAACTTCCTCTGGGAAGTTAAAAATATCAAAATTTTGCTAACATAATACCTTTAGTAAAATCAACTTCAATTCATAAGGCCAGAGTTCCACCTAACACTATTTAACTGAGATCTCAGAGGTCTCAGAGATTTTGTAAGTGGAACAAAAAATTTCACCTGAGAACTGAGATTTTTTTCTGCGATCTTTGAGATGAAATTATTTTTGATTCGATTTCTCACTCAGCTATTTTGACGTGTCTGGCATATGCAAAACAACAAAATGTAAGGTTACCACTTTATCTCAATGAGAACTGAGAATTATTGGCACTTTCCATTGGTTTCACTCGGGGAACCACTCATTCTGAAAACCAATGGAACAAGCAAAACTGCTTCTACTCAATAATGACGTTTTGTCTTTGTGTGAGTGCGAATCCATATTTTATTTTGTCACTTATTAATGTATGAATTTTATTTTTCACTATTTTAATTTCTTTTTCACTTTCGTTTTGATTAAATAATTCCTTTGAAACACAAAATCCTTTCAACAATTCTAAAAACAAAAAACAAATTAAAATGGGTCAAATTGACATTTGATTTATGCATGTATTTTTGCTTCTTGAATGGATTCTGACTTCAAATCCAGAAGCAAAATTCTCTTCTCAGAATCGTCAGAAGTGTCATTTTCTTACCAATGGAACGGTTTCAGAAGACTTCCGGATGCTTCTGGACGCTTCTTTTCGTCCAATGGAAAGTGCTATATGTTTCACCAAATGATTTTTGCTCAATCAAAGTGACATTTAGATCTCAGTGAAATATATTTGCGTGGAACTGGCCTACTGTGAATTAACGTAGGAAGAGATATTAATAAAAATCAAGTGGGGTGACAGCTCTTATGATGAACCAAGGCCTAAGTGGCTTAATCTCATAATTGAGCGGACCTACAATTTAGCGCCGATTCCGAACGGCCTTTCTTTCATGAGAGATTGATAATCTTGGAAGTTATGTCAGTTCTTAGTAAGAGGTCGAACCCGTAAAAGATGACGAGTATGACTCGAACCCACGACGTTCTGCTTGGCAGCCAACGCACCTAACCACTAAGCCACGGACACTACCAAAAGAGATATTAATAGCATCCGAATTTGAAAAGTGCAAAATAAAATGGGATTTGGAAAAGTATGACTGTCCCTTGGAATTTTGTATATTATGTTCTTGGGTATTTCCTCCAACATGGAAATCGCGCGTGCTCTCCAAATTCTTGTTTCCTTAGTGTTCAGTGCAGCAAGTGGAGAAAGAACTTTTTCTACTCTCAGGAGAACTCAAATTTGACTGCGATCAAGCATGGCAGAAGATCGAGTAGTTGGCTTAGCGCTATTAAAAATTCAGATTTGGATTTGATTACAGACTATATCATAGATAGATTTGCACAAAGCAAACATCGATTATAAAATTGTACTCGTTATACCTTTCAGAACCCTGTACGATTAATTGTTCTTTTAAAGACCTCATTTTCTTTGCCTATTAAATCAACATTTTTAGGGTCACCCCCCTAACAAGAGTCTCTGCATGCGCTCCTGACTGACGTGTTCAGTTTTTAATGTTGGTATCATTGTAATGACAGGAGAACGTTTAAGTTCACTTTTAACAATACCACGAGGAGGTTATTTCGTTAAATACTTTGAGAGGAGCCAAACGTTCGAAACATGACTCATAAAAGGGCCCTTGTTGACGGAATATTTGCATCAGAAGATATAGCGTAACGGGTACAATGGTTGGCACCCCCAATTTTTGTACTAATAATTGGCACCCCTAATGAAATGAAGAATGTACGAAAAACTACTATGCCTAGGAACTTAAAATCATATTTTTTCATAAGATGTATCAATTTTCTACAAATCTGCATTTTTATTTAGAATTATTTCAATAACATTTTATTTTTATCAGTGAAAAAGTAAAGTCGTTCTTAATTCGTGAAAAAAGCGCTAAAAGTACAGTGTTCCCGCTAAGGAGACTAAATTTTGTAACTGTCTGTTTTTCATTTTTTTTTTTTTTTTTTGAGTTTTTGGATGAATATTTATTTTTTTAAATAAGGAAATATAATAAATTAAATATTTTCAATTTTTTTTTTTGTAAAAAAAAAATGTTTTAATTGTTAAAACAGGGGTGCCAATAATTGGTCCAATATAAAGTTGTGGTTTAATTATTGGCAGGGGGGTGCCAATTATTCGTGCTATGGGGTATCAGTTATTGGCACTGCCAATGATTGTATTTTAGAGACTGCCAATAATTGTACCCTGTATCAGTTGTAAATTTTAGTTTGAAAAATGGGACAAGAAGGTACAAATATGGAAAAGAAAATAATCAGCATGCTTTAATAATTGAATAATATTGTATTTATTATAATATTTAATTTCCCAGAAGGGAATATGCCGACTGAAACACATGTTGAAATGTCTTAAAATAAATTATGAAGCAATTAAAAAAAACTTGAAATTTAAAATGTATTTTAGAGATTTTTTAATGAAACATAATTTTAATTTTTTTTCATTTGCGTTAAATGAGGTGTTTTTGTTATAATAAACCGTTTTTTTTTTTCAAACTAAATTTTGATCAAAAAAGCTAGCTAGCTATCACGAAAAACAATGGTTTTTCTCTCATTTTTAAGGGTGCCAACAATTGTACCTTGGTGCCAATGATTGTGCCTTTTCGCAGTCTTTTCCTATTTTGAAGTTTTTATAAGATTTTTTGTATATTTAACATTTTTTTATGATAATATTCAAGTTAGAAATTCTCTAAGCTTTAATTTGACATACTAAACATATAACTCACTCTTTAAATGCGAGAGCAATTCGCAATTTTAAGTAAAAAAATGCTTAGGGGTGACAACCATTGTACCCGTTACGCTACTTGCTATGGAATAACAATAAGCTTAAACCCCAAAAAGTAGGTAGCGAGACCTCGCAGATAGTTTTGGTTTTCAGTGACAGAAAGTTAGACTGACCTTTGTTCTCGTGCATCATTTGATATAGGCTACCAGGGAAAATTGGCAGATCTAAAGATTTGAATTCGCTTGAAATCTTACATGTTTCGAAATTTTGTAATTGATTGCAGGCCTAAGACATTGACAGCCTTGAGGCTAAATAGCCTGGCTGTGGTTGTTTTTTTTTTATAATTATTTATACCTTGCGCCACAACTTATGAACCGTATATGTACCTATACCTGTACCTTTTGTAGCATCATGGGAAAGAAGCTGTCAGATCCTGGCGATTTAACCGTTTCCTTAGTGATTCAATTGGTATGCGGTTTTTGGCTTAGTTCTTCGTTGCAAAATTTCTCCAAGAGTTTCGTCGGGATCCTGTTCTGATTTTCCATTGACAATTCTGGTGCGTGTTCTGACTTGTAAAAGACTTCTAGTTTCTTTGATAGTAGGTACTACTTAGCTCGTTCGTTCACTAAAAGGAGTTGTTTGTTTGTTTTTTCTGGAGATTTGAAAATGCTTTTCGAACTTTACTGTTGATACTCATATATAAATTGTTCATTGTTATCGTTTTATTTATGACTAGCAGTTGGCCGCGGCTTCGTCCGCCTCTTTCTCATCCACCGGCCAAAGGTGCATTATGCCCGCATGGGAATTTTGTTGCGAAGTTATTTTAAAACAGTGGACTCTCTCTAACTGGAAGCCATCATAAATGTATTCTTTTCCCCGTTTAAGCTACACTTTTCACTGATGCTTTGATCTTACTATTCGTAATTTATAAGCGTAACGCTGTAAAGCTTAAACCCTTCCTCGATAAATGGACTATTCAATACAAAAAGAATTGTTCAATTTTATTTGCAAGTTGCTAGGATAAGCGCGTTCAAACAATCAGAAAAATGAATAATTTTTTGCCGTTGTTTAAACATTTTCCACCGATTCCTATTGTTATAATAGCCTAAGTCCTTCCACGATTAATGAACTATTCAACAAAAAAAAGTATTATTCGATTAGATTTAGATATCAGCACGTTCAAGCAGACAAAAATAATTATACCATTCAATCCAGTAGTTCCAGAGATTACCGCGTTCAAACGAATAAACTCTTCAGCTTTATATATTGAAAAAATATAGATAGATGTAGGAAATCAAACACAACAGTTAAAAAAGGATTCATTTCATAATTCTTTTATTTCATATTCAAAATATATATGAAAATACATTTAAAAAAAGTTTTTAAGAAATCATCTAGGTATACTTTTTTATTTTAAACTTAACAAAAGATTCTAAAGAGTGTTTTCAATTGAACCTACATTTGATGCACCATCGAGCAAGCCATCTACAGTTGTTGAGGCTTCATCGACAAGTCCAGATACATCGGCAAGTTCAGCAGAAGTCAAAGAGAATCCGAAGATAGCAATGAAAGCAATGAGGACAATGAAATATTTCAGAGACATTTTACTTTTGTTTTAGTTTGAAATTTGGTCTTGATGAGCTTTAAGGTTTGAAGTCTAAACTTGATAATGATTAGAAGTAGATGCGAAGCTCTTTTTATACCATTTTGTTGTTTGGTTAATTTGAATGTTTATGACTTACATAATGCTAAATACCAAACACAATATGTTTTCTTGTTGATCTAACAGTTTTTTTTGTGTTTGTTTTTGAGAAATAAATAAGTTGAAGGAAATAATCAGACTATATAGGTAAATATTTTTGTTTCCAGTAATTTAGAAAAAACTTGAAATTTTCCATTGGATTTGATGATTTGGTGATGATAAAATAATAAATAAGACATCAAGAATGACAGTTAAGAGCAATTTGGAGAAATTGATTTTCCAATCGAAAATGGTTTTTGCAAATTGACCGTTGCGTTGCATGAAGTTCAAATCTTACTCTTCCAGTCTGGGAGTCCCAGAGTATGAAAGGCTTGAAAAAAAAAATGTTTTTCTTGACTGCAGCGTCAAATTTAGGCACAGTAGATGAAAAGATAAATAAGTCGTCAAGCTCTACATAGATGAGGAAGTTTTACAAAAAAGTATAAGTACCTAACTCAGCGTCTTAGACGACTGCGACGTGAAGGGTTTTCGACTCGAAATTTGGGTACTTGGCTTTCAAAATGAATGAATGAATGACGTTCACTCAAAGAGTATCTACCAAGTCCGAGTTGCAGAAAATAATCCTCCTCTATTTCGAATTGGTTTCATACACTTGGTTCAGGCTTCTTCAAGGATTTTTAACCTATGATATCGGAAAAATATCCTATGCAGGATTTGATGTATGATATTCAAGGATCCAACTCTTCCATGAAAACGTCACTAAACGTCAGACCATTACTTCATAAAATGGAAAATAAGGGTAAGAGTACTCTGGGGACAAATTATAAAACATTTTTCATGTTTTTTGATTTCTGGAGTTGTAACCTCCGCTTCCGTGTTAAAATTCGACCTAACGAAAAAAAATTCATACATATCTCATAACTGATCTGGAATGGAAAATTTTAGATTTTTTCTGGCAAAAATATTTACAAAAGCAAATAACCAATCAAAATGTGAACAGAATTAAATGCTTTAGTTTTCCCTTGATAAAAAATAAACTAAAAGCCAACAACTTAACAAGTGTCTTATATTTATTTAACATTTTGTCAGTCATTAATATAACCTTGCTTTGGTTTAACATTCAAAATAACCAAACAACAAAATGGTATAAAAAGAGCTTCGCATCTACTTCCAATCATTATCAAGTTAAGACTTCAAAACTTAAAGCTCATCAAGACCAAATTTCAAACTAAAACAAAAGTAAAATGTCTCTGAAATATTTCATTGTCCTCATTGCTTTCATTGCTATCTTCGGATTCTCTTTGACTTCTGCTGATGATGTCGGTGTATCTGGACTTGTCGATGAAGCCTCAACAACTGTAGATGGCTTGCTCGATAGTGCATCAAATGCAGGTTCAATTGGAAACACTCTTTAGAATCTTTTGTTAAGTTTAAAATAAAAATGTATACCTAGATGATTTCTTAAAAACCTTTTTTAAATGTATGTTCATATATATTTTGTATATGAAATAAAAGAATTATGAAATGAATCCTTTTTTAACTGTTGTGTTTGATTTCCGTTCTCTATCTATATTTTTTCAATATATAAAGCTGAAGAGTTTGTTGGTTTGAACGTGGTAATCTCTGGAACTACTGGTTTGAATGGTATAATTTTTGTGTTGTACAGTCTATTAATCGAGGAAGGCTTTAGGCTACTTAACATTAAGCTGTGACCAATAGGAGCAAAGAATCTGTGGAAAATGTGGAAAAAACTGAAAAAAATATAATTTTTCTGCGTTTTAACACGCATTTCTCAGGAACTCCTTAATCAAATTGAACAATTCTTTTAATGATGAATAGTCCATTTATCGTAGAAGGCTTGAAGCTTTAAAATATTACGCTGCGACCAATGGGAGCGAAACGTCAGTGAAAAATGTGGAAAAAATGGCAAAAATATTCATTTTTGAAGGCTTCTTTTGTCTGCTCAAATCGAACAATTCTTTTTTTGTTGAATAGTCTATTAATCGTGGAAGGATTTAGGCTATATAACAATAGGAATCGGTGGAAAATGTTTAAAAAACGGCAACATATTATTCATTTTTCTGATTGTTTGAACGCGCTTATCCTAGCAACTGGCAAATAAAATTGAGCATTTCTTTTTGTATTGAATAGTCCATTTATCGAGGAAGGGTTTAAGCTATACAGCGTTACGCTTATAAGTTACGAATAGTAAGAGCAAAGCATCAGTGAAAAGTGTACCTAAAACGGGGAAAAGTATACATTTATGATGGCTTCCAGTTAAGAACCATTTCTATTTAGAGAGAGTCCACTGTTTTAAAATAACTTCGCAACAAAATTCCCATGCGGGCATAATGAACCTCTGGCCGGTGGATGAGTAAGAGGCGGACGAAGCCGCGGTCAACTGCTAGTCATAAATAAAACGATAAAAATGAACAATTTATATATGAGAATTAACAGTAAAGTTCGAAAAGCATTTTCAAATCTCCAGCAAAAACAAACAAACAACTTCTTTTAGTGAACGAACGAGCTAAGTAGTACCTACTAACAAGGAAACTAGAAGTCTTTTACAAGTCAGAACACGCACCAGAATTGACAATGGAAAATCAAAACAGGATCACGACGAAACTCTTGGAGAAATTTTGCAACGAAGAACTAAGCCAAAAACCGCATACCAATTGGATCACTAATAGCGTTTTTTTTTTTTGGTAATCCGGAATTGGTACACAGAACTGTCCGATTCCGGATACCAAACGAACATGCAAACACATTTATTTGCTTCTAATGGTTGAATGTCTATGTATTTGTAAAACATCATAATGCAGAATTGCAGATGACATGACATTTGTTTTTATTTTCTTTATTTGTAAACATGGCAGCGAGTACGTATGTGCAAATGTGTGCATGTATGCGTGATTCTGTTTTTGATTCTGACTTCAAATTCGGAATCGTTTTTCTGTTCTATCCAGTACAAGAACTGTCATCTTGTGCCAAGTGAACGAAATCAGAATCGTTCGGAACAGTTCCGGACGACCAAAAAAAAACGCTATAAGGAAACGGTTAAATCGCCAGGATCTGACAGCTTCTTTCCCATGATGCTACAAAAGAAACGTTGAACCACCACCCTACATCTAAACAATTTATAAAAAAAAAAAAAAAAATAGCCACACTTATGTGCCTGCAATCAAGAACAAAAGTTCGGAACATGTAGATTTTCAAGCGATTTCAAATCGCTAGATCTGTCAATTTTCCCTGGTAGCCTACATCAAATGATGCACGAGAACATAGATCAGTCTATCTTTCTGTCACTGAAAACCAAAACTATCTGCGAGATCTATCTACCGATTTATGATCGAAAAACCTTTTTTTCTTGGATTTAGTCCTCAGTTTATTTTAATCCCATAGAAAGAATTTCTTCTGATGCTAATATCTCGGTAACCAGAGCTCAGAATTGAATTTGGCTTTCACTAGTAAGTAAGGATAATGAGAAAAATATGGCCAACATTTGGACAAAAAAAAAATTCTTTCAAAACCCATTGAATGATACATCAAAGGATAGGTCTGATTGACTTATATACAATAGGGTAAAAGTTTCTTGAAGACCCTGGTAGCCGAAATGTGATTTATACGGAAAAATTTCCCCGTAATTTCAAATCGGTTGTAACCACAATTTTGCTCGACAACAGTCTTACAGTAATTATACATCAATATAAGGGCTTGCAAGGCTACCTATTCTATGGAAGCGAATATTTTTTGTAGCATTCGGTTACTTACTTACTTAAGGTGGCGCTATAGTCTGGGGTGAGCTTGGGCTTATAGAGCGACACAACACCTTAGTTGTTCGGGAGAGGGCTTTACTACTCAATTGCTTTCTAAGCCCGAAAAAAACAGCGATTAGCAAGAGTTATTATTCGTCTGATCTCGGTGCTGATATCGTTTTCCGTGTTGATAGAGGAGCCAAGGTATACAAAGTGCCTAGCTACCTCGAAATTATATGCGTCTATCGTGACGCTTTGTCCAAGACGTCGATCGATGGTGGACTTTCGGGTCTGAAGCCACACTAATAAGGACCTACCAGGTTGTTGACGAAGGGCTTCAAACGTTCACACAGCAAGGCAGACAAGATCTTATAGGCGATGTTAAGGAGACTGGTACCTCTGTAGTTGGTGCAGTTCAGGGGATCTCCATTCTTGAGGATCGGGCATACGATGCTGAGGTTCCATTCATCGGTCATGCTTTCTTTCGACCAAATTTTGCAAATGAGTTGCTGCATACACCTAACCAAATCATCTCCATCTGCTTTGTACAGTTCGGCGACTAGTCCGTCTGCTCCAGCGGCTTTGTTCGACTTAAGTTTAGATATCACTATCTTCACTTCGTCAAGGTCGGGTGGGTGAAATTGTTGGCCTTCTGCACCCAAATTGAGTGGTTCCGTATTGCTGACGAAACTTTGGTCGTCATCGCCATTATACAGCTTGGAAAAGTGGTCTTTCCATATCCTAAGCACTGACTGCGGTTCTACTATGATGTTCCCTTGTTTATCTCTGCAGGCATCGGTTCTTGCTCGATGACCTTGAGCCAGCTGTTTAACCTTTCGGTAAAACCTCCGAACTTCATTCCTGCTGTTGGCTCTCTCAACATCCTCGATATGACGCTTCTCATGCTCTCTCTTTTTTCTCCTGAGAAGGCGGCGTTCCTCTCTCCTCTTTTGCTCGTATAGAGCTCGCGAGCAGCTCTTGTCCTTCTATGCAGCGCCGCTTTGTATGCCTCCTGCTTGGCTGCATGGGCCTGCCTGCATTCTTCGTCAAATCAGGGGTTTCGTTTTGGTGGCTGTGTGAAAACCAGCACATTAGAGGCGGCATCTCTAACTGCTCTCTGGCAATGTTGCCACTGGTCTTCAATACTTGATGTTGGCGGCATAGGACTCCTTAAGAGGTTACTTGCCACTCGATCAGAGAAGGATCTGGCGATCTCTTGCGATTGTAGCCGTCCGACGTCGAATTTTCTTGCAGCATTTCCTTGTTTTGGCCGTTGTCGGGATATTCGTAGCACTACCTTGGCTACGACGAGGTAGTGGTCCGAGTCGATGTTAGCTCCTCGGAAAGTTCGAACATCTAAAATGCTGGACAAGTGCCTTCCGTCGATCGCAATGTGATCAATCTGGTTGACGGTTGATTGATCAGGAATCTCCATGTACCTTTATGGATGTTGAGATGAGGGAACCAGGTGCTTGCTACCACAACATTTCGCCCCGCAGCAAAATCGATCAGCCTGAATCCGTTATCGGAAGTGGTGTCGTGCAGGCTGTGCTTTCCGACTGTTCCACCAAAGATGTCCTCTTTTCCCAGCTTTGCGTTAAAATCGCCGAGGACAATTTTAATGTCATAACTAGGACATTGCTCGTACGTTTTGTCAAGGAGCTCGTAGAACTCGTCTTTGGTGTCGTCTTTTTTCTCTTCTGTGGGGGCATGCGCACATATGAGGCTAATGTTGCCGAATTTAGCCTTGATTCGGATTGTCGTGATGCGTTCGCTCACGCATTTGAAACTCAAGACTTTTTGCCTGAGTCTGCTTCCTACGACGAATCCGCATCCAAAGAGTCGCTGTTGTTGCTCTCGGTAACAATTACCATAGTAGATGTCGCAGTTTCTCATCCTCCTTTTGCCCGGTCCATCCCATCGCATTCCCTGGATAGCGGTAATATCTGCTTTGTAGCAGTTGAGGGTCTCCGCTAACTGTTCGGCAGCACGCGGTCTGTTAAGGGACCGTGCATATCCGAAAGTCGTTGTCCTTTGTACATTTGCTTGGGTCGTCATCAGTGTATCCGTCCGTTTCCGAGGCCTGTTGTTGCTTCGCAACTAAGATTTTTTCTACGTGGTCGGGAAGTCACCCCGACGCACAACCCCCAACCTGGAGTACCAGGCACTTGATGTGACTCCAAGTGCAAGAGCCGGAAAAACCGCTCCATTTACGGCCTGAGCTTCAAATAAGTCGAAGTAGCCCATAAAGGTGTTCACCAAGTTGTTCGGCCTAACTGGAACTGGAGACGCCACCGTTGATTCCAAAGAAGAAATTCATTCGCTGCCGTCCCTCGGTGGGAGTGCCTTGGTGGGAACACTCCTTCGTTGTGG
>CAKKXW010000001.1:105335204-105457181 GCA_920937365.1 Sphaerophoria rueppellii | reverse complement strand
ATCATAAAAACGTCAACTTCGTTTGAATTTTATCTCTTTTATTTCTCTTGAATAATAACTTAAAGTAAGTAACTGAATTTCTCCGGTCAATATCGTTAGTAACTTTAGGTGGTCCTTTTTAATAGAAAAATACATTTTTAACGAAAAATAAGTTTGCGAACTTATATTTTATTCTCAAAAAAAATTCTTTAAGAATTTTCCGGTCGATTGGTATATAAATTGCATAAGTAATCGAAAGAAAACTAAGTTAAATATCCATTCAAACATTTTTCCTGGTGGATTTCAATGATTGCTATAACTGGCCTCTTTAAGTCAATGAATGAAATTCAATAATAAGTTCTCTTTATTTTCTCTATTTTAAGTTTGCTTCAACTGCAAAAATACTATTCAACTGTTTTAAAAACTGAATTACTTTCTTCTTGGCACATAGTCATGCCATCTCCAATGCATCCTGCATAAGCCATAATGTGAGGCAAGACATTTTGTTCTACAACTCCAGAAAACAAATGTGCCCATGGTCCTGTTGAATGAAAAATATCATGAGATTAATTAATTATTATTTAAAGTATATAAATATAATAAACAATACCCGTAGCAAAAACAGCAACGTCTCCACCTCCATGTGTTTCATCTGCACTCGGGAATGTACTGGCGTACTTGAAGTCCTTGTCCACTTGAACGGTTAATACATGAATTACTATTCAGAGTTCCAATTTGAATTGAATATAGGTACTTACAAACATTAACATCACTGAGATCTAATCGGGTCTTGTCCTTATTGACATGTTGATAATAGCTCGGTCCATTAGCATAACTAAGGGTTGTATAAGGCAATCCATCAACATCACTCACTTCCGTGCTCAAGCCAAGAATATTGTTTCCTATATTTGGATATCCACTTATGGTCATTGTATGTCCATGATCCGAGCTAACAACAATCAAAGTGTCAGAAGCATCAGTAATGTCAACAGCTTTCTGAACAGCTTTCGACAATTCAACTGTTTCCATAAGAGCTTTGTGAGCAAGAGTCTCATGATGACCATGATCGATACGAGCTCCCTCTACAAACAAAAAGTAACCATTTTTGTTTTTCTGTAACATTCTTATAGCTGCTTCGGTCATTTCTTCCAAAGATGGATCTTCAGTTGGATCGGCATCTGTTTTGTAAGCCATTTCCAAAGGTGAAAAAAGCCCCAAAAGATAATCTGTATGATTATAATCCACAGCTAGTAGTTGGTCACGATTGAAAACAGTCTTTGCAGTTCCTTTCTTCGAACTCAACCACTCCTTAATTAAATTCCGACCATCAAGACGTTCACCTGATTTTTCATGAAAATCAACGGTTCCATTGGGCAAAAATCTTCTTGTTCCTCCGCCCAAGATCACATTGAACTTCTTGCCAACTTTGCCGTTAACCAATTGATCAGCAATGTCCTTGCACACTTCTGGATCTTGATCGTGTTGCATGACTTGAAAATCGCTCTCATAGTCCCGATGACCGACATGGGCAAATAAACCAGCTGGACTTGCATTTGTAACAGTTGTTGTCGTAACAAAACCAGTAGCTTTATGTGCACTCTGTGCCCATCCGGCTATTGATTCTACCTGATTGGCTGGATCCTGTCCAGCTTTACAATCGTTTAAAGTGACATTTGCAGTAACACCAATAGTTGCATAGTTCGCTTTAACACCACATAAATAGGCTGTTGAGGTGCATGCTGAATCTGCTACTTGTTTGTCCACGCAGAAGGTCTGTACAAAAAATAAAAACACAGTGAATCAAAAATACAATTACAAACATAAACGAAAAATAGATTAACCTTTGAAAGCCCAACAATTGGAAAGTTTTCAAATGACAGGTGACTCCTTTCACCAAGCTTCCCCTCCAGCTGTCCACTGTAAATACGAGCAGCGGAAACTGTGTCCAATGACATTCCATCGCCCAAGAAGAAGATAATATTCTTTGCCTTATTGCGGTTGTTACTGATTTTAAGTTTTTCTTTCAAAGCTTTTTGGGCATCTTGCAACCAAAACTCGGCTGTGTCCATTCCATTTTCAGCTGGAAATTTGGCATCGCGCCTAACTCGCGAAATAGTCGGGTGATGGTATTCTACAAAGATAACAAATTTACCTTTTGAATCTGCATGACTAAATTATTCTACTAGATGATTTTTAAGACATTTTGAACAAACATTAAACCAAGAAGTCATCAATATGAGAGGTTTTCTTAATCCCTTTCGTAGCCTGGAATAACAATTAAAGATTCATCTGCAAAATCCTATCCAACGTACTGTGTGAGCGTCTTAAACCTTTCTGCAACACAATAATCGGCACGTGCCAGTGTGGCTTTAGGCCAGGCAGAACAATGATAGACCAAATATTCACACTGAGGCAGATTCTGGAAAAAAACCAACGAATTTCAAGTTGAAACCCACCATCTTTTCATCGACTTTAAAGCTGCATATGATAGCATCCACCGCCAAGAGCTTATGATAGCGATGTCTGAATTTGGGATCCCGAACAAGCTGTACCGCATGACGCTTAACAATACGTAGTGCAGTGTGCAAATGGGTAACTGCTCATCGGAGTTATTCCAAACATGCGCAGGGCTTAGACAAAGAGATTCGTTGTCATGTGACTTCTTCAATATAGTGCTGGAGCAGATAGTGCGCAAGGCATGATGTGAGCACGGAAAACACTATCTTCAACAAATCCACCCAGCTCCTAGGCTATACGGACGACATTGACATCATCGGTCAATCCAAGAGAGCTGTGCTTGAGGCTTTCACAGCGATTGAAGAACAGGCGAAACTCGTTGGTCTTGAAGTGAATGAGGACAAAACAAAGTACATGCTATCAACAAACAAAGCAACATCCGTCCACCGCCTAGGACAAGACGTCACTGTTGGTGGCAGCAATTTCGAACTAGTTAAGGAGTTCACCTACCTTGGAACAAACATCAATCCCACAAATGACACCTTAGTGGAGATCGGAAGAAGAATTACGCTAGCGAATCGCTGTTGCTTCGGTTTGGCCAAACGACTGTGTTCAAAACTCCTCACTCGAAAGACAAAGTGTCTGCTATACAAAGCTTTGATTTAACCAGTCCTACTCTATACGTCGTCGAGTGTTGGATGATAATTAAATAGGAGAATTGATACTGAGCACTTCCGAAAGAAAAATCCTTCGACGGATTTTCGGTCCCGTATGCCACGATGGTGAATGGAGAAGAAGGTTCAACCGAAAACTGTATGAGCTGTACCAAGATGTGGATGTAGTCCAGAAGGCCAAGAAAAGACGACTACATTGGCTCGGCCACATCGAGCGAATGGACGACAACGCTCCAGCCATGAAAGTCTTCTCATCCTAGCCCCCAGGTTCGAGACGAGAAGGAAAACCAAACCTACGGTACAAGGACCAAGTGACTGTGGATGCCAGAGCGCTTGGTTTCGGCGACTGGAGAGTGTATGCGAGGAACCGTTCAAGATGGAAGGCTGCAGTATCTCAGGCTGAGATCTTTCATGGACTGTGAGCCGGATAAGTAAGTAAGTAGATTCATCTGCGTACAAAACAATAACTAAGTTTTCAATTCTGCTATTACTGCTGTCAAATTCAATGTCAAATGGAATTCTAAATCATCATATGCCTTGTATTGTAGCCTTTTTTACATTCCGTATTACCAAACGTAAGAGACGAGGAAGTTACTCTTGAATTTTTGAATTCGGAGTTCAACTGATCACAACGAACGTTTCAAAAGAACAATGCCAGTAAACATTTAATTTTGGATTCAATTCAAAACACAACACAATTTACAATGAAAAATGTATTTATTTTGTTCTAACTTGTTCGTTTTTTTCACTGCATGAAGTTCCGCTTTCGTAGTACAAACTTATCTGCAACCGCCACTACAATCACAACAGAATATGTTGCAAGGACCCTTTCCACAGCAGCTTCCTTCGGTTAAAGGTCCATCACGGCAAAGATATTCTCCATGGGAGTAGACGTAGTTACAGCAATCAGCACTTACTTGCATCATAACACTTGCAAACACAATTAAAATGGTTACCAAAATCACAAACTTCATCTTGAATACGTTTTTTTTTTCAATTGAAAATCACTATGGTCTTGTAAGATTGAACAACTGCAGTGTTCTGTTGCATTTAAAACTATTTATCTTGTATTTATATCAAGCCTTACGACTACACTCATCTGCCTTGTGGAGCAAGGTAGGTTGCACATGCACATATTTTTTAAATTATTCATAAAACCAAAAGACATCTCATAAATAGTAACAGCAAAATGTTCTACAGAAAAATTAGAACTTAATGAATATGATTATTTTAAAACATATAGTTACCTGCAATTCAACAAGTATAAATACTTGTTTTCAGTAGGTGAGAATTAAATTAAAAACAAGTTCCATTTATTGTAATTTTGTAATTTAATTATTGTTTCTCGTGAAATATTAGTAAATCACTACAATTAATCCACGTTTTGTAAAACATTTAATATTCAATCCATTTGAAATAAAATGAAACACAGTTTTATTCGACGATAGTGAATATGTTTATTCTTTTTAGTATTAATCGAATATTTTCTTTAATAAAAAAAAAAAAAATAAAAAACAAACAGACAAACAGAAGGAATCATATAAATTGGCCTTAAATTTCTGAGAAAATGATTTAAACTGACCAATTGTGACATCAATATAAAAATAAAAGAACCAACGAAATTCCGTGTAAAAGTAAATGATTAAGTTACCGAACTCCCTATCATGCGGTTTCAAACAATATAGTACAAAGTCTTCATCACCAGAACGTACTGTATGAAAACTTATTTAGAGTTCCAGAACAAAAAAAAACTAATGGCTTAAACACAAACACGCTTTAGTATCGGCCGCTCTAAATGACCGAGCCATCTGAGTCTCTGGACCTTGACCCTTCTGGCTAGAGTTCGCTGTTATTTCTTCTTCGCAATTCCCCTTCAATGCCAAAGATGACCCGAAGAAATTTTCCTCTCGAAACAGCCTAAGGCACTTTCATCCGATTTTGTCAAGGTCCATGCTTCTGCACCATACATCAGGACTGGGATGATTAGAGTGTTGTACAATTTTACCTTAGTTTCTCTCGAGAGGGATTTTCCACTCAATTGCTGCTTTCTTAGCCCAAAGAAACAGCGATTAGCAAGAGTTATTCTTCGTCTGATCTCGGCGCTGGTGTTATTGCCCGTGTTTAAAGCGGAGCCTTGGTAGACAAACTCCGCTAATACCTCGAAGTTGTATGCGCCTATTGTGACGTTCTGTCCGAGCCGTCGGATGGGTGTCGTTGGGTGTCCTTCCTCGAAGACAGCATATACTTCGTTTTTCCCTCATTTACCGCTAAACCCATTTTTGCCGCTTCTGTCTCAATTCTCACAAAGGCTCCATTGACATCATGCTGTGTTCTTCCCATTATATCAATATCATCGGCGTACGCGAGAAGTTGAACAGATTTTTGGAAGATAGTGCCTCTGATGTTGAGGGTATAGTTCTGCACTATCTTCTCAAGAACGAAGTTAAAGACAGTGCATCGCCTTGTCTGAATCCTTTTTTGACGTCGAAAGATTCCGTAAGCTCGTTGCCAACCTTGATGGAGCAGCGTGAGCTCTCCATCGTCATTTTGCACAAGCTCGTTGCTTGGCAGGGATGCCAAAACTAGACATAGCTTTATACAGTTCGTCTCTGTAGATGCTGTCATACGCGGCCTTAAAATCGATGAAAAGGTAGTGGGTATCGATTTGGAGCTCATAGGTCTTTTCCAGGATCTGCCGCAACGTGAAAAATTGGTCGATGGTTGACTTTCCTGGCCTGAAGCCACATTGATAAGGACCAATCAGATTGTTGACCAACGGCTTCAGACGTTCAAATATTATTGCAGATAGGATCTTGTAGGCGATGTTAAGTGGATTGATTCCTCTGTAGTTGGCGCAGTTTAGAGGATCTCCCTCTTTCAGGATCAGGATCGAATGTAATGTTACGTTACGTTATTCCAAACGGAAGCTCTAGTTCAAATATGCTAAACATTTGTTTTGTCTGACAGCTGTAAAAAAGGTTAACAAACAAAATTCATTTATTTTTGGAAGGATGGCGGAGGGAGAACTGTCAATCAAATCAAACTCGAAGCGGGTGCATCGTAAGGCAGACGAAGACGAAGGTAGAGCATGTTTTGTGTTTTAGACATAAAAACTGAACCAAAAACAAGCTTCAGCTTAGGCTTCGTCTGCGTTACGATGCACTCGCTTCGAGTTAACTTTGAATGACAGTTCTCCCTCCATCACATCATCATCCCTTCAAAAGCCAGCTTTGCCACTATACTCTTTCGAAGTAGATTTACTTCGTTTTTTGAAAAACTTTGAAAATCTACTACCTACCTACTTCGCACCATCGAGAATTCCTTAATAATCTACTTCACTTAGAAAAAACTTAATTCGATTTTACTTGATATTTCTAAAATCCGCTTCGATTAACTCATTAAGTACCTTATTTTATGTCCTCAATTTATAGTGAAAAATTGCATACCTTCATTATACTTCTCTTATTTTCATCAGGAAAATAGATAAGCGACATCTGCAATGAAAATTCTATCCTTATACACGAACAATAAGCGGACACAGTTTACAAATACGAAATGTCAACATTTCATACAAATACGCAAAGTATGAGTTACGTACTTGTATTGAATTGTTTAATATTTTAGGCCGTGTATCGCACGTTAAAATGTGTGCATTAAAATGTTGATTGAATTTAATCACTATTGTCATATTTTATCCTGCTAGTTATTATTAAACACATTTTATCCACCATGTAGTGTCAAAATTAAATCAAACATTTTTACACTATTTGGGAACGATCCAAATTGTAGATCTGTCTGTATAAACTTTTGATAATAACTGTATGTCCCACTTTGAGTCAATGCATCCATGGCCAGTATCTTAATATACCCTATTTTAAAATCTTCTCGCTTTTTCTCAATCTACTTCGCTTTATTCCCAAATCTACTTCGATTCCTTTTTTTCAAGTGGTAACGCTGCTCCCAAAATAAATGAATTTTGTGTGTGTACTTTTCTCTTAAACAGCTGTTGAGCTGTCAGACAAAGCAAAAGTTCAGCAAATTTGAACTAGAGCTTCCGTTTGGAGTCACATTACGTAACATTACTTTCATTTCCTTACGGTTGTCAAACAAAGCGTGAGGTCGAAGATTCATTGTGATAGCAAGCATTGAATCATTGAATAAGAAGTACAGGAAGGGGTCTTATGAACAAGAATTGAAGCATTTTTCTAAGTAGTGTGAGTTTCACAAACACAAACGCATTACAACAGGGCTGGTCTGCAGTTGAATGAATTGATTTTGCTTCAACTTTTTTTTTCAATCCCAATTCTTTTTTAGGAAGCATGGTGTTTTAACACTAAAGGTGCACTGCACGGTTTTTAATGTTTAATTTTTTTATTTTCCAGTACATTTTCTTGATTTTTCATCCGTAATTCATCACGTTTATTACGCCTATTGTAACACAACCGACAAATAAAAACGTTTCAAAACACGATGGAAGAACTATTCAAAACAACCGTGCACACTACGGGAACTCAACGAATTGCAGCGCCTTACCATCACGAACAGAAATAATACACCCCTGAACTCGACTGACAACACAGTCAAAGTTTGACAGCACATACCCTAAAAATTGATAGCACATACCTTAAAAATGGACATCATCAGACATTTTTGTTGCTTCACTCACGTAAACTGTACATGTAGCTAACACCGCTTCCTGTACTTCTTATTCAATGCATTGAATTCCTATAGCTGAACTCCTAAACGTCAGGCGAAGCTGAAGCTGAAGCACCTTTGTGATTCAACCTTAAGTGTGTTTGTGTTTTAGCCTTAAGTGTCTCAAAACAATTAACTGTTAATAAAATTACAATGTGCTGCATATAAATCAAGAGGATGAATAAGATAAATGAAATTACTCTTTGGAATTGCATTCCCTTTTCAGACAACCACATCAGCGTTGATATGAAACGAAGAATCACTCTTGCCTATCGCTGCTTCGTTGGACTCAGAAAGCAATTGAGTAGTAAAGTCGTCTCTCAAGCAACTTAAGTGTCACTGTACAAAATCCTCCTAATGTATGGTGCAGAGACATGGATGCTTCGAGGGAAAACTTCTTCGAATGATTTTAGGTGGAGTCTGCATAAATGGAGAATGGAGACGAAGGTTCAATCAAGAACTATGCGAGCTGTTCAGCGATACTCACGTAGCCAATTAAAGGTTAAGGTCCAACCACTTAGATGGCTAGGTCACGTAGAGCGAATGGAAAACAAAGCTCCGACCCGCAGAGTCTTCGAAATCAACCCGGAAGGGCGACGCAGAAGAAGAAGACTGCGACTCAGGTGGATCACACAGGTAGAAGAGGACCTGAACCAATTTGGCGTGTGAAACTGGAAACAGCTAGCTAGGGACCGAGCTGGCTGTAGACATTTGTTTGATGAGGCCCTGGTCTGACCTGGACTATAGCGCCACCATAAGTAAGCAAATAACTAAGTAATAGCATTCACGAGCCGTGGCCCATTTTCTTATTTTGAAAATGAGCACGCACCTACATATATTTATATATCGTTGGAGGTTCTAAGAGTTCTTAGACTCTTAAGCTTTGAAATCCGTGCATGAGCTTGGATATTTAAGAATGAATAAACTGCGAACTTAAATTTAAACGTGCAATTGACGTAGCAAAACAAGTGACAGCTAATTTACGATACTTTTATGTTAAACTTGAAGAAAATAATACAAAGTTCCTCGTAACTTTATTGCAATCAAGCTAACAGAAAACAGCAAATCGCATTTAAGCTAGGGTATAAGTTTCATAGAAAATGTGACATTGTAGCAAGAGAAACCGATAAGCGGCAATAAATCACTTACTAATAACATACCTATAGAGAAGTTATCGTTCGAACAATAAACAATCACTTGCAACTGTCTTACTACCGAACGTGCATCGTCGTCGTCGTTAAATCTTGAAGTAAATCTGTCATTTTCATTTCAATCCAACACCCGCAGATCTGCACAGCAATAGAGTCATTGAACTTTTCTACGCTTATCCCAAACTGGCTTCATAGTTCATAGTTTCCGAACAAAAACTGGATTATAATCTAAAGGCACGTGTCAAGTTTAAATCTAGATCTATAAGCAAATACTTCCACCCAACTGGATGTTTAAATTGTTGGTCATTGAAAAACGTTTATATGGTAATTAGTTTCTTATAATTAATAGTATTTTGTGGCTGTCTACCTTCTATGATAGTTATTATTACTTTTTTTTCAACAAAAATAGATTCAAGATGAAAATTCTTGTTTAAATGTTATCATAGTTTGTATTGCAATTGCATGCGCATGTCGATTTGTAATTTGTATTTGAATATTCGACGGTATTGCAATTATTTATAAAACGTAATTTGTGATCCAAGGCAAATCAGTTCAAGAAACTTTGTTTAAAGAACCAGTGGTAGTTAATTTATAAAAATAAATCATTGTCAACGTTGTTTTCAACTACAACAATAACAACAAAACACTTTGGGGAAATCCAATAGCCTCTCAAGTCTCATCACTCCCAAGTTCTATCACCATATAATATACACTCTCAAAACGGTTAGAGGAATAATGACTGCCAACACCAACACACGCTTTGATTGTATGTGTTACTCTTTGCCTCAACATTTACGAGTTCATCACAATGAAGTTATCTCGAGCTTCACGTTTCAGTGAACGTTATGTTACAAATATTAATGTGACACAAAACAGACGCTCTAGTTTATGATTCACATGACGCTCAACAGCTTTACAAAAATGTCAGCAAACAAAATTAATTTGTTTTTGTAGGTATAATGATGATGGAGGGAAATAATATATGTCATACAAAGCAAACTCAAAGCGGTTGCATCGTAACGTAGACGAAGGCGTTGTGTTTCCGCCAAAGAGGCAAAGACCATTTTGGTCTCTTCTTTGCATTTTGCAGGTTTTGTGGTAAGTTTTTACAACATGCAAATTTAAACGTCAAAGTATTTTATCCGCCATAATACTGTCAGACAGTAACGTATACGTAGCGTTAGCAGATTGCCGGACTCTATGAGTCATACCTTAAGTCAAGCATGCGTAAAAAAATTATACTTCGAAAAAACTGGTTCAGATTATCTTTCTTAGATTGATAATAATTTGCAATATAAAGATATAAGAATAGAATGAATTGCAAAACTAGTTAAAATAAATTTCGAAGAACAGGTAGTTTCAATCGTAATGTTAAGCTTACACATATGGGTTTCAATCAAAATTAACACATGCTCTTAAGAGTCAAGGCAAATAGTGTTCGTTGTTCTCATCATATAAAAACAAGTTACATTGCAATAGCTTGGATTATTTTCTATTAGATATTGAACTAGCGAGCAGCTAAACGGTTTCAACTGCTCATAGCTGTTGTCCTTGTGATAGATGTACTGCATAATGCGGAAAGATTGTATTATTTGTAAGAGTAAATTTCACAGGATATTAGGTCCGTTCTTTTAATTTTTCGGCAGTTTTTGTAAAAACTGTCAAAAATCGATGAGTGGGAATGGTCAACAAAATTCAATGTATTTCTTATGGTTTGACAGAAATTATAAAAACTGCCACAAGACATTTTTGTGGCTAAGAACGGCAGATAGAGGAAATATTTTTCTCCTTCAAAAGTAACAGTACTTACAAAAATCGGGAGTAAAAGAACAGAAAAGTGGGACAATTTGGGAGTAAAAGAACAGACCTAATATAAACGTATCGTTGCATGAAAGTGTTCACAAATTTTCTGCTCCATAAAATTTTGATTTATCACTTAATGATAAGTAGGTATAGTTATATAAATTTTGGACAGACAGCGGATTAACAACAATGATAGCCGCGTTTTTTCACTACTCGGTAGCCAGCACAGTAATCAAGTGCGAATAAAACGCTCCAATTTGTATGGCAATGGTTACATAAAAATTAAAAAAAAGGACCTGAGGGTTGCGTCTCGGATAGAGAGAAATAGCAAATACTTGAACCTAAGAGATTTTATTTCGCAAATCATTAGTTTCGCGTAGCAAAATAGTACTGCTTAACGCCACCATAAGCGCTGCCTTCATTTCAATAATTGAAAGCTCTATCGCCGGCACAACTGTCATTTTTCACTGGCCTTTTTAACGACTGCAATTCTGCAATCTAGATTGTTGTTGTTTGCCAAGGGAAGTTTTGCTGTGCTGGCCACTGAATAGTGAAAAAAACACGACTGATGTAACGATTTGCGTGTGTCTCAAGGAAATACCCGTTGATAAGGAAGTTGGTACAAGGGAAATTATTTTTCAAGTAATTTTCAATTAAACCACAAGAATTGAAAAAGTATGACACTTGCTTAATTCACTAGCATTCTATATTTTTCCAAATTTCGCCATACAGCATCACGCTGTTAAATAAATTAAATTTGAAAAGATTGTGATCACTGGTCACATTGCAGTTAAACTGGTAACAAATTTGTTTTTGTTTTTTAATTACACACTAGCAAACACGTTTGCACACAAAACTTTAAATACTTTTTGTTTTTTTTTCTGTAATAAAAAATGCAAAATTCTTTATTATTATTATTTTCTTTTTAATTGTTGACAACAGGTTTTTTTTAAATATAAAATTGTTTGATTCCAAAATAAATCAAGTTCAGGAAGAAATAATGTGTAAAATTATACCTTAATGCAGCAGCTTTAGTAAATCGTTCTTTACAATTATGTATTATACTTAGTCTCTGTCAATAATAATAAGAAGAAAGATTTTATTTATGCTTTTAGAAAGAAGTTCGGCAGTACCCTTGGAAGATGAAATAAAAATTGTATGGGCACGAGCAGGATTCGAACCCACACGTTCTGCGTATCAGCCAACGCACATACAACCACGCCACGGGCACTGGTAGGTAGGTAGAAATGGCTGTCCCACTTCCGTGTAGGACACAATTAGCGCTGAGTGCGCCGTTTCGATACCATACCTCATGAGATTCTGAAAAGATTTGGATGGGTTAGGAAGGATGTATATTTCGCACGTACAATCCTATACATAATGTAGTATTAATCTCCCTACACTACGGCCTATTGTCTCATAGTGCCATCTAGTTTAGGAGAGAAAAATGGGGGGCGCTTAAGTCAATTTGTGTTATTGAGGTATAAGATTATGTCTTTGACCTTGAATTCTGAGAGTTCCTCAATACCGTTGAAGAATTCTTTACCTAAATGGAGTGCTCTTTTCCTAGCCAAGGCCGGGCAATGGCAGAGAAAGTGTGGGACCGTTTCCTTTTCATTCTGGTCCTCACAGCTACGGCAGAAGGAGTTATGTGGTATACCCAATTTTGCCGCATGCTCCCATATGGGCCAATGCCCTGTGCAGGTAGCAACAATTCTGGTCATGCCTTGGTTTGGAAATTAAATTGATTGATTTGGGTTTGTTATAGGCCGGTCAGATTTTCCTAGATATAACGCAACTCGTTAAACTATTCCACCTATGATTAGCTTCTGATGTGTATTTGGTCGGGATATTGCCCTTTACAACTCCAAGAGGAGCATATACTCTCACTGCCAATGAGTTGGGAAGGGCTGATCCTTCCCTAACTAGCTCATCGTCATCCTCATTTCCCTCATAGACACTAGCCCGGTATCCAGATTAGAGTGACGCTCAAATCGAGTCCCTTGAGTGCCTCTTTGCATTGCTGGACTAGTTTAGAGGATGATTTTGATTCTGTCGGCTATTTTTAATGGCTATACAAGCTTGCCTTATCGCTAACAGTTCTGCCTGGAATACACTGGCAAAATCGGGAAGTCTATAGGATTTTGAAATATTAAGAGATTCACAGAAGACACCTGCATTCCATCATTGAACCATCCGTGAAGAAAGTTGTGTCAAAGTCTTCCGTCACATCGCCTTGCTCCTAGTCGATTCTTGACGGGAGCAAGACTCTAAACTACTTTGAGGTGTTTAGGATAGGGATGCAGTAATCGGTGATTGTAGATAGGATGTCTGATGGTATCAGGCTAGTTTGGTTGCCGTCTTGCCGTGCCAGTAGGATCTGGTTTTCAAGCAGCCTATTTCTTTGAGTCTCAAGATACTGCAGGACACAATCGGAAGAAAATCCAGGATGGCGTTTTTTTTTTTTTTTTTTTATAATGAGCACACACTCAAGGGGTTTTTATACCCTTTTTATGCCATAGACACAGTGAGTACTTTAGGAAAGAAGGAAGGGGCGAGAGAGGAGGTGCCGGTGTACATTGGTTTTAAATTCCTGAACATTGCAATGATCGGGAAAAACAGAGTGTGGAAGAGAGTTCCACATTCGCGTAGTACGGCTAAAGAACGATTCTCTATACTTGAGCGTACGACCGAAATTGGGCTCGAGTGTAAACTGATGGGCATTCCTGGAAGCGCGGGTATTACGGTTGAATTGTTTAAGGGGTGGAATGCAACTGGCTATTTCTCTAGAGCATTTACCGTAGAAGTAACGATAAAACAGAGAGAGACACGAAACGTTACGACGGTGGTCTAAAGTGGTGAATGCATCAGTGATCTCTCTATCACCAATCATTCTTACAGCTCTTTTTTGAATTCCATCCAAGAGGCTTAAGTAAGTAGCTGGAGCACCAGCCCAGAGATGTGAATTGTACTCAAGCTTTGGACGGATATAGGTTTTATAGATGATAGCCAGATCAGACGGGGAGAAGAATTTCTTGCACCGTCTTAAGAAACCCAAACATCTTGCGGCATTTTTGGCGACATCGCGTATGTGTTCGGACCACAAGAGGTGGTCAGTGATGCACATACCGAGAATCTCGAGATGTTCGGTCTCATTGATGCAAGTGCCACTCATGGACAGTGGCAGAGGGGGTATATCTCGCTTCAACGATACAGACAGCATTGAGTTTTCGAAGCATTAAACTCTACACGGTTCTT
Source organism: Sphaerophoria rueppellii (assembly GCA_920937365.1). Lineage (NCBI taxonomy): Eukaryota > Metazoa > Arthropoda > Insecta > Diptera > Syrphidae > Sphaerophoria > Sphaerophoria rueppellii. The sequence goes on along the minus strand of CAKKXW010000001.1, from coordinate 105,443,164 downwards.
AATTCCCCATTGGACAATGCTGTTTAAGTCAGAGTTTAATGAGCTTATCATATTTTGCCGTTGCAGTTCCACATCCGAAGAGCAGGGATGTGAATCTGGAAACGAATATGAGAAGCTTAGGGTACTATCGTCAGCGAAACAATTTATTGGATTAGAAGTAACAGACAAGAGATCATTAATAAAAATGATAAAGAGGGTTGGAGACAAAACGGAGCCCTGGGGCACACCAGCATTTATATTGTGGGTTTCAGACTTGAATCCGTCCAATACAACTTGTATTGAACGATTCGAAAGAAAGTTTCTAATCCAACGAAGTAGGGATTCATCGATTCCGAAGGCACGCATTTTCGATAAGAGAGCAAGATGCCAGACTTTATCAAATGCCTTTGAAATATCAAGTGCAACAATCTTACTTTCTCCAAAACGATGTAAAGATTTGTTCCACTGTTCGGTGAGATAAACCATCAAATCACCAGTGGACCTGTTGCTGCGAAAGCCGTACTGCCGGTCATTAAGAAGCTTTCGGTCTTCGAGATATTTCTTAAGCTGATAGTTTATCAGCGTTTCCATGACCTTAGAAAGAAGGGACGTAAGTGCAATCGGACGATAATTGGAGGGAGAAGAAGATTCGCCTTTTTTTGGAATAGGCTGGACAAATGCTGTTTTCCAACTACTCGGAACGAGCCCAGAAGAATAGGATAGATGGAAAAGCTTACGCAACGGTTTTGCCAGCGTGGAAGAACACCTCTTCAGAATAATAGCGGGGATACCATCCGGACCAGCGGATTTATGTATGTTGAGATCCTTTAATACTCTCGCCACAGCACGAGTGCGGAAGAAGATTTGTCCCATGGAATCATTGACGCGCTCAAGAACTGGAGGAGTCATGACACTCTCTGGCAGCGAAGAATTGGCGGCGAACTGCCTAGCAAAAAGGTTAGCTTTCGCAAGCGAGCTAACAACTGGAGTGTCATTGTCAACGAGCGTAGGGACCGAGGAAGAAGAAGAATTCTTCATGTTTTTTACAAATGACCAAAAATTCTTACTGCCTTTGGGACATTGCAGTATTTTTTGCCTTAATTTTTGGTCATGTAAAAATTTGGTCCGTCGAATATGGGCATTGCAGGCCTTCCTGGCTTGTTTAAACTTGTTCCGGTTTTCCTCAGTTGGGTTGGCTCTAAAACACCGGAACTTTACTTCTTTTTCCCTGATAACCTCTTTACAGCTTGAATCAAACCATGACTTTTCCTTGGGTTTGATGCTTTTAACCCTATTCGGGATAAAAGTTTTCATTCCCAAAACAATCATATTAGTAATCATATCTGCGCTGGAGTCTACGTCACTATCGAGGAAGCATAGTGACCAGTTAAAGATCCGGAAAAAGTTGTTGAGACCGTCCCAGTTGGCTTTCTCGTATTGCCACACGGTTCTCTTCGGAGCTCTTTCTCTAACTGGATTAGCTTGACACGAGAAATTTGCAGATATAATACTATGATCTGATCTGCCTAGAGGCGTTAATACACTGATAGTGTATTTATCAGGGTCAGACGTAAGAAACAAGTCAAGAGTATTTTCCGCTTGGCCATTAATGTCCGATATTCGAGTGGGCTCGGTGACAAGCTGAGATAGGTGGTTAAACTCAGCAAAGATCTCAGCACACATTCCTTCGGGTGTTGTCTGGCCCGAATGGAGAAGCCACGAAGAATTGTGTACATTGAAATCGCCCGTAATAACGATTTCAGTGTGAGGATACAGGGAAACAATTCTTTGGATGGAGTCAGACAGAGCATCAAATTCACGAGAAGTTGAAGCCCTGTCCAAATTTGGGCTTCGATAAAGAAAACAATAGTGAATGATGTGCTTATTTATGGTAAGCTTTAAGTGCATCTGTTGGGCAGGACTAGATTGCCCCTGATATACCTACGCAAGCATTTGTTTACTATTGTAAGCTTTGCTGAGAGCGGGCCACCACACAATGGAACTGTAAACAAGTATCGCCACGGGCACTACTTACGTATAGGCTCAACTTCTTTTTAGAAAATTCCTAAAGTCAACAAAGACACATCAAACTAACAAATAGAATCGACATGATTTAAAATTATTGTAATACTCTTGTTTTGAAAATCTTTCTTCTATATAAAGTTGTAAGATTTGTCCGGCCTTACAACATTTTAGTAATTAAATTTTGAATTATTGCCGAGAAAAAAGTTTGAAATACTATTTTAAAATTGCAAAGGTTTTTGTTTTTTTTTGTATTCATTCAATTTTTTTATTATTATATTAATCTTTCTTTACTTTTTTGAGGAAATCTTATTCATGCTATACCAAAAAAATTGCCTTATGTTAAAAAGATACATTTTCAAAAGAAATGTATTTAAGAAAAAGTTTAAGAAAAATAGTACCTATAAGTGTTTCTTAGAAATTTTGAGTTTTCGTTTTTTGGCTATAAAACGAGAAGCCCAACTCTTGAAAATTAAACTTGAAAATTGCGAAGTTTTCAAGCCGTTTGTTTCAAAATTTAAATTAAATTTAAATAATAGTCTGTAGGTCTGAATGCAGACAAATAGACGGAATCGTTGGACCAATTTATTTGGCTTTTCTATCATCGTAATATCATTCGAATCTGACTTTTTTTACGAATGCAAAACTTGCTATAGATATAAAACTAGAGGTAAGTCGAAAGTAAACGCATTTATTACCTTTATTAACACATTAAATATTTTTCACAATCTCCCAAAAATCACTAGGTTAGGTACATAGGGCGAACATGTAATTTTCGACCTCGTTCAAAGTTTCAATGAATAATTAACGGGCACTTTTTTCAATCAAAATTAAACTTTGTCACAATTTCCAAAACAATTTTCTTTTGTTTAGTTGTGCGTAAATTGAAATTCACTGTAGACCTATTATTGGTATTGTGTTTGCTTAAGTTTTTTTCTCTGTGATAAAACGATATTATTTCAGTTAATTTAAATTTTTTTTGTGCGGTTAAGTGAGTAATTACCGCTAATTTGTGTTTTCTAATCACTTTCAGTATTGTTTATATTGCATTTAAATAAATATTTAAATTTTATGCCAAACACCTGGCTTACACTGATATCTATTTGATTTCGTTACAATTAAGAATTTCCTTAACAACTTCTAATATTTGTAACTAACAAATATAATCGCAAAAGTATTTTAAACACTTTCTCTTTCAAGAAGAAAACACTTAACGAACAAATTCTGACTTACCATGAGAATATGCCAAATTCGCCAAAACACCAAAAATAAATCCGACAGTTAACAAACCGTTCATTTTTGAAACGTGAACTAAACAAAGCGAAATCGGAAGCAGAAGTGATAAGTATTTGTCAACGTTTCTCAAATTTAAGCTAAACTTTATTTTATGGGATTCTAACTACTCAAACCGTAACCGGCAACGTGTTATCAAACAGTGGAATGAAATGAACAAAAAACTAACCTTAACATTCAAAGACCAGCGGTTATAAGGAAATAAAAAATCCGTTTTTTTTTTTAACTCTGTTAAACGAACAAACAATCTTGAAGCATTTTTGAATTAACTGATGTAAAATGTAATTACCTCAAACCTATTTTAAACTTGAATTATTCTATAATATATCCCACTGTTCTGGAGAAATAATTTCGTCTAACGTCGTTATTTGCTGCTATATACCTCCAATGGATATGCTCATTTTCGGCAAAACAAGTTTGTTTTAATATAATGACAAGCTATTAACTTGGAACTTGAAGTTATTGAAAAAAAGTCTATGCATAAAGAAAAAAAACAATAAAAGAAATTTCATTTGATTTGTGCACAGATCGAATAATGAATAAAACTAAATCTTAATTTTTAATCTAGGTTTACTTTATATTTGCTTATTTAATTTTTGTTGAATAAATTTGAATAAACAGTTAATTTCTTATTGCTTGAGGTAGGTAAGCAATGGTATAAGCAATATATTGTTGTAAGTTACTCGAAATTGGGTCAGAGTCAGAAGATATGTATGCTAAAATTGTAACTCTTAAAAAACTTGAATATAACATGTAAGTACTTTTTATCGTTTTTATTTTTCTATTTAAGTTCTTTTAGCAGGGATGTTAAAGTTTTTATTTTCAATAATTTTGTAGAACCTGGGCCCTATTGCACCAACCACTTTTCACTTTTCACTTTGCAACTTTTCACTTCAACTTTGCAAATTCTGTTTCACCAAACGCTAATTTGCAAAGAGGAAATTATTTTTTTGAAAAGTAAACAAAAAAATCCTTCTTTGCAAATTTTGTTTCACCAACCACAAATTTGCAAAGTGAAAAGTACTTTTCTGAAAAGTGAAAAGTTTTGTGAATTTGCAAAAATTCTTCGATTTCGTTTCACCAAACGTTTAAACTTTGCACTTTGCGTTTCAAATACTGAAAAGCTTTTCAATTATTTGCAAAGCAAAAATTTCATTTGCGGTTGGTCATTTGTCTTGATAAGTCCTTATAATTATGAATATACAGAATATATAAAAATAGACTTAGGTTTGTACAAGTTTCTATGTTTGTGTGTACATATAAAGTCCGATATGGACTCCGAAACAGCCAAGCCGATATTTATGAAATTTTCATGGTAAAGTTTCGTTAAGGAGTCGGACAACTTGAAAAATCAAACATATTATCTACATAGATTGAAAACTTCTCTTTTTGCGTGAAATTTTTTTTTTGAAAATTGCTTATATCGAATGGAAAAATAGAAAGTTCTTGATGGAGGACTCGGAAACCTCATTGGTTTTCCAAATAAAAATTGCATGGAATTGTAGGATGTAGGTGCATTTACAATAATTAGAAAAATGAATAATTAAAATGTAAACGAAAAAATGAAGTTCGTTTTTGCATAATACATTAAAAAATACTTTTTCTATTTTTAAACACTTCCAAAACAACTACATTTTTGGCGTTCTTGTCAACATTGTTTTGTAAAATCTTCACTTTTCTTACTTGCGACGTATTGAATATATGGCAGTATTGAACTCGTAAAAAAGTTGAGATTTTGTGCAATGTGACATTTCAATGATGGAGAAGTCGAAAAAAATGGGTCCATCGATTTCGTTTATCTGTCTGTCAGTCTCTAAACGCACCTACAGCCTTAAACAGTGATTCGATTGATTTTTTTAAAGTACGTATATATTGCCATAAATTATATTTTGTATTAAACACATTTTCAAAAATTTGTTTGCATTTTTAAAAAAATATCCTTAAACTTTTTTTTTTAAAATTCTGTATCTCGTAAACGGATCAATATTAAAAATCGAATTTGCATTATAAAATGTATACATATTCTTTAACATTGCATACCCAAATCAATTTTAAAACGTTTTTGAACTTTTATATATACAAAATTGCTAAAAAAAACGCTATAAGATTTTTTTTTAATTTAAAAATCAACAATTTTTTAAAAAATCTTATGACGTCAATTTTTTCAGAAAAAATGTATTATTGAGATACCTTCATATTTCAATTTAAATTTTTATTTATGAATATTAATAACATGTTTTTATTTTTGTCTGTTTTTTATGAGTTATAATTTGGAATATACATTTTTTATTTCATCACTAGCGAACGGAATTGTTTTTGTTTATTTTTGTAATTTGTAATAATAACGACAAGAAGCTCAATCAAATCATTATAAATATTTGACTTTGCAACTTTGCAAATTACGACTGAAAATGAAAAGCTACATTTTAACTTGGTGAAACGCCCACACTTTTCACTTTGCAAAAAAACATACAAAATTGCAAAGTGAAAAGTCAGGAACTTTTCAGTTTTGGTGAAACACTTTTTACTTTTACTTTGCAGAAAATCATTATTTTGAAAAGTTGCAAAGTGAAAAGTGAAAAGTTGTTGGTGCAATAGGGCCCTGGATTCCGGATTGCCAGAAGGCAAATCTGGCTTCAATGTTAATTTCTTAGATTATCACTATGGACAGTAAATTGACGTTTTAAGAATCAACTGTACATTGCGAAGATTAAAATTCAAAAAATGACAAGTTCGGATGCTAAGATTCCCAAGAACCAGCCTGTAATTTCTTCAAAGATTTTTGAGTGCATGTGTTTCCCGGCTGGACGCATCAGTTGAGAACAGGATGACACCGACCCATAGTATGGCACGAGAGCGGTAGCATTTCGTACAAGTGGAGTTGACCCCGAAAATTGTGAGGAAGAAGCTATTAGGGAGCGTCTTTCTCTCTCTGAAGCTTGTCGCTGATTGGCTGTAAGGTGGTAAAAAAACGTCAAAATCAATTTTGTTGTTGTCTTACATGGTGACGTGAAATATCGCCAAACGAAATAAGGCCGAATTCGAAAAATTTGGCATTATTTCTTTTTTAAAAACGAAATAACGCCAAATTCTCAATTTGACATATTTCGATTAAGAAAATGAAATAATACCAATTTGGCAGTATTTCAATTTGAAGTTATGCAGAATTAGGTCGGAAGTCAGAAGTCCTACTTATGTGGGTCACTATTATTATCTATTTTATCTTCCATCGGGACTTTTGGTCCTATATGGAAAAGAAGTGTTTTATGAGAATCTATAACTTTATTTGTACTCGTCAATATTATATGGAAACAAAAAATGTCCATTGTTAAAATAAAACAAAAAAACGTGTATAAACATAATTACAAAATATATATGTATTTACAAAGGTCTTATAGATACAAAGGTCCATATAATTCAATTCATTTTTCAAGCCTGCTGTTGTTTCCTTTATTTTGGAAAAGGAATCACCACGCACTTTTGTAATGCAAGCTAGAGTCTGGTGAGCAGGTGCCGCATTGCAATGATTCATTTTGAGCATATTTTTCACCTTCGTCTTAGGATGATGACGATCTGGAATACATATATCGATTTGGTTTGATTGGGAGCGAAGCGAGCGGAAAAAATTTTGCCCAAAAAAGAGAATCAATTTGGGGTGTGAAAATAAAAAAATTCGCGCGAAAATTTTTTCCGCTCGCTTCGCACGCTAGTAATTAGGTACTGTACCAGCTACATGTTTTGGTTCAAGCAACAAATCCTTTATTGAAATAACATAACATAACAACTTACATCTGCATCCACTTGATGCAAGAAAACTGAACATCTTTCTGATGTAGCTGTTAATGCAATTGAAACAGCTCGGTTATTTAAGGTGACAAAAGATGCTATAAGATGAAACTGGGTTCAAGTACAATTAGCTTGTAGAAAGCTCTACTCTAACCGAACACCACAGAAGAACGTTTGCATTGGGAAGAGTTTCCTTTAGGTCACATAGACTTAGAACTGTCCACTCAATTTATTGTTTTTCAAAATGTTTTAAGCTTATAACGAAGGTCAGAAACCCCGAATTTTATTTCTGGACAGGTCCCAAAATAGAATTCGGCACTTATGTCCCACCATAATTATTGAGCGAAAAAATAAATAATTATATTTAGCTTGTAAAATAATGTTCATATTCAATAAATTGGTTGAATTTACTAGATATTTTAATCGAATTATAATAAGTTACTAACATTCCTCGTAAAAACCTGTATAGTTCAATTTCATGCTGGGAAACAATTCCATCAAAAAACTGTGCAGTTATTTAAAAAGTGGAGCAGATTCCCGTGAAGTTATTTCCCTGCACCGATTTCGAATATTAAAATATTTGGGGTTACTTCCATTATATTTTTGGCCTTATTTCTTTTATAAATTGAAATAAAGCCAAATTGGTCGTATTTCGTTTTGAAAAACGAAATAAGGCCAAATTTGAAATTTGGCGTTACTTCATTTGGCGTTATTTCACGTCACCGTTTTACATAGGAGCTCAGAGAGAGAAAGGAAATCCCTTATAGCTTCTTTCTCACAATTTGAGGTAACACGTTTTAGTTTAGCTTACGGGCTCTATTATATTATTTCTATGCACCGAACAAATGCATTTTTTGTGAACAGAACCTTGATCTGTCAAACGAAAAATTGGGCATGTTCACTTACGTAGTCACACTCACCACCAAATACAACAAATAAATGAGTTAAAATTTTCCCTCCGACGAACGTAGTGTAAGAATTCTGACTTCAAAGTTAGTTTGACATTTCCCAATCAACTGTTGAATAAGAAAAAAACCTCAATTTCAGATTTTAAAAATTCAAAATGAAATCAATCGTTTTTTAATTATCAAATAAAGTCTGAAGACGAAATTTATGCAATCAAATCTTATTACGTAGTGTTTTTTGTTTAGTACAATAAGCAAAACAGCACAGGAAGTTTATTAAAATTTCTCTTAACTGCAATCACAAATTCACAAACGTTTCTTACTTAGTGGTTAAGAGTTAAGTGCGTTGGCTGTTAGGCAGAACGTTGTGGGTTCGAGTCGTACTCGTGCCCATAGTTTTTATTTCATCTTTTACGGGCACTGCCCCTTGCGAAGAACTTACAATACATCCAAGAGCATCATCTGTCATTAAACTTTGCCGTTCGGAACGGCGTTAAATTGTAGGTCTCCTACATTTTTCACATGCACCTAGAGAATTGTTGATGAGAGTACGTCACTTAGGCCTTGGCTCTTCAAGAGCTGTCGCGCCACTCTATTTATTATTTTTTTTTCTTACTTAATATTTTTATAGTCCAGTCATTTTAGGTTTTTTAAACCCCAATCTGCCGAAAAATGTCCAGTAAGCTGAATTCTTGGAAGCATTTTTGTTACGGTTCCGGCTAAAAACGTTATATAAGGGTCAAAAAGTCACAAAATCCAAATTTTCGCGTAAACCTCGTGACATGAATTTAAACAAATTTTTCGTCGTGAAATTATTTACAACGCTGGTTATATAGCAAGGTGTATACAAACATTCAGGTCACTGGGAATTTTCCCGCAGATAAAATGTAAAATGTTTGGACTATCATTATTTGACAGTTTGCGTTCGACTAGCTATGAAGTGCGTTTTTGCTTTTACAATAGTTGACTATAGTTCGGATTATCTATAGTTTAATATTGGGCCAGTTCCACCTAACAACATCTCACTGAGATCTCAGAGATTTTTTAGGTGGAACAAAAAATCTCAGCTGAGAATTGAGATTTTTTTCTGAGATTTCTGAGATGAAAAATTTTTGGATTCGATTTCTCACTCAGCTATTTTGACGTGACTGACATATGCACAACAACAATTTGTAAGGTAACCATTTTATCTCAATGAGAACTGAGAATTTTGTTCCACCAAATGATTTTGCCTCAGTCAAAGTGACATTGAGATCTCAGTGAGATGCTGTTAGGTGGAACTGGCCTATTGTAAATGCAAAAACGCACCATTGTAGTGTAATTTTGCATTGACAAAGCAAGTTGAATTTCGACTACGTACCTAGTGACTAGTTTAGTGAATGCGCCCAGTATTCAAAACAATTAAAATGGCGGAAGTAGCAAGTTGATCTGCCAGAGAAGATTACTCTTGTGACAGCATGTGTATTGTGTATATTCTTAATGGATGAATAAAATCATATTCCTGAATTTTTAAGTTCTCAAGTACATTTCAAAAGGAGATCGTTCAGAGCAGACTTTGTTCAAGGAATGTCCAACACGTTTTTAACACTCATAACTCAGAACTCTGAACACAAAAAGAGAAACGCTTAAAAACTATTTAATGATCTTCCAATTTAAATAAGTTCTTTTCTCGTTTCAGTTCTAATGCAAAATAAATATTCAAATTCAGAGGAAGCGTAAATTTTGTTTTATTAATTAATTCAAACCAAAAAATAGAATTCTGGTTTTTGCTTAAAAGTTCCTTTTAAACATGCCGCCATTCGTCAAATAAGTTTATAGATAAAGAGTCTGTCAAAGTTCACTTACGTTCATAGGTGTTCTCTGCAATGCAAAATCTTTTAAATGTGACTGGCAACAACGTACCTACGCTGTTTGTTGCTTACAAATCTGTAGAGTTCTTTTTTTTATAAAATATAATTGTTTATTGAGTTGAATATTCTAAATTATAAATATCTTTTAAAAAGTACTCCAAAAACACTCATTGTGATGAGCAACACTGACATCTGCACATTTGCTGCAGAGTTCTCCCCCTTCTGGCACATTGTCAGGCCATCGCCAATGCAGGATGCATAAGCCATCATATGAGGAAGAAGATTTTGTTCAACAACTCCTGTGAACAAATGTGCCCATGGTCCTGAAAAAATGAAACATCCAATCACATCAATCAATTCCCAACCCGTCTGGTAATATCACACTTACCGTTAGCATAAATAGCAACATCTCCTCCTCCATGAGTTTCTATCTCCGAAGGGAATGTACTCACATACTGGAAATTCTTATCCACTTAAATAAGAAAATACAAACACTTACAATCCCGCTAACATAAACCAAAAAAAAAAACATTTTTGAGAACTCACAAATATTAACATCAGTAAGATCTAAACGCTCTCCAGTCCAATTGAAATGCTTGTAATAACTTGGGCCATTAGCGTAACTTAGCGTTGTATATGGCAATTTGTCAACATCACTCAATTCAGAACTTAATCCTAAGATATTGTTCCCAATTTCCGAATATCCGCTAAACGTCATCGTATGACCATGATCAGCACTCACAACAATTAAAGTCTCTTTTGAATCTGTCATATTCATGGCTTTTTCAACAGCTTTCGAAAATTCCAAAGTCTCAATGAGGGCCTTTTGTGCATGATTCTGATGATGACCCACATCAATCAGACCACCCTCAACGAAGAGGAAAAATCCGTTTTTATTCTTTTGCAACACTTTAATAGCTGCTTCTGTCATTTCTTCAAGTGTTGGTTCAATATTCGGATTAGCGTCAGTTTTGAAACTCATGTCTTCGTAGGAGAAAAGTCCCATTAAGTAATCAGTCTCGTTAAAGTCAACGCCTAGTAACTGTTGTCGATTGAAAACGGTTCTTGCAACTCCGTCTTTTGAATGTCGCCATTCTGTGAGTAGATTTTTTCCGTCCAGTCGTTCACCCGAATTCCCATAGAAATCAACTGTTCCATTTGGCAAAAAACGTTTGGTTCCACCTCCCAGAACAACTTTCAACTTCTTGCCAACGTCATTGTAAACCAACTGCTGAGCTATATCGAGACATTTCTGTGGATCTTGCTTTTCAAGCTTCACCATGTTATCGCTCTCGAAAGCCCGATTTGCCACGTGCGCATAAACACCGGCCGGACTTGCATGAGTAACAGTTGTTGTAGTCACAAGGCCAGTTGATTTGTTCGAATTTTGTGCCCATTTTGCAATTGAATACACATGATTGACCGGATCCATTGCAGCCTCACAATCATTAAATGAAACATTGCCATTAACACCGATGGTTAAGTAATTGGCTTTAACTCCCCCGAGGTAAGCAGTTGTAGTACATGCAGAATCGGCTACTTGTTTGTCTGCACAATATGTCTATGAAAGTCGAATAAGTTTAATTTGTTTAAAGAATTTCAAAACCGAATTCAAACCTTTGACAGTCCAACAGCTGGAAATCCTTCGAATGACAGCGAAGACCTTTCACCGACTCGGCCATTTAATTGACCTTTTAAAATTCGACCAGCTGATACTGTTTCAACTGACATGCCATCGCCAAGAAAGAAAATTACGTTTTTGGCTTTTCCTTTGTTCAAATGAGTTTCCAATTTGTCTTTGAGAGATTCTTGAGCATCGTTTATCCAGAATGATGATTTTTTCATTTTAAGCATGATGGGCAGAGCATGGCGTTTCGTTCTGCTGACAGTTGGGCGATAACCTAAGAACAGAAAGTGTTATCATCAGTAAAGATGGTGCCGTTTACGAAACTTGATCATTGTATTTTTTTAAGAAGTAAAACTGTTTGTTCTTTGAAAAAAAAAAAATTTTTTAAGAAAAGCGTAAAAATCGGTCGAGTCATTTGACTAAAACACAAAGTCGAAAAAAATTCCTCAGCTTTGAGAATACACACTGGATTGTTTTGAGTTGTCATTATTGAAAGAATCTCAAGGTCGCAATTCAGCCTTATTTTACTCTGTAGAACACATTTGAAAACATTTACACCTGCATTCACAATTAAATTATTGCAATTAACAAATTATTTTCCTTTTCGTACCATGACAATTGACTACAAAAATTAGTCCACACAAAACCAGCGAACACAGCAAAAATCCTTTCATCTCGAAACGAACCGATCTGTCAGCGAAAAACCAAGAAAACATAATGATCAAACTCTTGTGATGGAAGTCACAGCATAGCTGTTTTAAGTGTCTCAAAATGTTATACCAATTTATCGTGGAGATAATAAAAATATAATTATACGACTCCAAATAACAGTATCTAGTAAATAGACTCTAGACTTGTTTAATGTCTTTATTAAGCTTAAAATAAAATTTTGTTTCCACCGGTAAAACAAAAAGAAACAATTGAGCTGTGATCTATTAGTCGACCACAAGACAAAATGAACCAATAAGGTAAAGTGAATTTCAATGGAAGCAAAAAACCGCTAAAAAAACTTGTGTAAACACCTCAATTTGATCAAACAACAATAAGACACATTTTTGTAGAATGGCTAATTCGATTGTTCTTGAAAAGTGTTGACTGGTAAATTTGTTTTCCACACCCAGTTGATCAGGCGAACGACTAGACTTTTGAGGTTAAGGGTGAATTGCTATCTCGTAACCAACAATTTGTTTACCAGGTGATTGTTCACGTACCTTATATTAATTTTTGGGATATGAATTCAACGCAATAAATTTTATCTACGAATTGTAAACAAAATTTAAATGACATCAATTCAGACATTGTAAAAGTCTTTACATACAAATGTTATTACTCTATCAAATATTACTAAAATAAAGCTCTGCTTTATATAGTAATCAGAGAAGAACAATAAAACCTTAGGGTGACATGTATACATAAGTTTTTAAACATTTTTTCGTAGAGTAGAGAGTTTGTTTCGGCAAACATTATGTAAGAAAAACAAATACGATCGATAAAGACGGTTCAATGACACTGGCGTAAGAATAAATTCTTAAGGTGAGTAATTTTACCAATAATTATGACATGACGGCGTTTAGCCTTTTTTTTAAACACAATGCCTTCATTTTAAGCAGTTCGTCGCCTCATTATTCACCTAACCAAAGAGCGTTTTTTCCCGCCAAATAGAGTGGGTTTGACTTTGGCAAATTGTGGAAATGCAATCCTAATTATGTGAAGTCGCTACAAGTGAATGTAGAGCAGAAACACGAAATATCAGCTCTTCTTCTAAATAGAAATACGAACTTACATAACGTCAGTACAATCTTTGTATATCAATTTGGGGAGTAGTCTCAAGATGAAAAACGACGGTGGTTCCATATACAAAGATAATAAACTTCAGATTCTTCAGAATACAATAAAGTGTTCAGTTGGGATTCAAGAAATATTCCCAATACTAAATTAATGACAATCGCCATTATGTTTTTAGCACTCCCTGTTTTTTTTTTTTTTTTAACAAAGTGAAACATGATGTCGTTTTTATATTCTATTATCTAGCAGAAATGATTTGTCAAATGATACACTGAAACGTTAAAAGTAACAATTTATTGTTCTGATTTCGAGACTGTTGTTTCATCTTCAAAATCATGTTGTAAGAATGTCCTACCTTTTATCACTTCCCTTGTTCTAAAAAGAAGTGAATGTGTCAAGGAAAGGCCGGTGGCAACCATTGAATAAGAAGTACAGGAAGGGGTCTAATGAAAAAGAAGTGAAGCATTTTTCTAAGTAGTGTGAGTTTCATTAAAAAAAACACAGACGCATTACAGCAGGGCTGGTCTGCAGTTGAATGATTAATCTCAGGCCGCCAAGCGAAATTTGATTGAACCAAGATTTCATCGATTTTGCTTCAACTTTTCCTTTTGAATCTCGCATTGACGCATGGTGTTTTAACTTTTAACATTAAAGGTGCACATGCACGGTTTTTAATGTTTAATTTTTTATTTTCCAGTACATTTTCTTCATTTTTCATCCGCAATTCATCAAGTACTAAGCCTATTTTGATCGTTTTTAAAAGCAAATTCAATGAACAGCTTGAATAAGCGTTTAATATCATGGTCACACATATGGCATTGCGGAAATAAATAACTTTCTTTTTTTTTGCACCATCAAGTATAAAACCAGTTTCTTAAGTGAAAAGGAAATTTAAGAATTTCTATCCACTTTTCACTTTTCTATTCCGCTTTCGGAAATCTTCAAAATTAACAAGGTATGTATTTTAGAGCATTCAAATTCTTGAAGAAATAATTCACAATAGACAGGGACTCAAATATTGACAAGGGGAAAAAATAAAAGCATTTTCTAGTTGATTGTAATACAATTAACAAATAAAAATGTTTCGAAACACGATGGAAGGACTATTCAAAACACCCGTGCACACCACGGGAACTCAACGAATTGCAGCGCCTTACCATCACCAACAGAAGTAATACACCCCTGAACTCTACTGACAACACAGTGAAAGTTTGACAGCACATACCCCAAAAATTGACATCACATACCCCAAAAATGGACATCATCAGACATTTTTGTTGCTTCACTCACGTACACTGTACATGTAGCTAACACCGCTTCCTGTACTTCTTATGGGATTTTACATTCAACCACCACGAATCGCTACTAAAATTCAATGTTTTTTGGGTTCAATGTAATTTGTTAAGCCAAAAGTAGCAATCTCTTTTTTGAATGTGTGGGTGAAAGGTATCAAAACAGATTTATGATTGAATATTCTTCAATTTAAAATGTTTAATAAATTGAATTTAAACACAATTCGTAAATTTATATTCGGCAAAATAATTTTTTATACAAATCTTGCAACAAACTCCATTCGTTTTGAATATTAAAAAATATCTCGTTGTATGTGTTAAAATACGTGTGAGAATATGTGTAAATCTGTCTCCAAAAAGAGATTTTAGAGAAATCAATTCTTCAAGTAAAAAATTCAATACTTTTTCCAATGTAATTCATTTAAGGGGAAAAAAATTGCCACAGATCCGTGAAGAATCAATTTCTTGGCCCAATGTAAAATCCCATTATATTCAATGGGGGCAGCCTAAATAATGACAGCTCTCAAAAAACTCGTCTGTCAAAATCGCTGAAAAACATTAAATAAGAAGTACAGGAAGGGATCTTATGAAAAGAAGTGAAGCAGGGCTGAACAGGGCTGGTTTGCAGTTGAATGGTTAATATCAGGGGCGCCAAGCGACATTTGATTGAATCAAGATTATATCGATTGTGCTTAAATTTATTTAATCTCAAAAGCACTTTTTTACAGCTCGACCAAATGACAGTACAGGAGAAAGTTTGACACTACAGGAAATAAATTTAACATTACCAGAAATGTTTGGTACTTCACTCATGTACAATGTACATGTTGCTAACACCGCTTCGTGTACATCTTATTCAATTTTGAAAATTTAGTGAACAGTGCAGTTTGGGTTTTTGAAACAATTTTTTGTGTATAATTAACACAAACTTAAGGGGTTTTTATTACCTTATTATGCCATAGACACAGTGAGTGCTTTAGGAAAGTGGGTAGGGGTTGGAGAGGAGGTGCTGGTGTACATTGGTCTTAAATTCCTGAAAAATGCAATGATCGGGAAAGACAGAGTGTGGAAGATAGTTCCACATTCGCGTAGTATGGCTAAAGAACGATTCTCTATACTTGAGCGTACGACCGAAGTTGGGCTCGAGGGTAAACTGATGGACATTCCTAGAAGCGCGAGTGTTAAGGTTGAATTGTTTGAGGGGAGGAATGCAACTGGCTATTTCACTAGAGCAATTACCGTAGAAGTGACGATAAAACAAGGAGAGACGCGAAACTTTACGACGGTGATCCAATGAAGTGAATGAGTTAATGATCTCTCTATATATAGTTATATAGTTTAGTATAGATAATATATAGTTTTTATAGATAATAGCCAGATCAGACGGGGAGGAAAATTTCGTGCACCGTCTTAAGAAACCCAAACATCTTGCACAAGAGGTGGTCAGTGATGCACATACCGAGAATCTCGAGATGTTCGGTCTCATTGATGCAAGTGCCACTCATGAACAGTGGCAAGGGGGTATATCTCGCATCAACGATACCAGACAGCATTGAGTTTTCGAAGCATTAAACTCTACACGGTTTAATTCCTCATTGGACAATGCTGTTTAGGTGTTAGGTAAGAGTTTAATGAGCTTATCATATTTTGCCGTTGCAGTTCCACATCCGAAGAGGAGGGATGTAAATCTGGAAACGAATATGAGAAGCTAAGGAAACTATCGTCAGCGAAACAATTTATTGGATTAGAAGTAATTTTACAATTCATGAAACAAATTGACAAGGACTAATTCATAAAAGCAATCGGAAAGGATAAGAAGCAGTTCAAATTCTCATTGGATATAGGAAAATCTAACGTCAAACTTGACGCGCGACAAAATTGAAAAACCTTCAACTTTTTCGTGAATCGCCGCCGGGCGACGAGCTACAAATTCTGCTATACCGATGGCACACAAAGCTACAAAGTGGCATTCTGCTCAGCTCTTAAGATTGCCATATTCCATCGCGTGAAAGTAATACCATATTGTTTATTTATTAAAGATCTAAACACACTCGTTTGTATATAAGTTTTCTGTATACTTTTTTTAATAGAGTATCTTAATTAGGTACTTCATTTCTTTAAATATTTATAGCTCATAAAAACACTGAGCTAATTCATTCCTTTTCGGCATTGTAAATCTTTTGTTAATGCTTGTCATTCAAATCAAACATCCAGCACTAGCTATTTTTGTCTACTCAAAATAAACGAATTAAAATTATCAAAACAACTGAGTTAAAAAAATGTTTTTTTGTACCAAGTTTCGTTTGATTACATGCCATAAACGATTTTCTTTTTATGTTCAGATCTCTGAATTCTGAGAGATGTTGAACACGCTCAGTACAATGTCTACTTAAGCACTTTAAGTTCAAGAATTAGATATTTATGTTTTTATGGTTTTAATTGAAAATTTTGCTTCTGCCGCCATTTGAAATGTTTGGAGTATTTCTTTTTATTTCTTCCTATCTCACGCGCTGATGACATTTGTGTGTTCATGCATTAAAGTCACACTGCAAGGGTTTTTTCTTTAGAGTGTTGTGATCGAACTTTGAACACCCTAGCACCATAATAAATAATGCATAAAAAAAGAATCACAATTTTCTGTGTGACAGTTGTTATGCGAAAAAAGAAAATCGCCAATTGATTGCGAAATGTCAAGTAAAAACTTAAGAGTGTTCCGGACCAAAACTGCGTTTTTTCAAATGGTATTGTGAAGCGATTAAATGTCGTATTGAAATGATTAAGGTGTCATTGTGTAGACAAAAACTGTTTCTAAAAAACTATTGGAGCACAATTTCAATTAAGTACTTCGTTACTCAGTAGTAAAGGCTTAAAAACTCCAAAATGGCTAAAAATCGTACTTTTTCAAAGAAAATTCCATCAAAATAAAAACATTTTTCGCTAATATTTCTTAATGAGCATAACATTCGACATTTAAACTGTATAACTATTGGAGAAAAAATTCACTTTTTAAACAAAAAAGAATTAAAAAGCTATGAATAAAATTTGTATTTTTGATAAGCAATTTTTCATATGATGCGATATTTATTTTTTTTTTAATCTCTTCATATATTTAGCACGTACTTTTTCTCAACACAGAAATCAAAACATTTTGAGAAAAACTTTGATCAAACACATTTTATTTCAAAATTAAGAGATAGCAAAATCTGCCTAAATTTGAAAATTCAAATCAGTAACGGCTGGCGGAAGTCACGATTTTCATAGAAAGGCGATTCTCTCTCTCTTAGTAAGATGCATTTAGTTCAAAATTTGTCGTCTGCAGTTGGGTGGCGCTTAAAGCAGTAAGAATTTTCAGTTTCAGTCCGGAACACTCTTAACACAGATGCTTCATGTGAAACTCAAACTCTAGCAACTTTTCAGTTCAATAAAGTTCCTACCATCATCCACCAGACTTTACGTCTTCTTTAGAAAGACTTCCAAGTTCCCTTTTTCTTACAATAGCTTTGTTCGATGTAACCAGCCCCAGGGCGCTCCGGTGCTTGTCATACTGTGAACGGAGCCGTCAAAAAACTGAAAAATTTCTCTGGGTTTGGTTTCACATCGAACGCGTTTGAAGTGCTTTGTTTTTTTCTCTTTGTTGTATAGCAACAGCTGATTCGAACAGCTCCGAAATGTTCGCCCCAAAAAAAACTTGGGGTGATTCAGAGCGCTCCCGGTGCGAGCACTGAATACACATCGAACACGGTGGAAATGCACCGGGGCGAAAAAAGGGCGACATCGAACAGCTCAGTGCGAAATCAGAACGCCACAGAGCGACCCAGAGCGCACATCGAACAAACCTAATCTATTGGTCCGACAAATTATGTTATTATTCCCATTGTAAAGGCAGAATTTTGACTTTCACATATAAATAAATATAGGTGACTGTTTTCAATGCCATTAAATTAGTAGAAACTTGTAATAACTGACAGTTGAATTAAGGAAAACTGTAAATTTAAACTCGCAACGGCAATATTCGTGCAAAATCAAAAATCTCCATGCAAATCAAATCGGATTTCCGTTTCACTTCCATTTCTTACCGCCAAAATGGCAAACACAACAATCCATTCACAACTCAACGAATCACCTCATGCTTACTACCTTCCATCTCGCTCTAACATGTTCCATCAGTTTGACATTTTACCATTTAACACTATCGCCCCTCCTTTCTAATGCAAAATTAGAATTCTGCAAGCTTAACGAAACAAAAAAATGATGATGAAGACCGAATTTCATTTTTGTATGAAAAAGAAAATCTCGTCTACTTTGTCTACCGCCGGTCCACCACCGCCGCGTTTTCATTTTTTTTTTAAACTCGGAAAATAGAAAAAAACGTCCTCTCCTCTATTTTGTGAAGTTAAATATACAAATATAATCTATTGCATTTGCAATTAAATAATTCAAACCCGTCAAATAAATTGCAATAGGAAAAGAGAAAAAAAACGAACCTCTCAAATGGATCAGACCAAGCTAACAGAGCTCTTACGAGCAACAATAGATCCTTCGCCCGAAAACCGAAAACAGGCTGAAGAACAATTATCCCAGGTATTGTGATTTATTTACAATCCGATGTTATTTATGTCGTCCCATGATCATTGAAAATCAATTCGAATTCCATTTTTCATCGTCAGAAGAAAATGCCATCGCATGGTTGGCCATTTGTGGCCATTGGCATTTCCAATTGCAAAGCCATGTGCTCTGCCAAAATGCTAGTTTTTCAAGTAGAAATTCCTCTCGGAATTTGTTGCTAATTGTTGGAATGTGTTAAAGATGTTAAGTTAATTAAGATTAATGAATAATTCGGAATGATAAGTGTGAAATTAGTCATCGAAATTGAATTTTTCAATTACATTGCTAGAATTTTTTTCTATTTCCCAGCAAGGGAATGATTGGTATTGGAGGAACCTTTCTCTTGTTTTCTTTCTCTTTTTAACTTGGGGTTTTTTGTCTACTTTTTCGGGCTTCTCTTTGTTTCAAGTGTTTATAGTAATGTCAAATTAATTGCGTGTGGCTGTGTTGGTTATTGGGATGAGGAGTGGAGAAAATTGATGCACAACAAGTTAAAGCAACTCGAATGACATTTCGCAGATTTTGTATTTTTATCGTTATCCTGACTTGGCACTGCCAGGTGGAACTCCACGAGTATGAATGTTGCAGAATCCGGCTCGAGTCCGAATCATATAGAATTATATTTCTTGGAGATAGATTTATAAAAAGATTGATAGGCAGATAATGTTAGTGCAAAGTGCACAAGTTGATCGATCAAGGAAAAAACCTTGAAATCATGCGACGGGAAAGTGATTATCATTTCGCATGATACGCTAAAGACACATAACTAGCTGCAAATGGTCACACGGCCTAGAGGGTTCTCATCGTGATTTCTAATCCGATATTTCCCGCCAATCACTATGGTCCCTGTTCTTCCTTGCGAATGTCACACTGAACAAGTATGATGCGCCACTTTTTTCGTCGACGGTTCAGGGACGAATGCTGGCTTGTTATGCGGATGTAAGTGTATTTTTTGTTCTTAAATGTTAGACGGAACGTGTCTAAGAGTTCCCTGGGCCAAGAACCCATAGTCTCAGATCCGTGAGCAATAGGAAGACTAACTTAAACTGACTTAAATAGGTTGTGTAGGAATTGAGAAGATGCCTGTGGATTTCTTCATCCATAGTCTTACCTTGTGCGTCTGCTGAACCATGGTAGTTGAAGGATTCCAATACATTCTCCATTCATATCTTCGTCCACCAATTAAATTTTTTTTTTTATAAATAAGTAAATGGAGTGGCGCTACAGCTCTTGAAAAGCCAAGACCTAAGTGGCTTACTCTCATCAACAATTCTCTGGGTGCGTGTGAAGAATTGAGGGGACCTACAATTTAACGCCGATTCCAAACGGCAAAGTTGAGAAGCACGAATTCTCGGAAGTTTTGTTAGTTCTTCTCAAGAGGCAGTGCTCGTGAAAGATGAAATAAAAACTATGGGCACGAGTAGGACTCGAACCCACGACGTTCTGCTTAGCAGCCAATGCACCTAACCACTAAGCTACGGACACTACATTTTTCTATTTATAGATTCACAAAATAATTGGTTTTGTGCCGACAATCTTACAAATTGTGATGAAAAACACCGTTGATCAGCCCGTGAAACAAGCCGGAGCAATCTACCTCAAGAATTTAATCACTAACAACTGGATGGATCGCGAAACAAAGCCAGGCGAGGCAATTTTATTTTCCATTCATGAACAAGATCGTGCAATGATCCGAGGAAGTATTGTTGATGCTATTGTCCATGCTCCTGAGCTTATAAGGTTTGTACTAAATTTCCATTGAAAAACAAAAATATAATACTTGAATGCCAATTTTAGAGTGCAATTGGCAATATGTGTCAATCACATCATCAAAACCGATTTCCCTGGACGATGGCCACAAGTTGTTGACAATATTAGTATCTATTTGCAAAATATGGGTAAGATTGGAGTTAAACAAGAAGAACAGGTATCCTCATTCTAACGTGTCCTTAACAATAGATCCAAACAAATGGAATGGTGCTCTGCTGACAATGTACCAATTGGTAAAGACCTACGAATACAAACGACCCGAAGAGCGTGGTCCACTAAACGAGGCAATGAACCTACTGCTTCCGATGATCTACAATTTGATGTTAAATCTGCTTAACGATCCATCCGAACAGAGTGTATTGTTGCAGAAACAAATTCTTAAAATCTACTACGCTTTGACGCAATACAGTCTGCCATTGGAATTGATCACAAGAGAAATGTTCTCGCAATGGATGGAAATTTGTCGTCAAGTTGCGGCTCAGCCAGTTCCCGATTGTTCGCATTTGGATGAGGACGAACGACCCGAATTTCCATGGTGGAAATCGAAGAAATGGGCGTTGCGTATTATGGTACGCATGTTTGAAAGGTAAATAACAGTTTTGTGTCCATCTTTTGAGACTTTCTCATTTTGTATTTTATTTTTGTGTTTCAAGATACGGAAGTCCGAACAATTGTGTGAGCGAAAAATATCAAAAATTCGCCGAATGGTACCTGCCAACGTTTACATCTGGTGTGCTGGAAGTTTTGCTAAAAATACTCGATCACTACAGGAATCACATTTATGTGTCGCCACGAGTTTTGACAAATGTTTTATCATATCTCAAAAATGCGTAAGTTATTTTTTGTTCATGCGACGAGGTCGATACAATAAACTCGTTGGTTTTATGTTTATTATAGCGTCAGCCATGCATACTCATGGAAACTTATTAAACCACATATGGTAGCTATTATTCAAGACGTTATTTTCCCAATTATGTCATTTACTGATGCCGATCAAGACTTGTGGGAGAGTGACCCGCATGAATACATCAGAATTAAATTTGGTAAGTTTGTTCTTCAACTGTGCTTATTTTCTATTGTTTGTCTACCACAAAATTGTGCTCCAATTGTGGGAGGGAAAAAATGTATTGAGTAAAATCTAAGTGGTTCATTTGTTTTTAGATCTTTTTGAGGATTATGCTTGTCCAGTTCCTGCAGCCCAATCACTTTTACATTCGTGTTGTAAAAAGCGCAAGGGAATCCTTCCAAAAGCTATGGCTATCATAATGCAGATAATAACATCACCCAATGCTGACAACAAACAAAAAGACGGTGCACTCCATATGATCGGCACCCTAGCTGATGTTCTTATGAAAAAACGTGTCTATCGTGATCAACTCGAAACAATGCTAACAACCTACGTATTCCCCGAATTCGCAAATCCAGCCGGCCATATGCGAGCCCGTGCCTGTTGGGTTGTTCACTATTTCTGTGAAATCAAACTCAAAAATCCACAAATTCTCGGCGAAATTATGCGTCTAACATCGAATGCCTTACTTACGGACAAAGAATTACCCGTCAAAGTCGAAGCTGCCATTGGCCTGCAACATTTCCTAGCATCGCAAGAGGATGCAGCACCATTTGTCGAACCACAAATCAAAGAAATCACCAAGGAACTACTAACCATCATTAGAGAGACTGAAAATGAAGATTTAACAAATGTTATGCAGAAAATTGTTTGTACCTTTACCGAACAATTGTTGCCAGTGGCTATTGAGATTTGTCAACATTTGGCAACGACATTTAGTCAGGTATTACAATCGGAAGAAGGTTCCGATGAAAAGGCAATCACAGCCATGGGTCTGCTGAATACAATCGAGACTTTGTTGAATGTTATGGAGGAACATCCGGAAATTATTGCAAATTTGCATCCGATTGTTATTAATGTTGTGGGGCATATATTCCAACATAATATTACTGGTAAGCCTTGGGCATGTTTGATTGTTTGACAGACAGATGGTCAATTTGATTTGAATTTTTGTCTAGATTTCTATGAGGAGACTTTCTCTCTGGTTTACGATCTAACTGCCAAGTCGATATCGCCAGATATGTGGCATATGTTGGAGCTTATCTACCAAGTGTTCAAGAAAGACGGTATTGATTACTTCATTGACATTATGCCAGCGTTACACAATTATGTGACTGTTGATACACCAGCTTTCCTCTCGAATCCTAATCGATTGTTGGCTATTTTTGATATGTGCAAAACTGTAAGAAAAGACACTTTTGACGAAATTAAATGGGTTTGTGAAAATATATATATTTTTTTACAGATGCTGACAAATAGTCCCGGAGAAGATCCCGAATGTCATGCGGCCAAACTGCTCGAAGTTATCATTCTACAATGCAAAGGACAAATCGACTCGGTGATTCCAATGTTTGTTGAATTGGCTCTGTCCCGTTTAACTCGTGAGGTTCAATCGTCCGAGTTGCGAACAATGTGCTTGCAGGTAGGCTCTCCATTCTCTCTGTTCTTAATATAGTTCCCTTTAATGTGTTTTCTGTTTGAAGGTCGTTATAGCAGCTCTCTACTACAATCCTCAATTGTTGCTATCGATTTTGGATAAAATGTCGCAACCAAATAACGAACCAATTAGCTCGCATTTCATCAAACAATGGCTCCATGATACCGATTGTTTCCTTGGGTAGGTTTTCTTGTTTTAAAAAATGAAAGTCAAATGTTCTATTGAATCCTCTTTCTAGCATTCACGATCGAAAACTATGTGTCCTTGGTTTGTGTACATTGATATCGTTGGGTGATGCTAAACCACAAGTCTTGAGTGAGGTTTCCGGAAAGATTATTCCTGCTTTGATTCTGCTTTTTGATGGTCTTAAACGTGCCTATCAAGCTCGTGCCATCGATGAAGAGGAAGAAGAGAGTGAAGACGAAGACGATGATGGCTGTGAAGGTGATTGCTGTCAAATTGCTCCTTAAAAATAAATTTAAAACATATTTGTATTAACAGAGGCATTATCAAGTGACGAAGATGAAATTGATACATTTGCACCAAACTACTTAGAACAGATTTCTGAATTCTCGAGAAAGAAGGGCCTAGAAGCTGGTTTCGAAATGAAGGCTGAATTTAAGGTGAGTTCCTTGCTCGATTTGAATTGCTTCGAAAAATCAATTTCAATCAATTTTCACAGGACGACAAGGACGATGACGAAGATTCGGAAGATAACGAAGAAGAATCAGTGGATGATTTGAACGAAACAGCTTTGGAGAGCTTCGCCACTCCATTGGATGATAACGAAGATGAAACGGCTATTGACGAATATGTCGTCTTTAAAGAAATCATTTCTGGTAAGATTGTCGGAAGACATATATGACAATGAAGGTATTTAATGCATTTAATTCAACTTTTAGGACTTGTAACACAAGATCAAGCCTGGTATGGACTTTTGACCTCTGGCCTAACACCAGAACAAGCTAAATCACTTCAAGAAGTCGTAGTTACTGCTGACCAACGAAAAGCACAAAGGGAATCTAAACTAATCGAAAAACGCGGCGGTTTCCAATTCACCCAACAACAAATTCCCAGCTCATTTAAATTTGGATCTTAATCAGATTTTTATTCTTTCTTTCTTTCAAACAAATCTGAATGACCATTTTTATGATGCAGCATACACATACACAAAACTACGAGTAGGCATATTATTATCCCTTCCAGAAAATCATTGTTTTTATTATTATATAACTTTCTACACGTTGTGTTTTATCTTTTTCTTTTTAAATATTTAAAATGTGTCAGTAGGTTTGCATTAACTTACAAAAAAAGTAACGAAACGAATTAAATTCAAGGTAGAACATAACCTACTGGTCGATATTTTAGTTATTGGCATGTATATTTATATAACAAACGAAACAGTGTTATTATTTATAAAATAAATGAAAAATCAACTCTTAAAAACGATCATCTCTTCTCCAAATTGATATGAACACATACTAAAACTCTACAGCCTCGATGTTGTAATTTAACTCACACCAATCTCTTGTTGGTGTTCAGATTGTCGATAGAAATGTTCCATTTAGTTCCATTGCACATTCATGTTACTCGCTTCAACAACTTTTTTGTTTTGTCTGTACAGCTTAGATAAATTGAATGCTTCTATCACAAATTGTAATCGTAGCCGAAATCCTAAAAAATCACTAGCGGGCTGTAGATTTTAAGGAATTTTATTTTTCTAAAAAAAAAAGAAGAAAACATCAATTCATTGAGATTTAAATAAATGTATAATGGAAGAATAAGTAAAAATGAACACCACTTTTTTTAAATAATTGTATTTATTGAAAATGAATCAAATAAAAATCATCTTTTTGCTTATAATTTTGCACCTTATAATGAGACGGAAGGAAAGCTAAGGAAATTGAAAACAATGACAAACGGGATGGATGGAAATTTTATGTTAATTTTATTAAAAATTATATATATATATTTAATTATTATACAAGAAGAAAAAAAGTAAATATATAATGATGGAAAATAAAAAATTTGTGAATTTCTTAACTAAAGAACGATTGCAGAAATCGGTTTGCTGGGACCTAATTAAGGAATTTGAGGCGAATCTTTTGTATTCCCATATTTCGTTTCTAACTTGTTTCGAATTCTCCTATTGAGGAATTCGAACCGAGTCGAATATAATCCTTCCAATATTCCACGATTTTACAACTTATTTTCCAGTAGACAGCTTAGTTCCCACATTTGTAGATTCAATTATGAAGTATTTTTATGCAGAAAGAGAGGTATTAGAAGAATCCTCAACGTTGCAAGTGTCTAGGAAGATTCTAAGAAGCACTTGTTTTCCTTTGGATTTGCCATCAAATGAGTAAATAAATAAGTAGGTTTCATCCAATTCGCACACGGCCTAAAAACCAAATTCGCTATATATGTACCTATAAGGGGCCAGTTATAGCTATCGTTGGTTTTTCATCATTGAAACACATCATTGGAATTTTTCTGATAGGTCGGTTATAGCAATCATTGAAAATTTCTTCCTGCCGTAATCCTGTCATTTGAATTGTGAGAAATTGAAACGCAAATCATTGGAACGATTCGTTTAATTTTTTGACAAAAATTCATCAGCTGTTCAGGAAAACGAATTTCCGTACAGAAAATAGAAAAATACATTTTTAACGAAAAATAACTTTGCGAAATTATATTTTTTTCTCAAGAAAAATTCTTTAAGTATTTTCCGGTCGATTGGTATATAAATTGCATTAGTAATCAGGAGGGTCATTCCGTAACTTTCAAAACGACTATCGTCCAAACGATTGTCGTCGACGATATCGTCTCAAATTGGCTGCACGTAAGTTGATCGCCATCCTCTCGTTTATCGTTTTTTTTTTTTTTGCCTATGTAGTTTGAGAGCTACAGAAACTCTCAAACTGTAGAGGAAATGTCATCGTCACTGATCACTTATACCAAGATTGGAAACCTTGGTGTCAAAATGACATTTGCCTACAAGCTAGGGGAGCAGGTTAATGCGTGTAATACAAACTTAAAGACACAGGTTAGCTGTAAGAATATGGGTTTTATTGTAATAATGATACAATTACTTACTTACTTAAGGTGGCGCTACAGTCCGTTGTGGACTTGGGCCTCAATCAACAGGCTCCGCCAGCTAGCTCGATCCTTGGCTAGTCGTCTCCAGTTTTGCACTCCGAGTTGATTGAGGTCCTCTTCCACTTGAGTGCGCCACCTGAGTCGCGGTCTTCCTCTCCTCCTACGTCCCTCGGGAATAGTGTCGAAGGCTTTCCGGGCCGGAGCATTGGTGTCCATTCGCTCTAAATGACCGAGCCATCTGAGTCTCTGGACCTTGACCCTTCTGGCTAAGTCCATGTCGTTGTACAACCCGTAAAGTTCGCTGTTGTATCTTCTTCGCCATTCCCCTTCAATGCACACGGGGCCAAAGATAACCCGAAGAACTTTCCTCTCGAAACAGCCTAAGGCACTTTCATCCGATTTTGTCAGGGTCCATGCTTCTGCACCATACAGCAGGACTGGGATGATGAGTGTGTTGTACAGTTTTACCTTAGTTGCTCGAGAGAGGGCTTTTCCACTCAATTGCTTTCTAAGCCCAAAGAAACAGCGATTAGCAAGAGTTATTCTTCGTCTGATCTCGGCGCTGGTGTTATTGCCCGTGTTTATAGCGGAGCCTAGGTAGACAAACTCCTCTACTACCTCGAAGTTATACGCGTCTATTGTGACGTTTTGCCCGAGCCGTCGGTGTTGGGTGTCCTTCCTCGAAGACAGCATATACTTCGTTTTTCCCTCATTTACCGCTAAACCCATTTTTGCCGCTTCTGTCTCAATTCTCACAAAGGCGCCATTGACATCACGCTGTGTTCTTCCCATTATATCAATATCATCGGCGTACGCGAGAAGTTGAACAGATTTTTGGAAGATAGTGCCTCTGGTGTTGACGGTGGAGTTCTGCACTATCTTCTCAAGAACGATGTTAAAGAAATCGCATGACAGTGCATCGCCTTGTCTGAATCCTTTTTTGACGTCGAAAGATTCCGTGAGCTCGTTGCCAACCTTGATGGAGCAGCGTGAGTTCTCCATCGTCATTTTGCACAAGCGAACGAGCTTGGCAGGGACGCCAAAACTAGACATTGCTTTGTACAGTTCGTCTCTGTAGATGCTGTCATACGCGGCCTTAAAATCGATGAAAAGGTGGTGGGTATCGATTTGGAGTTCATAGGTCTTTTCCAGGATCTGCCGCAACGTGAAGATTTGGTCGATGGTTGACTTTCCTGGCCTGAAGCCACATTGATAAGGACCAATCAGATTGTTGACGAAAGGCTTCAGACGTTCACATATTACGGCAGAGAGGATCTTGTAGGCGATGTTTAGTAGACTTATTCCTCTATAGTTGGCGCAGTTTAGAGGATCTCCCTTTTTCAGGATCGGGCAAACAATGCTGAGGTTCCATTCATCGGGCATGCATTCCTCTGACCATATCTTACAGATGATTTGGTGCATGCTCCTATCTAGCTCGTCGCCTGCTGCTTTGAACAACTCAGCAGCTAGTCCATCTGCTCCAGCGGCTTTGTTGGATTTCAGCCGTGATATTGCGGTTTTCACTTCTTCTAGGTCGGGTTCACGGAATTGTTGGCTATCATCGTGTCCGATGAAAGGCTCCTGTCTGACGGCGGTATTTTGTTCGTCGTCGCCGTTATACAATCTACAGAAGTGGTCTTTCCAAATCCCCAGCATTGACTGCGATTCTACTATGATGTTCCCTTGTTTATCTCTGCAGGCATCAGTTCTTGCTCGATGACCTTGAGCCAGCTGTTTAACCTTTCGGTAAAACCTCCGAACTTCATTCCTGCTGTTGGCTCTCTCAACATCCTCGATCTGACGCTTCTCATGCTCTCTCTTTTTCCTCCTGAGAAGCCGGCGTTCCTCTCTCCTCTTTTGCTCGTAGAGCTCACGAGCAGCTCTTGTCCTTCTATGCAGCGCCGCTTTGTATGCCTCCTGCTTGGCTGCATGGGCCTGCCTGCATTCTTCATCAAACCAGGGGTTTCGTTTTGGTGGCTGTGTGAAGCCCAGCACATTAGAGGCGGCATCTCTAATTGCTCTTTGGCAATGTTGCCACTGGTCTTCGATACTTGATGTTGGCGGCATAGGACTCCTTAAGAGGTTACTTGACACTCGATCAGAGAATGATCTGGCGATCTCTTGCGATTGTAGCCGTCCGACGTCGAATTTTCTTGCAGCATTTCCTTGTTTTGGCCGTTGTCGGGATATTCGTAGCACTACCTTGGCTACGACGAGGTAGTGGTCCGAGTCGATGTTAGCTCCTCGGAAAGTTCGAACATCTAAAATGCTGGACAAGTGCCTTCCATCGATCGCAATGTGATCAATCTGGTTGACGGTTGATTGATCAGGAGATCTCCATGTACCTTTATGGATGTTGAGATGAGGGAACCAGGTGCTTGCTACCACAACATTTCGCCCGCAGCAAAATCGATCAGCCTGAATCCGTTATCGGATGTGGTGTCGTGCAGGCTGTGCTTTCCGACCGTTCCACCAAAGATGTCCTCTTTTCCCAGCTTAGCGTTAAAATCGCCGAGGACAATTTTAATGTCATAACTAGGACATTGCTCGTATGTTTTGTCGAGGAGCTCGTAGAACTCGTCTTTGGTGTCGTCCTTTTTCTCTTCTGTGGGGGCATGCGCACATATTAGGCTGATGTTGCCGAATTTAGCCTTGATTCGGATTGTCGTGATGCGTTCGCTCACACATTTGAAGCTCAAGACTTTTTGCCTGAGTCTGCTTCCCACGACGAATCCGCATCCAAATAGTCGCTGTTGTTGCTCTCGGTAACAATTACCATAGTAGATGTCGCAGTTTTTCATCCTCCTTTTGCCCGGTCCATCCCATCGCATTTCCTGGATAGCGGTAATATCTGCTTTGTAGCAGTTGAGGGTCTCCGCTAAATGTTCGGCAGCACGCGGTCTATTAAGGGACCTAACATTCCACGTGCATATCCGAAAATCGTTGTCCTTTGTACATTTGCTTGGGTCGTCATCAGTGTATCCGTCCGTTTCCGAGGCCTGTTGTTGCTTCGCAACTAAACTTTTTTCTACGTGGTCGGGAAGTCACCCCAACGCACAACCCCCAACCTGGAGTACCAGGCACTTGATGTGACTCCAAGTGCAAGAGCCGGAAAAACCGCTCCTTTTACGGCCTGGGCTTCAAATAAGTCGAAGTAGCCCGTAAAGGTGTTCACCAAGTAGTTCGGCCTAACTGGAACTGGAGACGCCACCGTTGATTCCAAAGAAGAAATTCATTCGCTGCCGTCCCTCGGTGGGAGTGCCTTGGTGGGAACACTCCTTCGTTGCAAAACCTAGTGACGACGTAATCAACGTTCTTATTGGCTGATTAGTTGATTTCAGCCAATAAGAACGAGTTGACTACGTAGTTACTAGGTTTCGGAATGCGCACAATGTTCACGCGCGTATAACACAAAATCATTCTTGCTCTTTGTTTTGGTTGTTCATTCGCGACGAATTAAAAACTCTCGTATAAAAGCAATGTCAAAATCGACGAATTTTCGTTCATTCGTTGGTCTTTGTTCGTGCTTATGTGGATAGTGATATACAGTAGAGGAAATTCCCATAAAAATATGACAACTTGCAACACAAACTTCTTGGCAGCACTCTACATTTGTGGATCCAAAATAATCTGTCAAAACAATATTAAAGCAACGGTTATTTTTCAAACTTTTTTATCACTATATAAAATTATTCGTATTTGTTTGTGAAATAAAATCTAAAAAGTGAAATTCAAAAGCGGAAATTCGTATAAAAACTGCCGAATTAAAATAAGTGTTCATTTCAAGTCGTTTGAATTTTTAATGAAAGTGGTAGTAAGTCATTGTGTGGCTTTAAAATTGCCGTAGCAGATTTTTTTTACAGAATCTTATAATAATATAATTTTAAGTCCGGAAATCACCGCCAACAAAGATTGTTGCCTTTTCGATTGCGAGGGTGAAAGTTATGGATAAATTGCCAACCACGAGCATAATATAAAGCCTTACAACACATCAAGCTCGAATGGTATGAAGCCATCAGAAATAAGGTTGTTTGCTTCAAAAATTAAGCCAAACTTGACCTGCCTGTAAGCAACTCCAAACCTGTTTACAAAAACAAAGATCCAAGAAGACAGCATTAGATGCAGCGCATAAGTCAGCAAGGCTGCATTTTGCTGAAATACACATAAGCTGAACCGAAGAGTGGGAAATGTTCTGTTTAGTGATGAAAAAATCAATTTAGATTGTCCAGCGTCCAGATGGATTTCAGTCATATTAGCAGTACAAATGCTTCAAATTTGTTTAAGGGACGGCCGGCCGTGTGCGAATTTTTTTAACACTTTTATTCAATGCGAAGTGTCAAAATTTAACCAAACGTCAAGTTTTAACCTCTTTTTAACCCAATTCGCACTCGGCCTAAGCTGTTAAAACTGTTTCTATAACGGATGGTTAACTGAGATGTTGAGAAATCGCTAAGTATTTCTTCACTTTGTTGCTGGCCACTGAAAGGGCAAAGTGGAACCATTTGTTTGTATTTAAATTTTGTATCGAACGTTCGCACGACTAGCAATTACTGTATATTAAGTCAATGTTCCATTTCAAAGTCAATCTAATCAAATCTGTCGCTTTAAGAACTTAAAATAATTTTGCATTAAAGTCTTGTTTTCGACCAGAAACAGTGCAATCTTTTAAAAATGTTGGAGCCTACCAAACAAATCCCCCTTGGAATGAAATTCGTTCTTGGTGGAACAGCTGGAATGGCAGGTATTGTTGTTGTTCATCCTCTTGAACTTGTCAAGACGAGAATGCAAATTTCTGGCGTTGGTGGTAAGGCCAAGGAACACAAGAGTTCGTTGCATTGTCTGATATCGGTCATAAGGAAGGAGGGACCGTTGGCTGTTTACAAAGGAATTGGAGCTGCGCTCTTGAGACAAGCAACTTACGGCACCACCCGGCTTGGAATGTATACAATTATGAATGATAAGTACAGGGTACAATACTCCAGGGAACCAACATATGTAGCCCGAATGGCTATGGGAGTATTTGCTGGTGCATGTGGTGCCTTCGTTGGTACACCGGCTGACGTTGCATTAATTCGAATGACAGCCGACGGTCGATTGCATCCCGATCAACGACGAAACTACAAAAACGTCTTCAATGCCCTTAAAAGGATAACCCGCGAAGAAGGTGCCCGTTGTCTATGGCGTGGATGTGTGCCAACCATTGGCAGAGCAATGGTCGTCAACATGGCCCAATTGGCAACCTATTCCCAGGGCAAGAGCCAGTTTGGAAAGATCTTTGGGATGAAAGAAGGCACTAAATTGCATTTTTATGCAGCCATACTTTCTGGACTCGTCACAACCATTGCTTCTTTGCCCTTTGACATTGCTAAGACCAGGATACAAAACATGAAGTATATCCACGGAAAGCCAGAATATAGCGGTATGGTCGAAGTGCTGGGAAAAATTGTTAAAAACGAGGGCGTTTTTGCCCTGTGGAAGGGCTTCACGCCGTCCTACTGGCGTCTGACGCCACGTACAGTAGTAATGTTCGTGTTCTTAGAGAAACTCAGTCAAGTGTATTACATGCATGTTTTGGGAACAACTGGTGTATCGAGTCTGTAAATATTCGTAGCATAGTGGGGAGACCTACATGAGTAAATTCATATAAAACGAACAGTCAAAGAATTAGATGATAATACGTATTTTGACAATCTACTATTAAGGGTTTTCTTTTTATTTGTTATATTTTAAAAGAAATAAATTAAGAAATCTAGTAACTATATAAAGGAAAATTAAAACCAAATATGTTTTTATGTATATCTGTTATGGTAGGAGGAGAGTACGTAGCCAACAATACCTCCGATGAACCTCAGCCTTTCGCTTCAACAATTTCCAAGTGCGAATAAGGAATCAAGGGGACCTAAAATAAGGTGGTAATAGGCGCATACATATATGTTTTTGAAGTTAAATAATTTAAAATAAATAGAGTGGGCAGCTCTAAAAGAGCCATGGCGTAACGGCTAAATCACAAACACGCTTCAGCTTCGCCTTCATCTACGTTACGAAGCATGACATTTCTGCCTCTATGACATTTCTCCCTCAAAATCAACGAATTTTGATTGTTGACTTCTTTTTTCAGCTCTTCAGCCGTCAGACAAAGCAAATGTTCAGCATATTTGAATTAGAGGACTAGAGCTTCCGTTTGGAGTCACGTTACGTAATATTACGTACGAAACGTGAGATCGAAGCTTTATTGTGATAGCAACATAGAGATAATAAAATAGAGCACGGGAGCGGTAGCACTTCGTACAAGTGGAGTTGGTTCCGAAAATTGTGAGAAAGAAGCTTTTAAGGAGCTTCTTTCTCTCTCTCTCTCTCTGGAGCTTGTCGCTAATTGACAGTAACAGTAAGATGGAAAAAGAAACGTCAATATCAAAATAGTTGTTGTCTTACATAGGAGCTTAGAGAGAGAAAGGAACTCTGTAATAGCTTCTTTCTCACAATTTGAGGTAACACGTTTTAGGTTAGCTTCCGTGCTATCTCTATGGATAGCATGCATTGAATTCCTATGGCTGAAGTCGTAAACGTCAGGCGACGCCGAGGCTGGAGCGTGTTTGTGATTCAGTCTTTACACTCACTGAAACCTGACAAAGTCAAATTCTCAAATGAAAATCGTGAAAAGCAAAACAAGCACATCGACATCGCCTCTACCGCCAGTTGTAGCTTGTAGGTTGTCGTTGTAACAACTCATTCGGGTTCAGTCTATTCACATTTTACAGTTTAACAGGTTTTTCTAGAATGACGAAACAAATTGAAGATCAAACTCATTAGAAGTACATAAATAAAGTAGTCTAGTGAGGACAAATCAAATTTTTAACTCATACATAAATATACATATGTATGTAATCTAATCAACTGTTGATTCTTTTCATTATTTGAATTGTATTTGCTTCATTGCGACCTAAACCGGTGAGTATTTTGTCCCACGGATCCAGAGACGATGGATGAGATACCAAACTGTCAACTATCAAAACCATGAATATTATGAACGGATGGTGTTCCAAACCATGAGTGTTTGAAATGTATCGTGTTTTCTTAACATTTATAGTAGATTACCTATGTATCTCCTTGTTTCTGATCTGCGATTTTACTATTCAATCTTTGATTATAATTCCATTTCAATGTTAATCGAGTCAAGTCTATCACTTTTATAACATTCAATAATTTTGTATTTAGATTTCTCGCTCAGAAATAGTGCATCATTTAAAGAATGTCTGACAAACCAACAATTCCTCTTGGAATTAAATTCGTTCTCGGTGGACTATCTGGAATGGGAGCAACGTGTATAGTTCAACCCCTTGACCTTATCAAGACGAGAATGCAAATTTCTGGCGTTGGTGGTGGCGCCAGGGAATATAAAAATTCGTTTCACTGTTTCACAACGGTCGTAACCAAGGAGGGGCCACTTGCAATTTACAAAGGAATTGGAGCTGGGCTCTTGAGGCAAGCAACCTACACCACCGGCCGACTTGGAGTTTACACATATTTGAACGATCAGTACAAGGCAAAGTACGCTAGCGAACCAACTCTGCTAGCCCGAATGGGTATGGGAGTATTTGCTGGTGCATGTGGTGCTTCATTGGAACACCAGCCGAAGTTGCGTTAATTCGAATGACAGCCGACGGCCGATTGCCTCTCGATCAGCGGCGAAACTACAAGAACGTAGTCAATGCACTTTCAAGGATAATACGCGAAGAAGGTATCGCCACTCTATGGCGTGGTTGTGTGCCTACCGTTGGCCGAGCCATGGTCGTCAATATGGCCCAATTAGCATCCTATTCCCAAGCCAAGAGCCAGTTTGTCAAGAGCTTTGATATGAAGGAAGGCCTCAATTTGCATTTCTGTGCAGCCATGCTTTCGGGACTCATCACAACCGTTGCTTCTATGCCAGTTGACATAGCCAAGACTAGGATACAAAACATGAAGTACATCAACGGAAAGCCTGAATATGGTGGTATGATTGAAGTGCTGGGAAAAATTATTAAAAACGAGGGTCCTTTGGCCCTTTGGAAGGGTTTCACGCCGTACTACTGTCGTTTGGCGCCACATACTGTTTTGACGTTCATCTTCTTGGAAAAACTGAATTCAGCTTATTATGAATACATTTTTGGAACAACCGGTGGATCTGGTCTGTAAATATTCGTAGCTTAGTGCGGAGACGACAGTTATATTCTTGTATATGAGAAAATTCATATAAAACGAACAGTCAAAGAATTAGATGATAATTCGTATTTTGGCAATCTACTTTCTTTGCGTATTTTTGTAATTTAAAATTATTTATATAATTAAGAAATCTAGTGATATAAATAAAAATGTAAACCAATTATGTTTCTATGTATATCTATTATGGTAGGGGGAGCGTGCGTAGCCAATAATGCCTCCGATGTACCACAGCCTAGGTAGCGTACGCTTCAGCAATTTCCGAGGGCCAATAAGGAATCAAGGGGACCTTAAATAAACTGATAATAGGCGCATACCTCTCCACGGGGTAAGCCTTGACGTGGCGGAGCGGCTTACGGTAACTACTACTATGAAGCTTAGAGCTATGCGATCGCGAAACTTGATTTCGCAGAAGGGCCTCCCATGGTCGACAGGTCGAAGCGGAGTAGGCTGTTACTACCAATTACCCCACAACGAAGGAGTGTTCCCACCAAGGCACTCCCACCGAGGGACGGCAGCGAATGAATTTCTTCTTTGGAATCAACGGTGGCGTCTCCAGTTCCAGTTAGGCCGAACTACTTGGTGAAAACCTTTACGGGCTACTTCGACTTATTTGAAGCCCAGGCCGTAAAAGGAGCGGTTTTTCCGGCTCTTGCACTTGAAGTCACATCAAGTGCCTGGTACTCCAGGTTGGGGGTTGTGCGTTGGGGTGACTTCCCGACCACGTAGAAAAAATCTTAGTTGCGAAGCAACAACAGGCCTCGGAAACGGACGGATACACTGATGACGACCCAAGCAAATGTACAAAGGACAACGATTTTCGGATATGCACGTGGAATGTTAGGTCCCTTAACAGACCGCGTGCTGCCGAACAGTTAGCGGAGACCCTCAACTGCTACAAAGCAGATATTACCGCTATCCAGGAAATGCGATGGGATGGACCGGGCAAAAGGAGGATGAAAAACTGCGACATCTACTATGGTAATTGTTACCGAGAGCAACAACAGCGACTCTTTGGATGCGGATTCGTCGTGGGAAGCAGACTCAGGCAAAAAGTCTTGAGCTTCAAATGCGTGAGCGAACGCATCACGACAATCCGAATCAAGGCTAAATTCGGCAACATTAGCCTCATATGTGCGCATGCCCCCACAGAAGAGAAAAAGGACGACACCACCTTGACAAAACATACGAGCAATGTCCTAGTTATGACATTAAAATTGTCCTCGGCGATTTTAACGCAAAGCTGGGAAAAGAGGACATCTTTGGTGGAACAGTCGGAAAGCACAGCCTGCACGACACCACTTCCGATAACGGATTCAGGCTGATCGATTTTGCTGCGGGCGAAATGTTGTGGTAGCAAGCACCTGGTTCCCTCATCTCAACATCCATAAAGGTACATGGAGATCTCCTGATCAATCAACCGTCAACCAGATTGATCACATTGCGATCGACGGAAGGCACTTGTTCACCATTCCAGATGTTCGAATTTTCCGATGAGCCAACTTCGACTCGGACCACTACCTCGTCGTAGCCAAGTGCTACAAATATCCCGACAATGGCCAAAACAAGGAAATGCTATTCGAAAATTCGACGTCGGACAGCTTCTTAAGAAGTCCTATTCCGCGAGCATCAAGAATAAGACCAGTTAGAGATGCCGCCTCTAATGTTCTGGGTTTCACACATCCACCAAAACGAAACCCCTGACGAAGAATGCAGGCAAGCCCATGCAGCCAAGCACGAGGAACACAAAGCGGCGCTGCATAGAAGGACAAGAGCTGCTCGTGAGCTCTATGAGCAAAAGAGGAGAGAGGAACGCCGGCTTCTCAGGAGGAAAAAGAGAGAGCATGAGAAGCGTCAGATCGAGGATGTTGAGAGAGCCAACAGCAGGAATGAAGTTCGGAGGTTTTTCCGAAAGGTTAAACAGCTGGCTCAAGGTCATCGAGCAAGAACCGATGCCTGCAGAGATAAACAAGGGAACATCATAGTAGAATCGCAGTCAATGCTGGGGATTTAGAAAGACCACTTCTGTAGATTGTATAACGGCGACGACGAACAAAATACCGCCGTCAGACAGGAGCCTTTCATCGGACACGATGATAGCCAACAATTCCGTGAACCCGACCTAGAAGAAGTGAAAACCGCAATATCACGGCTGAAATCCAACAAAGCCGCTGGAGCAGATGGACTAGCTGCTGAGTTGTTCAAAGTCAGCAGGCGACGAGCTAGATAGGAGCATGCACCAAATCATCTGTAAGATATGGTCAGAGGAATGCATGCCCGATGAATGGAACCTCAGCATTGTTTGCCCGATCCTGAAAAAGGGAGATCCTCTAAACTGCGCCAACTATAGAGGAATAAGTCTACTAAACATCGCCTACAAGATCCTCTCTGCCGTAATATGTGAACGTCTGAAGCCTTTCGTCAACAATCTGATTGGTCCTTATCAATGTGGCTTCAGGCCAGGAAAGTCAACCATCGACCAAATTTTCACGTTGCGGCAGATCCTGGAAAAGACCTATGAACTCCAAATCGATACCCACCACCTTTTCATCCGCATATGACAGCATCTACAGAGACGAACTGTACAAAGCTATGTCTAGTTTTGGCGTCCCTGCCAAGCTCGTTCGCTTGTGCAAAATGACGATGGAGAACTCACGCTGCTCCATAAAGGTTGGCAACGAGCTTACGGAATCTTTCGACGTCAAAAAAGGATTCAGACAAGGCGATGCACTGTCATGCGATTTCTTTAACATCGTTCTTGAGAAGATAGTGCAGAACTCCAACGTCAACACCAGAGGCACTATCTTCCAAAAATCTGTTCAACTTCTCGCGTACGCCGATGATATTGATATAATGGGAAGAACACAGCGTGATGTCAATGGCGCCTATGTGAGAATTGAGACAGAAGCGGCAAAAATGGGTTTAGCGGTAAATGAGGGAAAAACGAAGTATATGCTGTCTTCGAGGAAGGACACCCAACACCGACGGCTCGGACAGAACGTCACAATAGACGCGTATAACTTCGAGGTAGTAGAGGAGTTTGTCTACCTAGGCTCCGCTATAAACACGGGCAATAACACCAGCGCAGCGCCGA
Source organism: Sphaerophoria rueppellii (assembly GCA_920937365.1). Lineage (NCBI taxonomy): Eukaryota > Metazoa > Arthropoda > Insecta > Diptera > Syrphidae > Sphaerophoria > Sphaerophoria rueppellii. The sequence goes on along the minus strand of CAKKXW010000001.1, from coordinate 105,405,354 downwards.
GATCAGACGCAGAATAACTCTTGCTAATCGCTGTTTCTTTGGGCTTATAAAGCAATTGAGTGGAAAAGCCCTCTCTCGAGCAACTAAGGTAAAACTGTACAACACACTCATCATCCCAGTCCTGCTGTATGGTGCAGAAGCATGGACCCTGACAAAATCGGATGAAAGTGCCTTAGGCTGTTTCGAGAGGAAAGTTCTTCGGGTCATCTTTGGCCCCGTGTGCATTGAAGGGGAATGGCGAAGAAGATACAACAGCGAACTTTACGGGTTGTACAACGACATGGACCTAGCCAGAAGGGTCAAGGTCCAGAGACTCAGATGGCTCGGTCATTTAGTGCGAATGGACACCAATGCTCCGGCCCGGAAAGCCTTCGACACTATTCCTGAGGGACGTAGGAGGAGAGGAAGACCGCGACTCAGGTGGCGCACTCAAGTGGAAGAGGACCTCAATCAACTTGGTGTGCAAAACTGGAGACGACTAGCTAAGGATCGAGCTAGCTGGCGGAGACTGTTGATTGAGGCCCAAGTCCACAACGGACTGTAGCGCCACCTTAAGTAAGTAAGTAATAGGCGCATACATATGTTTTTGAAGTTAAATAATTAAAAATAAATACAGTGGCACGTAATGGCTAAATCACAAACACGCTTCAGCTTCGTCTTCGTTTGCTTTACGATGCACCCGCTTCGAATTTGTTTTGTATGACATTTCTCCCTTCGCCTCCATTATCCTCATCAAAAACAAATGAATTTTGTATATTGACTTTTTTTACAGCATAGAGCGGTCCGAACATGCAAATGTTCAGCATATTTGAGCTAGAGCTTCTGTTTGGAGTCACATTACACTACATTACATACGAAACGTGAGGCCGAAGCTTCATTGTGATAACATGCATTGAACTCGTATGGCTGAACTCGTAAACGTCAGGCGAAGCCGAGGCTGAAGCGTGTTTGTGATTCAGCCTTTACACTCACTGAAACCGACAAAGTGAAATTCTCATATGAAAATCGTGAAAAGTAAAACCAGCACATCGACATCGCCTCTACCTTCGTATAGCTTGTCGTAGCATCTAATTCCTGTTCAGTCTATACACACTTTTAGTTTATAGGGAAATTTATTAGTCTAGAATGACGATACATATTGAAGATCAAACTCACTAGAAGTACCTAAATAAAGTAGTCTAGTGAGGACAAATCAAGTTTTTAACTCATAAAAAATCATACATAATCAACTCTTGATTCTTTATTTGGTTTTTTTTTTTACCTAAACAGGTGAGTGTTTTCTCAAAGGATCAGAGAAGAGGGGTGAGAAACCAAACTGTCAAATGGATTTGCTAAAAGCTGAAAAACGGATGGTGTTCCAAACCAATTGTGTTTTCTTAAAATGTATAGTTAGGCTTACCTTTGTATCTTCTTGTTTTTGATCTGCGATTTTATTATTCAATCATTCACTTTTATAACATTGAATAATTTTGTATTTAGATTTCTCGTCCAGAAATTGTGCATCATTTAAAGAATGTCTGACAAACCAACAATTCCTCTTGGAATGAAATTCGTTCTCGGTGGACTAGCTGGAATGGGAGGAGTGTGTGTAGTTCAACCCCTTGACCTTATCAAGACGAGAATGCAAATTTCTGGCGTTGGTGGTGGCGCCAGGGAATACAAAAATACGTTTCATTGTATTAAAACAGTCATAACCAAGGAGGGACCACTTGCCATTTACAAAGGAATAGGAGCTGGGCTCTTGAGGCAAGCAACCTACACCACCGGCCGACTGGGAGTTTACACATATTTGAACGATCAGTACAAGGCAAAGTACGCTAGCGAACCAACTCTGCTAGCCCGAATGGGTATGGGAGTATTTGCTGGTGCATGTGGTGCCTTCATTGGAACACCAGCCGAAGTTGCGTTAATTCGCATGACAGCCGACGGCCGATTGCCTCCGGATCAGAGGCGAAACTACAAGAACGTAGCCAATGCACTTTCAAGGATAATACGCGAAGAAGGTGTCGTCACTTTATGGCGTGGATGTGTGCCCACCGTTGGCCGAGCCATGGTCGTCAATATGGCCCAATTGGCAACCTATTCGCAAGCCAAGAGCTCATTTGCCAGGCGCTTTGATATGAAGGACGGCATCAAGTTGCATTTTTGTGCAGCCATGCTTTCGGGGCTCATCACAACTATTACTTCTATGCCCGTTGATATAGCCAAGACCAGAATACAAAACATGAAGTACATCGACGGAAAGCCCGAATATAGTGGTATGGTGGAAGTTCTGGGAAAAATTATTAAAAACGAGGGATATTTTGCCCTTTGGAAGGGTTTCACGCCGTACTACAGTCGTCTTGCGCCGCATACTGTGTTGGTTTTCGTCTTCTTGGAAAAACTGAATCAAGCTTATTACAAATACATTTTGGGAACAACCGGTGGATCGGGTCTATAAATATTGATAGCGTAGCGGCGAGACGACAGTAATATTGCATTAAGTTTTCATTTATTTTTGTTATTTATTAAGAAGTTGGTTAATAATTAATAGAAATTAATACAAATCAATATTGTACATGATTTCATTCTCGATTCAAAGTCTGTGAAACATATCCCTCCAAATGTAGCTGGTGTCCTGGGGACATAACAATATTTTAAAAATTGTTATACGTTATTTATTTGTTGTTCTTTATGAGTGGAATTTTGTGGAATAATCGCTAACGTTAGTGGATCATTAGGCCAGTTCCACCTAAAGCGAGAAACAGACTGAACGAGCAACAGCGGCAGCATTGTTTTAGAGCCCATGTGTATTTTAATCTTTAGACACAGATTAAACCAGCACCAGCAACGTCAACAGCGTCGTTTGGTCAAAGTCCTAAATTTGCTGTTGCTGGTCCACAGCTCACAACTTTCCATGTACGACATTTAGAAACGCCAAACAACACAAAATAAAAAAAAACACCTCACCGAGAACTCAATATCAATTTGACTGAGGCCAAATCATTTGGTGGAACATAATTCTCATTTTTCATTGAGATATAATGGCTACCTTACAAATTGTTGTTGCAAACATGCCAACCAAGTCAAAATATCTATCGAATCCAAAATCAAGACTCTGAGATTTCTTGTTCCACTTAAAAAATCTCTGAGATCTCTGAGATCTCAGTGTGATGTTGTTAGGTGGAACTGGCCTATTGCTATCATTTTTTCTGCCTATTATGCTTCCGTTCCGTTTTGTATATACTTTTTCTTATTGACAAGTGGACTTTTTACAATATTTTGATGTGTGTTGAAAGGTCGTCGTAGCTATATTTAGAGCATTTAAACATGATTAACTAAATACAAAAACAAATACACAATTCTGTTAATTGCTACATTTTTCAGTCATATTTGAATTCCGAACAATAATTGTGATGCATTTAGGTTCACACGCCATACGTCTGACCTTGATGTTCAAATGCGAATCTCGAAAAGATGCGGATGAAGTATTTTCGGCGTATTCCGTCTTTTTCTAAAATTAAAACAACGCCACCGTCTGTTTTATTAAGCCAAGAGACAAGACCACAAGACCCATGAAATAAAAAGAGAATGTTTGAGAATGAAGAGTATTGGATTTGTTTGTTTTTTTTTTTTTTTTTTTTTTTTAACTTGAGTGGATGCGGATTATTTTGTTGATACGAGGAATTTGGAGCAGGTGGATAGGTGTCTGTTTGCTGTTGCTGTTGATATCATAATCAGTCGGCTTCAATCACCCATATTACCGATGTCGTAAACGACAGCAAAATAAACGACACGGTACAATCTGCATTTCATAAGTCGTCTTCAACTTTAGTCACTCGTTTTGTTGTCGTGTGAAAACGTCAGGTGTGTTGAACGCTTTCATTCAGCATTCTGTAAGCACTGATCTCTATTATAACTGGATAGTGGATAGGAGCAAAAAGTTTGACTCCCATAGAAGACTGTTATAATTGTAAAAGTACCATCCACGTATAACAGTTATACCAAAATATAACACTTCCAGCTGTGCTGCGAAACTTCTTAAATGATAAATAAGAAATCCCTTGCTGCTTTAATATTTAATTGTTATTTATTTTAATTAGTGGTTGACCCCTTTAGTTAAAAATAGCAATTTTTCAGTAAATTTATTTTAAATTATAAAGTCGGGACATTGATGAAAGTAATGTCCTTTTCCAAAATTACTTTTGGGAGTGTACTCCCTGTCAATGAATTTTGGAGTTCATTTTGGGAAAGGGAGTGTTTTGACGTTTAGTTTCATGTATTGTTGATCACCCCTTCACTCCAAGAAAAAGTAGGGAGTGACGATTTCACTCCCTGAGGGAGTGATGGGTAAGCCCTCCTTTTCTATTTTGGAAAAGGCCATAAGCAATCTTCTACCTCCAATAGAACGGGGTATGGTGTATGTGTCATTTTTCGGAAGATTTTGTTTTCAAAACAGAAGAGTTATGCTCTTCTCAGAAGCTTTCGGTCTGTCAAAGTCAGTTTCAGGAATGGTTTCAGAAGACTTCTGGACTCTTCCGATTGCTTCTAAACGACTAATGGAAAACGAAATTAGACTTTTCTCAGTTTGACAAATCTCTTTTACATTTTTATCGTTTAAAAATCTGCCACAAATTCGTCAAAAAGTTATGCCACTTAAAAAACGACACGACAAAGAAAACGAGAGTCGTCGAAAAAACAAGACGACTATTGTTTCAGACTAGGAAACAGAACGTCAAGGTTAATAGATTATTCCAGATCGACGTGGTGTCACAGAACTTGTTTTCAATCGAAATAAAAATATATGTATGTTTTTATTTCCACTAGCTGACCCTGCAGACTTCGAACTGCCTCAATCGATAATCAATACCCCTCTACTACACTACCCACTACCCTATAAACGCTTCCCGCTTGTGCTACCCAGTACGTCTACCTATATCCGCTACCCCATTACGACCCTACTCTGTTACCCGCTACCAACTATTTCTACACGCTTACGGTTACACCATTAGCCAGAAACCCACTACTTATTACCCGCAACCCGCAACCATTCACCCTGCATTTCATTTGAAAGAGTGATTTTGAAATGTTTGTTTAGTCAGTTTTTTTTTGCATATCAAATTTTCCATTTTTCCAATTTTTGTTTTTTTACTTTTTCTTGCTTTCCAGTTCCCCATCACGAATTTACCAGTTTCCCTTTGAAAACCAATGAGTTTTCCGAGTTCCATTCGAAAACCCATTTTGAAATTTTCCAGTTATCCATTTGAAATTTTCCAGTTTTCCACTTGGTAGCCAATGCATCCACAATTTCATGCAATTTTCCATTTGAATACCAATGAGTTTTCCGTGTTTTTCATCAAGAACTTTCTATTTTTCCATTCGAAAACCCATTTGTAACCAAAAAATTCCAAGCAAAAAAACTCTAATTTCCGACCTTTGTTTGGGTTTTAAAGTTTTCCCACTCTTCCATGAGGTTTTTTCAAATTTTTGTTCACAGAAATCATCACTGAATACAACAGTATCAACCATGAAAATTTCACAAATATCTGTTATGCCATTTTGGAGTCTATAAGAGGCATACAAACAAACACACATCCATTTTTATATATATAGAGAAGAGATTGCTAAAAGAAATGATACTTCCGTCGCCCGGAAACGGGAATATCAACGATATACGTTTCTAGCGGAAACCGGCGCCCAATCAATGAAGAATTTCAGCCTGAGTCACTGCAGCCTTCAATCGAACGGTCCCTCGCATGCACTCTATAGTCACCGAATGAAGCGGTCTTTCTGGTCGCCTTGAACCTGGGGGCTGCGAAGACGTTTTTGGATGGAGGGTTGTTGTCCACTCGGTCGATGTGGCCGAGCCAATGTAGTGGTTTTTTCTTGGCTTTCTGGACTATATCCACACCTTGATAAAGCTCGTACAGTTCGCGGTTGAATCTTATTTTCCATTCGCCATCGTCAGAGTCGATATTTGTTCCTCAAAAATGTAAAGAATGCGAAATTTGATCGAGGTTTAAGGTTAACCTCTGTTGTATACACGAGTTCATTTATTCGTCACTGCATTATCGACATCCAATCAAGTTATTGGCATCACTTTTTTCACGTTAAGAACAAATAATAAAATTCCTCCATTCCACTAATTCTTTCTGTCAAATAAATAAATTGTTTTTTGTACACTTTACTTCGTCGTTTTCGTTAAAGTTTTACAATTTCACTTTAATAAACATTAATCAAACAAATCAAAACAGTAGAATATTTACCGCTCAACAATAAAAACACTAAATTCTATCCTCAAAGTTAAAAATATAAAACTTTCAACTTTGTTTACTATTTCTGAGATACGTACATAGATACAAACACACATTTTTTTCCCCGCCATCTTAAAGAAAATATAAAACATAAAGGAGTAAGCAAATCCACAGAAGAAAAATACTGATATTGGGTAGTAGTCTAGTAGTTTCAAGATGGCAACGATGGTGGAGCCATCTTGAGATCCTTCACAGAAGCAGTTTTTTTACATAAGTTTCTATTGTAGCTGCCTGCTTGATAGTACTAGCCGTGCCATATAACAAAGCACGTATGAGCACATAACACAATCGTTAATGAACGAGGCCAATGTTAATCGAGTCAAGTGTGTCACTTTCATAACTTTGCATTTAGTTTTCGTTCTCGTCCAGAAACAGTGCAATATTTAAAGAATGTCTGACAAACAAATCCCCCTTGGAATGAAATTCGTTCTCGGTGGACTAGCTGGAATGGGAGGAACGTGCGTAGTTCAAGCCACTTGACCTTGTCAAGACGAGAATGCAAATTTCTGGCAGTGGTGGTGGGGCCAAGGAATACAAAAATTCATTTCATTGTATGACAACGGTCATAACCAAGGAGGGACCACTTGCCATTTACAAAGGAATCGGAGCTGGGCTCTTGAGGCAAGCAACCTACACCACCGGTCGACTCGGAGTTTACACATATTTGAACGATCAGTACAAGGCAAAGTACGCTAGCGAACCAACTCTGCTAGCCCGAATGGGTATGGGAGTATTTGCTGGTGCATGTGGTGCCTTCATTGGAACACCAGCTGAAGTTGCATTAATTCGAATGACAGCCGACGGCCGATTGCCTCCCGATCAGCAGCGAAACTACAAGAACGTAGCCAATGCACTTTCAAGGATAATACGCGAAGAAGGTGTCGCCACTCTATGGCGTGGATGTGTTCCCACCATTGGCCGAGCCATGGTCGTCAATATGGCCCAATTAGCATCCTATTCCCAAGCCAAGAGCCAGTTTGTCAAGAGCTTTGATATGAAGGAAGGCCTCAATTTGCATTTCTGTGCAGCCATGCTTTCGGGGCTCATCACAACCGTTGCTTCTATGCCCGTTGACATAGCCAAGACTAGGATACAAAACATGAAGTACATCAACGGAAAGCCTGAATATAGTGGTATGATGGAAGTTCTGGGAAAAATTATTAAAAATGAGGGTCCTTTGGCCCTTTGGAAGGGTTTCACGCCGTACTACTGTCGCCTGGCGCCACATACTGTGTTGACGTTCATCTTCTTGGAAAAACTGAATCAAGCTTATTACAAATACATTTTGGGAACAACCGGTGGATCGAGTCTGTAAATATTGATAGCGTAGCGGGGAGACGACAATAATATTGCATTTAGCTGGTTTACAATTTCAATTGAGTTTTCATTTATTTTTGTTGTTTATAAATAAGTTGATTAATAATAATTAATAAATAAAAGTGAATACAAGATCCAAATTCGTGTCAGAGGCTGCTAAACAAATCCCCTAGGGATGAGCTTGAAGAGCAGGAGGCCTCTTCCAGTATTTAGCTGGTGACACAATATTTTTTGTTTTTGAAATTGCTATACAATTTGCTTCAAGAGTGGAATTTTATGGATTAATCGCTGACGTCTAATGGATCATTGTTATCATTTTTTCTGCCTATAAAGTTTCCGCTCTGTTTTGTATAAACATTTTTTAATTGGCAAGTGGACTGTTTACAAAATTTGCCCTGCGTTGAGTTGTCGTCGTCGCCAGGCGGCTATATTTAGAACATTTACACTAAATACAAAAACAAATATACAATTCTGTTAATTGCTGCATTTCTCATTCATGTTTGAATTCCAACAGTTGTGTTGCATTTAGGTTCTATGTGCAGGATTGTTTGGTTTTTATTTAAAGATCATTACACACGCCATACGTCTGACCTTGATGTTCAAATGCGAATCTTGAATTCTTTCGAAAAGATGCGGATGAAGTATTTTCGGCGTATTCCGCCTTTTTCTAAAATTAAAACTACGCCGACATCTGTTTCGAAAGAGATAAGACTCATGAAGTGAAAGAGAATTTTTGTTTGAGAACTAAGAGCATTGGATTTTGATTTTTTTTGTTCTTAAACTTGAGTCGTGCAGATTATTTTGCTGATAAGGGGATGGGTGTCTGTTTTGAGCGAAATGATTATTTGTAATCTATTATTAAGTGCTGTTGTTATTGAAATCATAATCAGTCTGTTCAATGTTTGATAAGAACACAATAAGCAAAGTCCTGTGCTGCTGTACATAAGGGCCGCACTATTGTTTCACACTAGGAAACAGCAAACAGAACGTAAAGGTTAATAAGAGCGTTTAACCATTTTATTAGGATCGGTCGGTATGTGTCGGAGATATATATATATATATATAATGTTCGGTCCAAAATAAAAAAAAATGATTTTTTTTTTTAATTTAGTAGAAGAAATGACACTTCCGCCGCCCGGAAACGGGAATATCAACGTCGCCCGGAAACGGGGATATCAATACGGAGGAATGAGGATGTCAGAAGAGAATTATGGGGACAGTTACAGTTACAGTCGGATTCCAATCCACACGTTCGGCGAAACAGCCAATGCACATAACTACTACGCCACGGGCAATACGGTTATATGAAATTACTTAATTAGAATTAGGTAGACGAGTTATTGTACATTTTTTGACACTCGGACTCACTTACCTAAATTGTGAACAGTTGAATCTTGGTACAGGTTGAAGCGAAGTATTACTTACTGAACCACCTCCCAATACATGAAGGATCTCAACCTGAGACACTGCAACCTTCCTTCGGGAACGGTCCTTCGCATGCACTCTCAAGTCACAAAAACCAACTGCAGTCATTTGGTCGTTATACCGCAGGTTCAGTCTTCCTGGTCCCCTCAAACATGCTGGCTGTGAAGAAAAGGCTTTCTTAAATGGAGGGTTGTCGTCCATTCGCTCGAAGTGGCCGAGCCAATGTAGTTGTATTTTCTTGGCTTATTCTGGATTACATGCATATCTTGGTACGGTTCGTATAGTTCGCGGTTGAATCTTATTCTCCATTTGCCATCGTCGCATGCAGGATCATAAACAGATTTAAAAATGTCCATATTGGCGAAACAAGATCAGTTCCATTTACTTGGCAAGCACTCTGGGGTGTCTGAAGCAATCCGATATGGGCTGTAAAGTGTTTTGTCACTTTGCACGAGCTATAGTCTAAGCGTTAAGCCACTGGATCAGAAAGTGGGGATCCGAACTCAGACAGCATATAAGCTACTCGGAAACGTAGTATAGAATGTGAACTTCAATCGAGGTTTACATTTAACCCTAATATGGCGGTGTGCGAATTAAGATGAATTGTGGTTAAGGCCGTGTCCGAATTCGATGAATTGTGGTTAAAAATGGATGAATTTTTAACCACTACTGTCATATTTTAACCTGCTCCCTAGCTAGTCTAATTTTTAACACATTTCATTCAATGCGAAATGTCAAAATTTAACCAAACGTCAAGTTTTAACCACTTTTAACCCTATCCTCACACGGCCTAAGCAATAAACTTATTTAAACTGTACTGCCGACATTAAATTAGTATATTGGCATCACTTTTATCAATTTAAAAATAGATAATCCAAATCCTCCATTCCACTAATTCTTTCTGTCAAATAAATTAATTTGTTATTTGTGTACTTCGTCGTTTTCCTTTAAGTTTTACAATTTTATTTAATAAAATAAACATTGACCAAACAGAAGTATATTTACTGCTCAGGAATAACTGCAATTTAGAAAAATAATCAAAATGAAAATCGCAGTCGAAGGATGTGCTCACGGTGAGCTGGAAAAAATCTACGATACCATTGAGAGTATACAAAAGGCGGAAAATATTAAAATCGATTTGTTGTTGTGTTGCGGTGATTTCCAAGCCACAAGAAATCTCGAGGACCTGGAGACAATGGCAGTGCCCAAAAAATACATGGACATCTGTACATTCTACAAGTGAGTTCAATTTGAAAAACATTTATTAATATCAATTGTGAACAACCTTTTCTTGAAATAGGTATTACAGTGGAGAAAAAACAGCTCCAATACTAACCATCTTTATTGGAGGCAACCATGAGGCGTCAAATTATCTGCAAGAACTTCCCTATGGAGGTTGGGTGGCCCCAAATATCTACTACTTGGGCTATGCTGGTGTTGTCAGAGTCAATGGCATTCGGATAGCTGGTCTGTCAGGAATTTACAAGAGTCACGACTTCTTTCGGGGACGATTTGAGTTTTCTCCCTACACTGAAGCGAGCAAAAAGAGTGTCTATCACGTTCGGCAGTTGGACGTATTCAGATTGAAACAACTATCTGGAAACGTTGACATATGCATGTCTCATGACTGGCCGAAAGGTATTTATAACTTCGGCAACAAGGCACAACTGATTCGATTCAAACCACACTTCAAGGACGAAATCGAACAAGAACGTTTGGGCAGTCGTCCTTGTGAGGATCTCCTAAATGTCCTACAACCATCGTTGTGGTTTGCCGCCCACTTGCATTGCAAATTCGCTGCTCTGGTCTCACACGAAGACACCGGCCGTGTGACAAAGTTCTTGGCTCTGGATAAATGTCTTCCTAAACGCCGGTTTCTGCAAGTCTTAGATATCGACTCTGTCGAGCACACCGACGATGGGGAGCTCAAATTCGAGTATGATCTCGAATGGTTGACAATTCTATTCCTCACAAATCATCTGATCTCTGTGAAAACTTCCCAACACTACATGCCAGGTCCAAACGGCTCTGAACGCTACAATTTCACTCCCACCGATGAGGAAAAGGAACATATCCACAAAAAATTCGGCTACGATCTCAAGATTCCCGACAACTTCTGTCGCACAGTAGAGGCCTTCAATATGAACGAAATCAATACAAATCCCCAGCAGCCAAAATCCCAAATCAATCCACAGAGCTTACAGTTTTGTGACAATCTGGGCATTGATGATCCTCTCTCGATGGCCATGATTGTCGGTGGACATGAATTGAGCCATTCTAGCACACTTGAGGGAAGCGATTTAAATGATTCGGGGCTGTTTGACCAGTCAAACGCTGATATTAATTCTTCCTGTGATACAATAAGTCCATTGAAGCGCAAGAGTAACTTGTGTCTGCCGAAACCGATTGCGGAATCGACTAGTCCGGATGGACATGATGAGATTGCTATAGAAACTGGTCCTGAATGCGATCGGGATAGTGAGGAAATGGTGGAGTTGAGTCCAGCACAGGAAGTAAAAGAGGAGTCGTCATCTATTGTCGATGAAGTGCCCAGCTTGAAGAAGTTTAAACGAAGAAACGAACAAATCTACAAAACAGAGGAGGAAGAGGAGGAGGAACTGTGAAGTTCTCTCACGAATAAAGTTCGGAATTTTCTCAGTTTCTTAAATAAATTCAATTTTTTTGAAAGAAAATGCGTTTTATACTTTGGAGGTGTCCTTTTGTTAAAATAAATACTTTTTTAATCATTATCCCGTAATACATAATAATACACATAAATAGAATTAAACTAGAATCTTCAATTTAATGAACCACAGTCGCCCGCACTGTCTTTGAGGCCATACATCTCCAGATATGTGTTTTGACTTTCGGCTACAGCTTCGGGGGCTTCAACTGTATCACAATAATAATCCAATGGATCTGGGATCATCCTGGACAGTACCGTTAGTTGATCGTCTATTTTAATCCGATCATAGAAATGACACTTCCGTTTTCCGTAAACTGGGATATCAGCGCTATACGGAGGACTGAGGATGTCAAAAAACGCTGCAACATCGCCAACGGCTGTGATTTCATGGAAATTCCTTTCGGTTGGCGTTAGTACAGCACATTCTGAACTGGGAGTCACTAGTTTAGGTTCCTCTTCGGTGACATCGATTTCTGTAACATATTTGTCATAGATGAGTTCACTTTTGGGGCTATTCAAGGACGTTGATTCTCGCGGTTTGGCTGAATAGCTCTTGATCAATAATTTGCCGAAAATTCCCTTCAATACGCCATTCATCATTGGATGGTCATGGAGTGGCATTGTGTAGTTGGCCTTCAAAATAAAGACACTCATCGACACTTCGGCACTTTCAAAAACATGAATGTAAGTACATGGAGCTTTGTCAGGCGTATTGGCATTAATGAATACGTCAGGGTTTAGATTGATATCGCGATAAGTTAGTTGCTCGGTGAGCTGATAGAGAATTTTTAGATTAGCGCTTAACGATGCCGTGTTAGATTTGTCGAAGGTCTTGAATGCTTGTCGCAGTGTTTTGTTGAAGAGCAGCGATGTCATGTTGCATGTGGAGTTCTTTTACTTGCTTTATTGTTGAATGAATCAACTTGGAATATTTCTAAGTGAATTTGTTTAATATTTTAACGGTTGGGAGTTTTTATTTATTTTTTTATTCCGCAACTAACAAATAAATTCTTTGGACTTTGTCGTTTACAAGATTTTTATTTTTGATATGCTACGGATGACAGTTGGGTGACAGCAAGTTTGGACTGTCAAAGTAACAAAAGTAGGGTGCTATTCGAGTTATCGTCTTTATTGTAACTTTTTCGATATTATAGGTTTGTTCGATGTGCGCTCGGGGTCGCTCTATGCTTAGTATATGAAAATAAAATAATAAAAGGTATAATTTAAATGGCATTCGACTAAATATAATCATAATGGCGCCAACTGGTTACAAGCCGAGATAAATACTGTTTTGCAAAAGGCCGTTTGTGAATCGGATGAATCGTGGTTAAAAATGGATGATTTTCTTACCACTACTGTCATATTTTAACTTGTTCCGCAGCTAGTCTAATTTTTAACACATTGGCTACGTTCAATCATATATCGGATAGGCTATCTGAGATACCCGTATCTGGGATATCTTTTTGGACGAGACAGATACCTGTATCCAGATTGCTGTCAAAATGTCTATGAAAAAAAAAAAATAACAAATCAAACGCTTGAGAACAGGAAATTGTTTATGGGAGTGAATCCGTCGGCAAACTTCTTCCGAGTCATCTAAATTATAACAAGTATTGTTAAAAATCAGATCGATAGTCATCTGTTTATATTTCTTTCAATTTTCTTTTAATTTGGAGGCTGATGAAACTACGCGCCAGACAAGTCAAGGCAAAAAAATCATATGTTGATCAGCTGAACACTCGGATACCCGAGGTATACCAACAATTTTCAGATACCTCTGGATTTTTTTAACAGTAAACGGTTCATGTATTTGCTATTTTTTACTATGGTTTACAAAAACAAAAAGCTATCCGATACCTTTTGGTTACATGATTGAACGTAGCCATTTTATTCAATGCGAAATGTCAACATTTAACCAAACGTCAAATTATAACCACTTTTTAACCCAATTCGCACACGGCCTAAGTTTGTATTGTACAAAAAAAAAAAATGTTTGATGAAGCCGAATAAATTGAAAAAAGTCAATCTCGAGGAGGTTTTATATACACAAAGGCTCTATGGCGCTCTGATTTCGTACTGAGATGTTCGATGTCGTTCTTTTTTCACCCCAGTCCATATCCACCGTGTTTAATGTGCATTCAATGCTCGCACCGGGAGCGCACTGAACCGCCCCAAGCTTTTTTCGGGCGAGGATTTCGGAACTGTTCGAATCAGCTGTTTCTATATAACAAAGAGAAGAAAAAACAGAGCACTACTAATGCCGTCAATGTGAAACCAAACCCAGAGAAATGTTTCAGTTTCTTGATAGCTCCGGGTCCGGACCGTAGGGCCCAGGGCTGGTTACATTGAACGAACTTTATGTTATAGCCTTTTCACACTAGACGCAAAACGTGGTTTTACAAAACTTGACGAAAAACTCGAGTTTTCCCATACAAATTTGTTAGTCTTGTTTTGTCAAGTCAAGTTCTAATACATATATTAACGCAATTCACACACGGCCTTAATTAACAATCTGGAAGCTAAAAAAAGCATTCTGAATGCGTTGGGCAAAAATTATAGTTCTGAATCTGAACAGGAGAATTTATATCCATCAATTGAAAACACAATCAGTGAAGGCAGCTACCAATAGAATGTTGTTGTTCAGAAGTCAGGAATTTGTAACTGCCATCATATTTCTATTATAAATGTTTCAAGAGGACTCTTATGGCTGAAACACAAAAACGTTTTAGCTTTTGTTTCGCTTAACGTTTACGGGTTCAGCCATAGGAATTTAACGTAATGTCTCCAAACGGAAGCACGAGTTCTAATAATTATGCTGAACATTTGCTTTGTCTGACAATTCAACAGCTATAAAAAAAAGTCAACAAACAAAATTCACTTGATTTTGAAGGAATGATAATGATGGAAAGAGAAATTTCAATCAAAGCAACGACGACGCAGATGCATCGTAACGCAGTCGAAGGCGAGGCTAAACCGTGTATTTGAGTATTTGCTCGATAGGCATTACTCTATCTTTAAATGTGTTAAAATGGAAGATGATATCAATGAGCTCTACTGACCAACAACCAAAAGACGTTAGCTCACCTCACTCTACAATATAAACACATGTATACAGTAGATATACATATGCATAGTTACAAGTTATTTTGATTATGCATATGTTACCAATATGTCCTTAAGTAATATTTTACATCCATTTAATGATAAATTTGTCTCACTCTCTAGGACGTGCAATGCATGAAGGATAACCAGTGAGACTGATGTACATAGTTCAGAAGGCAATTTGCTGATAGTCATGGCTTGGGTTTCGTATCGGAATGCAGGCATGAATTTGCACCCAGCAATATAATGTTGCCGCTTTTCTCTATTGCCATGTATCGTCATCATCATTCATCTGCATGCTCTGTAACCTTTTTTGTAATATAAAATCGAAGGAAACATTGTATGACGTGGCATTTTGGCATATCCAGCCATGCATTACATGGAAAACAGTCGAGCAGATAGGTACACCATCTGTGGCGAAATCATGTAAACAATCAATTTGAAATTTACATTATGATCAATATGTTGTATGTTGCTGCTTCAATAGATTTAAGTTTTTTGCTGAACAAATTTCGAACATTTCCTTATTCGATGATAGTTGGAAATGGTCTTTAAACTATGCAGAGAGCGAGTTTTTTTTATTTTAACTCAAAATGAAACTTCCTACACAGCTATTTATTTAAGCCTTGTACAGTGTTTGGTGTTGTTAATAGAAGTGTATCTACCTTTTGATGGATTGGCTTGCGGAATATTCATTTGGAAAATCAAACAGAGAATACTATTTACACTTGTATTGGAAGTTCCAAAAAGTAGGTATTTGCTTTGCATTTAACATAGCGTGCATTTAGTCCTCCATCGCTAGAAAGTGGTCGTGTTTTGGACTAAACGAACATCCTGGGTTTTCACTTTTGGCGTTTAACACTGCCGTATCTGGCAATTCGATGAAAAGATTGCAGGTTTTTAACTAAAATTCATTGGCTTTTCCCACATATTCCAAAAATTGTAAACATGGATGGAGTCGAATCTTTCATTCCTAAGTTGCGTGTCAACTTGTAATGGAGTTCTCTGTAAACGTCAAAATGTCAATGTGATAAACATGTTCTATTCCACTGATCAGTTATAACAAGATTGGAAACCTACCTACGTTTTACCCTCCAAATACCTCAAAACTTATTTTTTTCATACACACATACTCTTGTAGCAAACTTGCTTTTTATCAATTGCATCATCATTACTACAATAAAAAGCATGCTCTTGCAGCTAACCTGCTTTTTTGAGTTTGTATTATACGCATACTCTTCCAGCTAACCTGCTTGTTAGTTCGTAGGCAAATGTCATTTTGACAGCAAGCTATCCCATCTTGTTTTAACTGATCACGATCAGTGCTCTATTCCGCACTACCAAAATTTTACACAAGGTTGTTTGGAAAAAAAACTTGGTAGCTTAAAAATCCGATTGTTATGAAGTACGTAACGTAACGCACCAAGTGACATTTTGCGAACTTATAAGAATTCTGTACTCCATCACATTTCTAAAAATACTTCCCTAAACGATGACACAAAAATGAACACAATCAAATGATGCAGAGTGTGTCAATGCAAAAGGTGCAGAAGCGGAATGCATCACCCACGTGTACTTATAAAAATAATAATTAATACAGTTCTGACATTTCACGAAATTTCATAAAAATAACTTTGTTTAAAGAACATAACATTCATTTTCCATTGCATGCGCGGTGTATTATCCAATAATATCTACTACACGGTTATTTCCGCCCGGAAATGCCGATACATATTTCATATTTAAACCGTGTGTTAATTCTGTAAACAATTTGAACGCATCGAACAACTAAAGCTACTAATATAACTAACTACCTTACCGGTAATGAGTAGAATTAAGTTTGTCGGCTTCTGTATACATACATGTCTACAATATGTAACGATAAAGCATTATAAAAGCGATGCTATGTTTCTGTTCTGATGAGCAAGTTAACAATGGGATAATCAGTTCGAGTAATTATAGAGAATGTTAAGCCTGATTGATTAGCAATATTAATTCAGTGGTTTATATTTGGTTGCTTGTTTGATTTATAAATGGCTTATTGAATAATGTTAATCGAACCAGGAGTATGAGCCTGTTACAACATTTGCTTTGTTCTATATGGGTTGTAATTGAAAGTGTGATAAATTACCACAAATCTATGTGTAAATTAAAGAGATTATTATACTTACCTCATTACGATTGTTCCGATCGTAAGGCCATACAAATGAAGACACAGCTGCTTAATTAATATTTCATTTCTTAATTTATTTTTTAGTTTGGTTTCTTAAATTCTTCAAACATTGGTAAACTAAATTTTATATTTTTACAAGTATTTTTCTTATTTTGTTAATTTTTGTATTAATTTTATGATAACTTATTTTATTTTATTTTTTGCATTTCGACTTTGTCGTTAATAAGGTGTAATATATAATCTTCTTTTTTTTTTTGAAATCTCACATTAAAAATAATTAAATACAAAAAGTCTCTTTTTTTTTTCTAATTCTAATTAATTTACGAATATAACAAACGTTATAGTCATTTCTATATATTTTTAATTTATTTAACTACATTTTAATTTTTCGTTATGGGATTGTTTATATTATATATGTAATTCTTATGTTGCTAAATTTATATTGATTAATTCCATTTTTGTGAGCATGTGTCTGTTCATTTAACAAATATATATACATACATATGTGTCAAATTTCACTTTTCAATAATTATATTATACACACATACAAAATTGCATTTATTTTGTATTTTTCTTAATTTTATTAAATTGTTTGTGTCTGAAATTACAAATATCTTTCAAAATTATTTGTTGGTTTTGTCCAAACATATACAATTAGCCTATTTTTTCGATTTAAAATTAATTATTTTATATTTTATTATTTAAACCAATAATTATGGATTGCTTTTGAAATTCCAGTGTCGTAAACGTTTACTTTTTCTCATTTGGGTTATTTTTTCATATATTTTTGTTGTTGGCCTTGCTGTTTGGACGAAATAATCGCAATTAACGAGTTTCACATTTCAATGTGGTTTAGTCGCCAGACTTGTATGCGCTTTTCAAGAGTGAAATTATTATTTGGTTTGGAAAATTAATGACGTAAAATTAAGTTTTTTTTTCTGCTGTTTTGAAACGATATACCAATACGATATTATGTAAATAAATTGTTGGTCAGAAAATTTTTCATTTACATTCATGGAAATATCATTTATCGCGTGGTTTAGCTTCAATTACATTTTTTTTGGAGACATTTAATGCAATAAGTTTGAAAAGATAGAAATAAATTATATTATTATTTGTTGATTGGTAGACTGCAGTAATAAATAATTTGAACGCGCTGAACAAAAAAAAAAAATAACAAATCCAATCACCTTTAATGAAAGTGAATGAGAACAACCAAGCAAACCGCTGCTATTTGAACATGGCCAAATAAATGCGTTCACTTAAACTATTCCTACTTACGCCGTGTGAGAATTGCGTTAAAAAGTAGTTAAAACTTGACATTTGGTTAAATTTTGACACTTCGTGTTGAATAAAATACGTTAAAATTACACTAGCTGTGGAGTATGCTAGGCGCGTCCATATTATGCCTAATGATGCCGATCGGCCAAACCCAATGAGTCTGCATCTGGACGTCCCGGTCGGCAATTGATTAGTGCTTAACGCCATATGACCATTGCGGTTACGGAACTATTACTGGACACAGATCAGAGAAAGGAGATGGGAAACTAACTTACTTTTTAACCTCCAAATACCCCAATTTTTTCAATAAGTATACGTGAATAGAGGAAACCTAATGCTCTCTCTAAATTTCTGCCTTCCAGCTTGTTGTCTAAGAACGATTTTTAATAGCATGGTTGCCAATCTCATTTTTTTGATCTTTGATACTTAGCACTTTCCATAAAAAATTCTTGAATATATAAGAAAAAACATTTGCCAAAGTCTATGTTTCAAAAATTTTTTTTTCACAAATTTTTCGAATAGGGCTCGCTACAAAACTTCATTGCTTTGACCCTGGACCGTTCTGTAATTGTACTTCGCACTCCAGACATTGTTATAAACAGTCCTCTTCGCACACAATTAATC
Source organism: Sphaerophoria rueppellii (assembly GCA_920937365.1). Lineage (NCBI taxonomy): Eukaryota > Metazoa > Arthropoda > Insecta > Diptera > Syrphidae > Sphaerophoria > Sphaerophoria rueppellii. The sequence goes on along the minus strand of CAKKXW010000001.1, from coordinate 105,386,453 downwards.
CGAAGAATTTTACAAAACCAATTCAATCAATGCCTCGATTGGCAATTCTTTGAATGACAGCTTATTCGAATGACAACCCTTTGAGTGCAAGTTTTTTCGAATAAAAATTCTTAAAATGACAATTCTTCGACCGACAATTCTGAAATTGACAATGCGTGGAGTGACAGACAATCAATCCGAAAACAACAAACAAACAGAACTATTTCTGAAATCATATTTTTAGAATAAGGCTGTGTGCGAATTGGATGAATTGTGGTTAAAAATGGATGAATTTTTAACCACTACTGTCATATTTTAACCTAATCCGCTGCTAGTCTAATTTTTAACACATTTTATTTAATGCGAAGTGTCAAAATTTAACCAAACGTCAAGTTTTAACCACTTTTTAACCCAATTCGCACACGGCCTAACCCTGCGGCCACACGAGCAAGTTCTGGCTTGCCAGTAGCCTACATATATTATTTGTCAAATCTGTATCGGTGTACTTGGTGTGACGTAGGTGGCAAAAAACTTGCTAGTCAACTTGCCAGCAAGTTCACATATTTTTTTCCATTTCAACGATTTTTACAAGCTTACCTGCTTTTAACATCCAATTTGGAATTTGAAAAATGTCGGCATCAAAAAAAGAAATTAAAATCCTCGCTTCAACTAATATTCTCATTTAATTTCGTTCATTTTGATACATTGGGCAAAACCTGTCAAATTACTTGCCCGTTTTACTTGCTCGTTTTACTGGCTTGAAAATTTGCAAGCCAGTTGCCTGGCCAGTACTAAAGCCAGTACTAAAAGTTTGAATGTGTGAGTAAAACATTTGATTGTATGCCAACTTGCTAGCCAGAACTTGCTCGTGTGGCCGCCGGGTAACAAACTTTTTGGAAGGCAATTCATCGATTCTTTGTGGATATATTTGGGGGGTATTATCAAGATTGGTTTTCTGCTTGTTTTGACAGAATATCTGTCAACAGAGAACAAACAATACAAACTTATGTAAAAAAAATGGTTATCTCTGCTTGTAACCAGTTGTCGCTTGTCGCTGTTAAATTTATATACAAAGCATCGATTGGATATTCTTCGAAAGAAATTTCTTTGAATGGTCCGCTATTACAAGAAAAAATAGATGAATTTATTCACCATCGAGTTCTATTACATTTGACAGTTCTCTTTTCAGTTCGTTGTTTGTTTGTTTTTTTATTTAAGTTTTGAAGTGTAAAAGCGCCATAAAGTCCGCAATGACTTTTTGCGTTTTTCTTTATTGGCTTTGATTCAATATTTGAGCTATCAGAGCCAACTCTGAGCAAATTACATTCAGAAGCTCTGATTTAGGCCGTGTGCGAATTGGATGAACTGTGGTTAAAAATGGATGAATTTTTAACCACTGCTATCATATTTTAACTTGCTCCGCAGCTAGTCTAATTTTTAACACATTTTATTCAATGCGAAGTGTCAAAATTTAACCAGACGTCAAGTTTTAACCACATTTTAACCCAATTCGCACACGGCCTTAATAAAACACACTTGAGCGCCGAACTGTCATTCTGTCATTAAAAAAAGGTTGCCTTCGTTTAACTATTGTCTCGACTTGATCGTCCATTTATCTTTAGCAAATCGATGAAATTCTGTGCCGCTTGTTTTGATGAAAACATTTTGTGCATCTGTGCTTAAATGATCTGACAGTTAAATTGGCTTGCTCAGAGATGAAAAAGAAAACCGAAAACAACTCTTCAACCAAAAGGAAATTCAAAATCGCACAGTTCTTCGATAAATAAATCTCCACTTAACAATTGGTTGAATGTCAATTCATCGAAAACCGATTCATCACCGAACCATTCTGAATAAAATTCCTTAAATGTGAAAACTTTGAATGAAAGTTTCTGAAATTACAATTCTTCCTATGGCAATACCTCGATTAACAAAAATCATCAAATAGCAATTATGTGTATAAAAATTCTTCGAATAACAATAATTTCCCAACAATTTCTCGAACAAAATTCTTCGAATGACAATCCTTTGAATGAAATGGTTATCGAAATTATAACTTATCGAGAAGAGAGATACATATGTATCGCAAAACGATTCTTTGAATGTAAATTGATTGAAACACTCTGTATGTAGTTTAGTTATCGTGTCAATTCTTCAAATGAAGAGTCTTTGAATAATCAATACAAAGAAACATTAAATTGACACTTTAAATCTCGATTATTGAGCTATTCAAATCAAACCAATTTCTCAAGAACTGTGTAAACAAGCCAGATCCTACCAATTTGCTTGACATATTTGTGGAATCATAAAACAAAAGATCTTATCGTACGCTTAATTGCAAATTCTCCGCTTTCATTCATCTTAACGCACTCAATTTACCAAAAAAAAAAGCAACATTCACTCCAAATTCTGTTTACATAGTTTGAACGGTCTAATCCTTGTGTACACATATTGCATCACAATAATTAACATGCAATCAGTAAATGCTTCAAATTCCATTTTGGTAATATCAACGATAAACTAAATTAGGTATTTATAATATTTGTGGAGCCTTTGGAAATAGAAATTCTATTACCGTAAATCACGCAACGGCCACAAAACAATTACATGACATTTTGGTGGACATCCATATGACAGGAAACAGGATATAAACGTTTTTGAGTTTAATTACAATATTTCATCATTACATCAAATTTTATTGTATAGAAAATAGAATAATTATGTGTACATATTTTCGGTACACATGTTTTTGTTGGTATTATGAGGTCCGTGTAAATTGTGAGTTAAGTAGACTTATAGCTAGTTTTTATTTTGTGGCACGATTAAAAACAAACATGACGTGACGAAGGATATATCAATCATATAGAAACAGAATATCAATCTAAATTAAATTTCCTGCTTAATACTTTTTGTTTTACTGGGCAACACGGCATATGAGTGGGTCTATGTTTCAAGTGGACTAGGGACACCACATTATCCAGAAGTTTCATTCTACATAAAATGGCGACTGGTCTGTAATGCTTGAACAGAATGACAAGGACGTGAAACGAGGAAGAAAAATCGCATTACATATTGAAACCCAATGAATCAATTCCACTGATTAGAGAGAACAACTTTACGTGACCAGAATAGGTGGGGGTTTAGAAATATAAAACTTTCGTTTGGGATTATCTTTTTTTTCCTGTTTCCGTACTTGGATGAGTGGTTCACGATTAACATTTAAAGAAAACTAGTGAGAAGAAAATTAAAACACAGATGAGGTCATCGGTGGTTTATGCCAAAAGAGAAGTTGATGGAATTTGCTTATGGACGCCACCGCACTATAACAAAGAGATAACTAATTTAATTCGATTCTTTATAGATATCACCTGCGATTCCAAGGAGAATTTTGAGCTTCCCATTAAATTTGATTGGAAGAGGAATTCATTTTCAAATTTAATAGAGCCATTTACATAAAATTCAACTCATTTTCTTTCAGTGCATAACAGATAAGAGTTCGGTTTTTGATTTTATTCACTTCTTAATTTCATTTCACCTTGTTTAAAGGTCACTGGATTGTAAGCAAGAACTATGTGCTGAAATATAACAAAACTTAATTGGTTCTTCGGTTTCATAATTTTTGCATTCAAAATTTGTGTATGGAAATCAATAATTTGGCTATTGCAATAGTTAAAAAGTTACTTATTGATGCAAACAGGGGTATGCGTTGTCATTTGATATCTTCAACATCATTTTTGAAAAGATTGTGTAAAGCTCCAAAGTCACCAACACCAGAGGCACAATCTTTCAAAACTCCGTCCAGCTACTAGAATACGCAGATGACATTGACATAATTGGAAGAACAAAGCGTGATGTCAGTGGAGCGTTTGTGATTCTTGAGACGGAGGCCAGGAAGATGGGTCTAGCGGTTAGCGATGGCAAGACTAAGTTAATGCTGTCGACAAGAAAGAAATACCAACATCGACGTCTTGGAGCAAACGTCAATATAGATAGATTTAACTTCGAGGATCGACTTTCTCTACCTGGGATCCGCTATCAACTCAGACAACAACACCAGCGCTGAAATCAAACGAAGAATCACTCTTGCCAATCGCTGCTTCTTTGGACTTAGAAGGCAATTGAGTAGTAAAGTCCTCTCCCGAGCAACTAAAGTGACACTCTACAAAACCCTCATCATCCCGGCCTCATGTATGGTGCAGAGACATGGACCTTGACAACATCTGATGAAAACGCATTGGGCTGCTTTGAGAGAAAAATTCTTCGAGTGATTTTTGGTCCTGTCTGTGTTAATGGAGAATGGAGACGAAGATTCAACCAAGAACTGTACGAGCTGTACAGCGACACTGAACTAGCCAGAAAACTTAAGGTCCAACGACTTAGATGGTTGGGTCATATTGAGCGAATGGAAAATAATACTCCGGCTCGTAGAGTCTTCGAATACAAGCCGGAAGGACGCCGCAGAAGAGGAAGACCGCGACTCAGGTGGAGCACACAGGTGGTAGAGGACCTGAACCAACTTGGCGTGCGAAACTGGAGACAGCTAACTAGGGACCGAACTGGCTGAAGAAGTTTGTTGAACGAGGCGCTGGTCCGACTCAACTGTAGCCCCACCATAAGTAAGTAAGTAAACGTCTATCAGGCCTGCTAGTGTTTTGAATTATAAACCATCGACATACGCCAGTCGAATACAAGCATACAATTCTTGGTTTCTTTTAAAATTTGTTATCACCGGACAATAGTTGCCGGGTCTGCAAGTACTATAACTGTCAAATCTTTCTAATTTTTCATTGTATTTGAAGACGTAGTTATATTTCTGACTTCAATTGTAAATAATAACCATTTTTTAATGCATTCAAAGTCAAACCTAAGCAAACATCTTGTATGACAAAGTTTTCGGGACCGCTAGTAAACATTAACTTTTTTGTTTTCAAGTTGGAAGCACTGGCATTTGATGCTTGTTGAATTATTAAAATTTCTCCCAAAACGTAATAGTTCTAACGTAGCAGCAACTTTTCGCGCACTACGCTATGATTATGGTAGCCATGATCTGCCGATTACGCAAGCGATAGAAAAAATTGTGAAGAAATTCGAAGAGAATAGAAACTTTACTGATGTCACAAGGCCTGTGCATTATCTTAATGCGCGTTTAGTCGAAAATATTGCTGCTGCAAGCACAAGTGTTGCTGATGTTCCGAATTTATCGATTTCCCGTTATTCGCAGCAATTGAACGCGGGAACAAATCACTTTGGCATATTTTGTATTGGATTTGCACCTCCATCCTTACAAAGTTCAAATCACGCAAAAACTGAAGCCTGATGATGACAGTTCACAACGCCGAAGATACGCTTCTTCGGTGTTGAAACAACTGACAATAAATACCGATTTTTTTTTTACCGGAAATTGAAGTTCATGACTTGGACGATATGTGGTTTCAACAAGAAGGAGAAAAAGGCCACACAACACGACAAGCGAAATTTCACATTTTGGAAACGTAAATTGGCCACCAAGATCATGGGATTTGATACCGTTATATTTTTTTCTGTGGGGCTACGCAAAACACCGTATTACGTGAGATACCGCCGAGATGAAGGAGATGTTTTGATGAACCAGGTCATCAACAAAGTGTGGGAGAAAGAACGCATGCCCACTAACTGGTCCATAAGTTCCATATGCCCGATTATACAAAGTCATACAAAAACTACCGGGGCATACCCCTGTTTAATGTTGCATACAAAATTCTATCGTTTAGACAAGGAGATTCGCTGTCATGAGAAGGTTCAACTGTGAACTGTACGAGCTGTACCAATATGTTGATATAGTCCAGAAAACCAAGAAAAAATGATTACAATGGCTCGGCCACATCCAGTCAATGGACGACAACGCTCCAGCCAAGAAAGTCTTCTCATCGCAGCCCCCAGGTTCGAAACGACAATAAAGATCGAACCTACTGTACAAGGACCAAGTAACTGCAGATGCCAGAGCGCTCGGTTTCGGCGACTGGTGCAGGCGATGGACCGTTCCCGATGAAAGGCTGCAGTTTCTTATGCTGAGATCCTTCATGAATTGTGAACCGGTTAAATAAGTAACATAGCATATATCACTCAATTGTGGCGCCATGTGCTGACAGAGGAACAATTTTTCTTCCTTCGGTTAACCACCAAACACCATGGAATAAGTTAGCAAACGTTGCGTCAGTTTATAAAAATTTTGTTTTATTGATAGCATTTTCTACTAAGTTTATAGGTAAAATTAGGGTTTTTAAATATAAATGAATGAATAAATGAAATTTGGCTGTAAGAGCCTATTGGACGCCAAACCCGATACTCATGCTTCTCTTTTTTAGAATTAAGTACTGAAACAACTTAAACCGATTGTGGTCTGAAAAAGATTGTGCATTGCTGTTGTCATCAACTTATAAGAAACCTACAACAAATCTCCTGATCTCACATATATATCGTTACATCATGAATACAACCGTTTGCTAAGCCAACATCCAACTTTTTACACAAAGGCTCTTGTTAGACTTTTGTCAAGCTTATTTTTAATAACTACGAAGCCAACTTTCAACAATTTTTCTCAGAACTTCTGAATGCAGAAATCATAAGCCCCGCAGCTTTCATGCGCGTGCCATTTCTGTGGACAAATTTTGCAAACAAAATCAAATAAGACCTTTTTTTTTAGCAAAATAAACAAAAACCGATTCTGTTTTGTGTGCATTTCTTAACCACATTAATTACATTCCCCACAGGCTTCCTTTTTTTTAGTGCTTTGAAAATTAACTTATGTTTACAAAACTAAATACAAAACAACTGTACCACAAATAAAGTTGAAAATTCAAAATAAAATTTAAAATTCTAAACAAAATCTGCATCTGTTTCAACTTTCAAGTGCTGCTGGCGTTTATAATCAAATAAATTTCAATTATCAACACTGTCCTTTCAATTATTACTTCGTTTGCAGTTTTTTCTTTCTTTGTTCACAACAAAAAATAGAGAGCCTGACACTGGAAATTCTGTTTGAATTATTGTATTAAATTTAAATTTATTTAATTTTCATATTTCATTAAAAAATATTCCTTTTTTTGTGTTCAAACAAATGCATTTAAGTGCATTCTGCTGGTTCTTAGTTTTCTAGATTAATTATATTACTGTACACTTGAAAAATACGATTTTGTTGTTGTTGTTTTAAGGACATTATAATTTTGTATATATATTTTATAAAGGTGTGTGTGTGTGTGTTTGATTTAAGAGTGTTTGTATGCTTAGATTAAATTAGATTTGAATTTGGATTTGGATGAATGTTACCATTACAACAGCTATCCCTACTCGTTGTCAACAATAATGGCGTTCCTTGTTCGTCCATGTATCATCTGACATCGATTTTAAGTGAAGTGGTATCATGGTTGTAGCAGTTTTTACTGCTGATGGGACTGGTTGCTGCTCTCCTAGAGATCCTGCTGCTGCAATTGCTGGTACTCTTTCTATTGGTGTTGGTGGTGTTGTTGGTATTGTTGGTTAGGGTGGAATTGCTGGTTATAGTAGTTCCAGCATCAGGATTGCATCGATTCAAGTGCGATGTTGATGACAGGTAATTTAATTTCAGGATCTGTTTGTTGCAATAGACGAGCATACCAAGTAGGAGGCAGATGTTCAACCAACTGTATTGACAACCGGATGTGCCTGTTTGCATAGCCTCGGGATGTTCACCTGAAATAATCGCCCGGACTGATTTCATTAGTTTTGTTTTGTTTGGAATATTAATAATATTTTGATTTAAATTGGAAAAGTTAATAATAAACAAGAAAAATATAGAATAAGTTCGTAATTTGAATAATCATATGAAAAGAGTCAGTTCGTTTAATTTTGTTACACAGTCGGATTGAATTCGCTTCAAATGAAAATTTTGAAAGCTGTTCTACAAAAAAATAAAATATGCAAATTTGTCACGTTTTGTAAATATCACTTTGTAAATTATACTTGTTTTAAAAATACATGTGAAACATTTGTAAATCAAATAAATGAATTGTTGGAAAAAATTGTGCTCAAAAGCACACTCGAAAATTTATTGATTTTGATTTCTTTGAACTATGTAAGTGATAAAAGTAGAAATACACCCCGTTGCCCTGGTCAACAAATAATATACCCTAACTTATGATTGGGTCTCAGCTAGAGTTGGTTATGGCTGTTAGTGGTTTGATTGAGGTTGAGGATATTCACAGGTGGAATCATGGTTTACTACTATGCGAACTTCTACCATATGTTCGGAGTTTTAATTAAACTCGTGTACCGATCGACGCGAAGATGTGAGAAAAACGAGTTTCAAACCATTACGTGCAAGTAAGGTACATAAAAAAACCACCTGTGCATTATGGGAAACTTTGAATTGCTGCAAAGGAGACTACATTGCCATCAACAAAAGGAACAGAGATGGTCAGATGCTCCAAAATGTCGGGGGCTGGGATGTGTCCTTTGATTACTTCAATTGGCAATGTAGATTTGTATTGAGAACTTTGAATTTTTGAAGTTCGCAAGTGTTATTACGCGATGTGGCTCCCAATCTTACTGTAAGCAGATCAGCTAAAGTCGGCGATCCATAGAATCAAACCGTCAGCTTTTAATAGAATACATATCAGGTTTTTACAGAACGCGTCCCATTAGAAAAGTACGTGATGGATTGGTTGTGTCCGTTGATTCGTTGACAACTGATATTGACGAGCAAAAAATCATTTTGACACAATTTTGATGTTTTAATTGTTTTGTAATTAATTTCCACACAAAGCAAATGATACTGTTAAAGTATACAACTTATTCTATGAGACGATTCAATGCGGCAAATACGTTGCCGCTGACGGATTGACGAGTTCTATGGTTCGACGCCTGAAAAGACGATTAGTTGGCTAACGACCATATTCCGTTACATTTCAATCTATTGTTATTCTCAGTTGACGCCCAATCATCCATTTGGTTGGCGTTTTATCAGCGAACAAACAAAGCCAACTTAACCATCTGCCCTTACCGATCAGTATCGAAGAACAAATTACAATCATTAAGCCAGCTGTCAATACTCAAGGACCAACCCCGAAATTAAAAGTATAAATTAAATTTCCGTCTGAAGCCTTTCGTTATCAATGTGGCTTCAGGCCAGGAAAGTCAACCATCGACCAAATTTTCACGTTGCGGCAGATCCTGGAAAAGGCCTATGAACTCCAAATCGATACCCACCTCCTTTTCATCGATTTTAAGGCCGCATATGACAGCACCTACAGAGACGAACTGTATAAAGCTATGTCTAGTTTTGGCATCCCTGCCAAGCTCGTTCGCTTGTGCAAAATGACGTTGGAGAACTCACGCTGCTCCATCAAGGTTGGCAACGAGCTTACGGAATCTTTCGACGTCAAAAAAGGATTCAGACAGGGCGATGCACTGTCATGCGATTTCTTTAACATCGTTCTTGAGAAGATAGTGCAGAACTCCAACGTCAACACCAGAGGCACGATCTTCCAAAAATCTGTTCAACTTCTCGCGTACGCCGATGATATTGATATAATGGGAAGAACACAGCGTGATGTCAATGGCGCCTTTGTGAGAATTGAGACAGAAGCGGCAAAAATGGGTTTAGCGGTAAATGAGGGAAAAACGAAGTATATGCTGTCTTCGAGAAAGGACACCCAACACCGACTTCTCGGGCAGAACGTCATAATAGACACTTATAACTTCGAGGTAGTAGAGGAGTTTGTCTACCTAGGCTCCGCTATAAACACGGGCAATAACACCAGCGAGATCAGACGAAGAATAACTCTTGCTAATCGCTGTTTCTTTGGGCTAAGAAAGCAATTGAGTGGAAAAGCCCTCTCTCGAGCAACTAAGGTAAAACTGTACAACACACTCATCATCCCAGTCCTGCTGAATGGTGCGGAAGTATCGACCCTGACAAAATCGGATGAAAGTGCCTGAGGCTGTTTCGAGAGGAAAGTTCTTCGGGTCATCTTTGGCATCGTGTGCATTGAAGGGGAATGGCGAAGAAGATACAATAGTGATCTTTACGAGTTGTACAACGATATGGACGACGATAGGTCCAGCGACTCAGATGGCTCGGTCATTTAGAGCGAATCGACACCAATGCTCCGGCCCGGAAAGCCTTCGACACTATTCCCGAGGGACGTAGGAGGAGAGGAAGACCGCGACTAAGGTGGTGCACTCAAGTGGAAGAGGACCTCAATCAACTTGGAGTGCAAAACTAGAGACGACTAGCTAAGGACCTCGGTCCTAGCTGGCGGAGACTGTTGATTGAGGCCCAAGTCCACAACGGACTGTAGCGCCACCTTAAGTAAGTAAAAGTAAATTAAATTTCCAAACATAAAGTAGACTGCCCCAATTTGTGGTAAGAAGGTTTTGTTGAACACCTATAACCATGTACCCGAATTCTGCTGTTGCATGCCCGGATTCATAATTCATTGTTCATGTCATTCTCAAGCCATTTATAAACGTCATAATGAATGAGAAATAATGTTTATAATTGAGGGAAAAAAATTGAGCCCTACCCTTTGAGAAAAGTACCTCCACAAGATTATTTGCTCATACACCCTCTATGCAGCAGAGAGAAGACACCAAGGACGAGCTTAATCTTGATTCTGGACGTTTGCCTGTAAAATACCGCATCCGATAGCGAGATCAGAGTTATCGACTTCGTTATAATATCGCGTTTCATGAAGCCACATTTCAAAATTGGCATTTGGTTGGTAACCAAACCCCTGTGGGGCTCTGGTGTTTGTCACTGTCCTGAACGGAGCTGTAAAAAAACTGAAAAATTTCTCCGGGGAGTAATAGCAGCAGCTCCAGAATACTCAGCCTAAAAAGCTTAGGAGCGAACATTGCATACATATCAAATACGGTGGACATTCAACGTGGGACAAAAAATGGCGAAATCAAACAGCTAAAAGCGAATTCAGACCACCACAGATCGACCCAGAGAACATTGAAGGATCTTTTGCTCAATATACCATAAACCTTAAAAACAAAATTTCTGAACATGTCTGGGACCCGCCGTGCGTGGGACTCAAGTGTAGAGAAGTCGTGCCAACATTGCCAGAACTGAGAAAGCGGCAGATCTTAAAAAAAAAAAAACAAAACACAAGGAACTTCATTTGATTCAAACGACAAATGTAAAATAGAGAAGTTTGGAATCCGACCAAAGGATATCATAGACGAGGAAACTCACGAATGGAGTAGAATAAATAATTGTAGGTAAATGGCCCTAATAAATTATAAATCTGGAGACGCTTGATATGGACACAGCTCTGGTTCGACCAAGACTCTTAGCGCTTTTGAACTTAAATCAAAGGCAGTCGATTTTTTGTGTATGTTCCTTAAAAATGAAGTAAGGTTGGGGAGGTTAAAAAGTTGACAATTTGTCAAATCTCGCCATGCAACCATTACTTGTGCTCACTACGGCGGATACGTACTTTTTTTTAAATATTTTGTTTGGTTTCGGATAAATGCATATTTTTACTTGCTACGCAAATATTTATATTGGTCTGAATAAAATACCTTTTTCTTGATTTTTTAAGGAACTAACGGGTAACCCTTTTCATAAAAAGACTCCACATCAACCTGCCTTTTTCACTATCTAAACAAATAATTTATACAATCGGAAGTGAGAAAGTGATTTCCAGGCTCAACAGGATCATAAAATAAACACTTTTTATGTAAAAAGTAACCTCAACCACGTTTTCCTTCATACTACACAGCAAAGACCGATCCAATTAAGGATAAACAGACGCAAGCCAACACCATTGTTACAACCCTAATCGTATTTGCTTAAAGTTTTTATGTATCAAACTTACTTAATAACATTGTTTTACATAAGATTTAAATAAATTAAAGCTCCACAAAGAACAACCCTTTATTCCTAATTCGTCCGAACATTATTCATCGCCGCAATCACTAAGGTCCAATGAAACAGGAAAACTCATTAAATTTACTCCTTATCGCAACACCCTATACAAAATGACGCACAAGACACAGAATGGGAAAACTTAAATAAATCACTGACAAAGGTGTTGACATAAAATCAGTTCTCCAAACCCACAATTCCGATTTTCATTCCACACCCGCCTTTTACTAAAAATATCGACTCCTTTCCCGAAATCCCTATACACAGCCAGAGAAAAAGCAAAGGAAGACACACAAATGAGCCAACAGAAACAGATACTATAGGGGTATGCAGCAATGTTTCAGTTTCATTAGACACACAATTAAATAAATCGATGTTAGAGAGAAAAACGACTAGTGCCAAAGAAAACACGTGTGTTCTCTACTCCTATCTCTATCTATTTTCATACAACTCAATATGGTTGTGAAGGAGTTGATTTTCTCTAAGGACACTTCATCCATATAGCTCTAGAGTCTAAAATGTCTTAACTGGCTCAATGGACTTCAATATAAACTATACAAAACTTATCTACCCAAAAAAACAAAAAAAAAATACTATTCTTATTCGTTTGCATCTTTATCCTGGCATCCGCCTTTGATCACTCCGAAAACAAGTGAGTTCTTATCAAATTATACACACAAGGACGAACCGAACCAAGGACGATAACAAACTATAAACAAACACACCAGAATCACACGAACTGGATAAAGAGGAAAGAAGATGAAAAAGATTTAAATGGATATCGATAAATATCTTTTCTCTCTTGTTTTATTGTGTACACACATTAAATTGTTCCAATACGAACAGAAATCTAAGCTATTAATGCCGAAATGGCCTAACATCAATTTGCGAATAAGGTGTTCAATGACAAGGCAAAGACAGATAGACGAAATTTATAATTTTTATGTTCAGACAGTTTCTATGAATTTATTCAGAGACAATGTTTTTTTTTGGATATCTTGTTTGTGTGCTAAAAACGTAAAAGACGAATAAGAGATTTATCTATCCACCCTGCACTCACTCTCAAAGCAGACCTCTCAACACTTTTTAAGGATAAAGAACGAACAGAAAAACAAACTCAAGGCTGAGGGCAAATTTAAACTATTTATTTTTTGTTTGTGAATTGCTGTTGACTAGAGTGTTCAAGGAGAAAACAAAAAAAATGTTGAACTGCATTTGAGAAGGTCTTCTTGAAGTTAACGCCATCGTCAAAAGAAGCTGCAGGGTTTGTTGTAAAATGATGCTCAAACTATTGCAAGGGGCAGTTTCTTGAGAAAAATCGTCGGTTCCCCTGTTTGTGTTCTTGAAGCGATGTCTGAGTAGGATTTCTTAGATATTTGAAGCTAACAATATGGGTCAAGTCTTGAGGCGTATTTTGAAACTTATATTTTTGTAAGGAAGAAGGTGATACGAAAAAGGGAATTGGATAAGTTGCAATTGAAAAATAGACAACTTATGTGAAGATTTTAGCAGGAGCTGTAAGTACATTTCGGTAGTAAGATAACACATTACTCTTGATTGGGGTTGGAAATTGCAGTAAACCTTATGGTTTATGGTCTTTTCGTTTTTACTTGCGGCTATTAAAAGTCTTATGGATGGAGGTTTGTTTTTCTCAACTAGAAAACTTGTTTTTCAATCTTGGTTAGCTGGTCTCTGTCAAGCCACAGCCTTTAAGAGGGAATGTATAGGATAGCATCCGTTGGCGTTGCGGTGATTTAATTCTCAAGGATATAAACGGTGATTTTTTGAGAGGTTCAGATCTTTAAAAAAAAAAAACAAAAAATTCGGAAAAATGAATGAAATATTTATTTGAATCGATAGTTTGAACCTTGCAATTTAATGTTTAAAGATAATTTCATGCAAATGTTGACCGCGGCTGCGTCTCAGGTAGCCCATCCACTGAGTCCAATTTTGGCATACTCTTTCGCACATATCGGCCGGTATCTCACGAATGAATGCATGGATGTTGGCTTCCAGTGCGTCAATCGAAGCGGACTTGTCCCTATAGACATTAGCCTTGACATATCCCCACAAAAAATAGTCTAATGGAGTCAAATCGAACGATCTAGGCGGCCAATTGACCGGCCCGAAACGTGAAATTAACTGTTCACCAAACTCGCCTCGCAATTGTGCCATTGTTTGGCGTGCTGTGTGGCATGTGGCACCGTCTTGTTGAAACCACATATCATGCAAGTCAAGAACTTCCATTTCGGGCAAAAAAAAAGTTTGTTATCATCGCTGGGTGGCGTTCCCCATTGACAGTAACGCTGCGATTCGCATCCTCTTTGAAGAAATATGGCCCAATAATGCCGCCGGCCCATAAACCGCATCAAACAGTGGCTTTTTTAGGATGCATTGGTAGCTGTTGCAATGCTTCTGGCTGATCTTCTCTCCAAATGCGGCAATTTTGCTTATTTACGTACCCATTCAACCAAAAATGAGCCTCATCGCTGAACACAATTTTTCATTAACAAAGCGGATCCTCGGCCAGCTTTCCAAGAGCCCATTCACCAAAAAATCGGCATTATGGTAGGCCGGCTGGATTTAGTTCTTGCACCAGTTGTATCTTAAAAGGCCCAAATCCTTCTGCAAAATTTTCAACGTAGTGCTGTAACAAAGGCCTAACTGCTGGGAACGGCGCCGAATCGACATTTCGCGGTCTTCTGTCAACTAGCTGATACGGCCGCAATATTTTCTTCACTACGCACAGTACGTAAACGTGTTCGTGGTTTAATTTTAATGTCCAACAAAGTAAATTTGGTGCGAAATTGGGTCACAATCTTCCGAATAGACTGCTCAGAAGGTCGAGAATGCTGACCATAAAATGGAAGCAGCGCGCGATGAACATTTCGAACCGAGCACGAATTTTGATAGTAAAATTCAATAATTCGCAAGCGTTGTTCATTTGTAAGATGATCCATGGTTAAATTGCAAAGCAAACTGAAGCTGTTTGACAGTGACACAAGGTACTTAACACACGTCAGCTGTCAAAACCAGTGTTGCCAAAACCAAACCAGCTAAAAAATCACCCGTTATTAAAGATTTTCTATCATCTTAAAGTCGAGTCCTACTTGTGCCCATAAAGTTTATATTTCATCTTTCACGGGTACTGCCTCTTGCGAAAAACTCACAAAACTGCCAAGAGTATCAATCTGTCATGAAAAAGTGCTTCTCAACTTTGCCGTTAGGAATCTACGTTAAATTGTTGGTCCCCTCAATCTTTCACACGCACGAAAATTGTTGATGAGAGCCAGCTACTTAGGCTTTGTCTCTTCAAGAACTGTTGCGCCACTCTCTTTATTTTATTTTTAGATCAGACACAAAGACTTGCATAAATTATTTTAAAATTAAACACAAATTCAAACATATTAAGCGATTTTGAACTCGTGAATGAGTTAAACAAGTAAATCATTTCTAACGCGGGAACTTTAAATAAGTTTCCATTGAACGATGCTTCTCGGGTCAGCCAGTTTAAAATATTTTTTCTTTGATTTTGTTTTTAGTTTGTTTATGCGTTTGTCTGCAGCCCTGCTAGTATTAAGCCAGTGACCACCCAATCAAGTATAACAATGCGTTTCTTTCGTTTCAAATCTCGTCAAAATGGGCAAAACCATTCACTTGCTGTGGCTCGCTAGTAGTCTGAATTACAATTTGAAATCATCCTATGATAACTATAGGATAAATTGTTGAATTTCTTAACTTTTCTGAACCGCAACGTATGTCGGGTTCGCTAGTTAGCTGAATTGTAAGTCTAAATCGTTGTTCAATGCATTCAAACGAATATATGATATTTCATAAAAATCTGAGAAGTCGTTGATGAAGAATTGTCATTTTTCTTTTTTTTTTAAGAAACGCTTTAGGCTCCGCTAGTAAGCCTAAACATGGTTCATTTTGGAAAGCATTCGAATAAAGATTTCAATTTAATGAACATCGATTATACCGTTCCGCATTTCGTAGCTGAAGTTTTCGAATTTTTAACAATACAACGTCTGTCAGGTCTGCTAGTAAGTTCGATTGTAATTTTAATTCATTGTTACAACTAGTGGAACACACACATGACTCTCTGTGATATTCAGTTTTATAAGTCAACGTGACTTCCGTCCGGAATTTAACTATTAATTAAGCTGTCTCTATACATGCATTATCGATTATTTTCACGAATGATTATTATATACTTTCTCAAAGGAACTTTCACAGAGAACCTGAGGTGCAACACAAAATTTTAAGGATATCTATTTTATTTGCCTTTTATTTTTCTCCTCAAAATTTAACCAAAGTCGTTTCGACACCACCTTATCGATAGTTCTCCAAAAAGTAAAAAAAGTAAATCTTTCTTGTTGGAAACCTTTGAAGCAAGCTTATCTAAATGTCAAAAAGGAGCCTGTATGCTGTGTAAAATTTATAATGAGAATTAATCAAAAAGAAAAAAAGAAATACACTTGCTAGTCGAGTACATAAACCCTCAAAATTTGCCGATAACGTCGTTTAAGAACGAAAGTACCACCTCTGGAGGACAATCTTTTCATGTGTGCCCTTGTACGAATTTTATGAAGTTGCATTGAAAATGTGGTAAGTAAGCGTTGACGGGAAAATGTTGTGGATGGAATTTTACCACAAAATTTCTATCCTCCCATACTCGTAGAGTTTACCGACGAGGTTATCGACATACAAAAAATAAAATGTGGTTTGGCTGCTGAGTTTTTGGTGGTTTTTGGCAATTTTTTTTTTTCAATTTATCAGATTCCCTTGCAGTTGGGGTGACCTTATTAGCTTTTTTTGTGGACTTTCGTTTAGGGTTCTAAAAAAATGTTAGCTAACATAAAAAGTTACAAGCAATTAAAACGAACACCTTTAAAAATAAATTTTCTAAAATATCAAAAAATATTTGTTTCCTAAAAAAGTGCATCTAGTCACCCTCAATACCGACTTCACTGGATGCAATATGTAATGAGATATTGCCTTCACACATGCAACTGTGCATTGGGTTTGTATATAATTCACATGTGGACCATCGAAAATGTACATTACATACACGAGTATGTGCATTGTGCATGTGGTGTAAGACCACAGTTATGTAAGTTCTGTAAGCTCTAACAAAAGCGATTGTATGAAAATGACCAGATGCAAGTACCAACACTGCACAGAGAGTGGTTCTTGAAGATGAATGAGGTGGCCGGTAATTGTTATTTTATGACATCGCTGTTTGGCCCGAGTGTAGTTTGTATAAAATAAATTGAAACATTGCCCATGTTTGGAAGTAATTGAATTTTTAAAGATGATGTACAGACGAACGAAAAAATGTGAACTTTAGTTTTGAAATTGCTAAGAAACACGAAGCCCTATTCGTGTTCCGTAATGGCTGTGCTGAGATCTAAGAATTGCCAAAGGAAATTTGATCCCTAAAAAGAGATAACTGGAAGGAAAACTTTTGTATGTATTTAAAAGTCCTAACAGTCCACACAGAAAGCCAATTTGGTCACTTGGACGTATGCTTATTGCAGAAGGGTCACTACGGTGTATACGTATTTTTTTTTAAACTCAATGTTCTTGTCAATAGAAACTGATACCTGACCTGAGAAATCTCGGAGCTTTTTCCATCCATTACACTTAAGCTAACATAATTATAAATCTCAAAATAAATAATGTTTCTTCCACATTGATTTTCTTCGTCTCCTTCTCAATTTCTCATTTGCTCGTTTTTCTTTTTCGAAAGTGTCCATAAATGTCTTTTCATTTAGCGAGCTTGTTCTATTTCCAATTCACTGGCTATGTCTTTTAAAATAAATTACTAAATTCATATAATCATACATCATCCTTTCCATCCCATTTATGTCCAAGACAGTTGCTCAGCTGAATGTTGTCCCATTAATCTCGTAAGTCTTGTCCGCCCGCAAGAACAGCAAACCAAAGTACGCTGAAAATCTAACAAAAATTAAATTTCGAAGACAAAACAAAAAATAAAAAGAAGAAAAATTCGAAAACCTTCCTATTTCCAATCAATGCAACAGCGACGATGACGACGACGAACGATGACAAAAAACAACGTCGACCACGACGACGATGACGATGGAGAATGAAAATTTTAAGCCATCCAAAACCCGAACTAGTATCGAACCATCACGACGGAAGCAACCGAAACCATCAAAAACCATCACAGTAAAAAAAGAAAATAAACGTCAAAAAACAAAAATTAAATCAGCAATGAAGGTGAAACTTAAACCAGGAGTAATGACTGCCATAAATAAGTTTCGTTTCCTTCTGCAAGGCCCTCGCATATTCGGTCCTCTTCCACTATGGTATACGTACATCTGGAACTGAGATACATTCAACTTAATCTCAAGCCACAACTCATGTAGCCTGAAGCCATTATATTCAATTTTTCTTCCTCGGGTTTTCCTATAATTTAACTCCTATAATTCAGGTTATATGTAGTGAGCTCTTCAAGTACAGCAAAATGTTTAAAAAAAATAACAGCCTTTCCTTCAATTTCCGATTTCCAATTTATTACAATATCAATCACAATTTATAAATTGAGGGATAAGTAATTTGCCAGAGGTTAGCAGCACCGTCATCGTCGTCGTCGTCGTCGTCGTTGCCGTCGCTTCATTTCATCGATCTTAAAAATTGGGGTAAGCGTTAATCGATTTTTGTGTAGTACTCATTCGTCCTTGTTCGTTGAAAGATTTTGCCTGGCGAATAACGTGAAACCAAGTGAAAAATTATACCCACCCTTGTAGCCTTACCGCTGTACCGTTAAACTTTCAGCGACAAATAATGCAATATGTCTGAGGTGCAAGGATGTGGAATTATTTTGTAATGAGAGGGTGGCAGAAGCAAAATCCTCTCCGTTGGTTGCCCAGACTTGAACAGCGACAAGGACCACGACTTTGACTACGAAGACGGCGACTCCGACGACGCCGACGATACGGCGGCAACAACGAAAACGATACCAAGATCGAAAGAAAAGAAATCGCCGGAGTACAATTTGGCTGTGGCAAATCTTGCCCATTATTATTATGTTGTCACTTGCAGATGCATGAACTAAACCAAACATTTAGAAAGAAAATGAGGAAGCAAGGCGAAAAAAAAACAAATTTTAATCGGGAATGAAACGTCAGAAGCGAAAAAAGACTTTGTTGACAGAATTCAAAAGGGGAACCAAATGAATTTGACACTTGAGAGATTTGTGGTGTTTCTTTGGAGGCCAAATGCCTCTGCTTATAATATGTGTGAAAAAAAGGTTTGTCGATGCGGTGGAATGACGGAAATCGTTCCTTTTTTTTTTACCAGACTTCAATTCAATCAATCTTCCGGAGGTTATAAAAGAGTTTACGTTGAAAACTTTTCGACCTTGTGCAAAGTTTGACTCTTCTGATTTCTCAATTGATGAAAATCGGGTTTTTTTTTTTTTTTGAAATCTATTGGTAACAGATGCTTGATTCAGGCGTTGAAACGATTTTGAAGGAAAAGCAATTTAAATAATGTTCGCGTGAAGTATTCGACATTTTCATCGTTATCTACAAATATTTAGTTTTTAAGTAGTTTTGGAAACTATATCTTGGAAAATCAGTTATGGATATTGCTTTCAATCACAACAGATGTTTCTGATTTTGTTTTTACTCTTCCCACATTATTCGAAGACATTTCTAGTCTAATCTGTTTTGTTATTATTTTCTTAGAACATTTGCTCATTCGTAGTATAAATTTATGTTCCACATAAAGTCCATCTTTAGTATGGGGATTTTATGTAAAACTTAAATTTTTGTTTCGAATTCCGGAATGTCCCATATAAAAATGAAAACTTTATGTTGAACATAAATTTATGTTTCAAATGAGCAAACGGGTGAATTTCTAATAATTTTCATGAGGAAAAAATGGGTAAACTCAAAAAACACGTTAAATAAATGCTTCGTTAAGGGTGTAAATGGTCAAGACGATGTGAATCTTAACAGAATGAAATCGCACCAAGAAACAAGCCAATGTGAGATACATACGTATAGAGTAATTTAAGAGCAATAAGATTCAAAAACACGCTTCTCTGTAGTTTCTTTCATTTGCTCGGGGCATAAGACCCCGAATACAGTCGTCCCGCAAAAATATTTGCTCCTACTACCAAAAACGAACATATTTAAGAAACTTAAATTTTCAAACGATATTCCATTTATTTATTCGACCACGGCACTTTAAAACCCAACAGCTATTTTCAAGACAGATACTCGAAATTATGAGAATCAAGGAGAACGAAGTTAAGATAATTGTTTGTTCAATTCTTCTTACTCAAATGATGGCGACGACCGACATTCGGTGATGCATTATAAAGGGTTTTTCAATAGGGACGCTACAAATGTTTTCTTAAATAAAACAAAAACGTTTTTGGATACCTGTGAAAGTACATTTGATGCCATTATATATGGAACTCGATTTCTTTTGCATGGCCACCACGGACACGCTTGCAGAAGTCCAGACGCTGAACCCAATTTTCGACGGTTTTCAAGCATAAATCGGCCGATACCGCTGCAATTTCATGTTCGATATTCGTACGAAGTTCATCAATCGTCGCTGGCTTGTTGGCATAAACCATAGATTTGACGTAGACCCACAGGAAATAGTCTAACGGCGTTAAATCGCATGAACGAGGCGGCCAATTCACAGGTCCATTTCTGGAGATAATGCGCTCAACATTCGGTTGTTTGGCCCGCTGTGTAACATGTGGCGCCGTCCTGTTGAAACCACATATCGTCCAAGTCCATATCATCCAATTCATTCCAAAAATAATCGGTAAGCATTGAGCGGTAGCGATTCCCATTCACAGTAACGTGCCGGTCTTGATCATCACGGAAGAAGTACGGCCCAATGACACCACCAGCATCAAAACCGCACCAAACAGTGATTTTTTCGGGATGTAATGGTGCCTCGTGAAGCACATGTGGATTGCTGCCTGACCAATAACGCATATTTTGCTTATTGACGAAGCCATCCAGCCAGAAATGAGCCTCATCACTGAAGATGATTTTTCGATGAAAATCCGGATCATTTTCAAGTTGTTGCTCGGCCAATACGAACATACGACACTTCTGGTGATCAAGCAGCTTCAGTTCTTGCGTTAATTTGATCTTGTAAGGATTAAGGCCAAGATCTTTTCGCGAAATTCGCCGCAACGATGTCACAGAGATGCCCAACGCTTGAGAACGACGTGTGAGAGACTGATTTGGGTCTTCCGCAATTGATGCGCTAGCGGCAGCAATATTCTCGACACTACGTTCACTTCTTTGTCTCACTGGCACGGGAACATTTTGTACTGAGCCTGTGGATTCAAATTTTTTCCACTAGACGCTCAATTGTTGATCTGGCAGGACGATTATGACGACCATAAATTGTACGTAGCTACCTGGATCGTATACCTTTCCATGATGATGGCAAACCTTACTGAAGAGAAATGTCAAGAGAGCGGGAAAAAATATGGCGTCGTTTGCTGTACCTAGTGGTCTACTTTTGTAGCGTCCCTATTGAAAAACCCTTTATGTGAGAGAGGTTTAAATGCACATTCATATATGTGTGGCGCGAGGACACACAGACGTAAAGGGTCATTCATTTGCGGTTTCGAAAGTAAGGCTAAATAAGAAACACACAAAGACACTTTTTCAATGAACACTTTATTTCATTATAAAGTTTGGACTTTGCCGTTAATTGTGAAAAACATTATCAATCAAATGGTTGCCTCGGGAGTTTACGCAGCATGCGATTCTTTTGAGGTAATTTTTAACCACTTTTTCGGACACATCGGGTGGTGGGTCGGGGTAAACTTGAGTAATGTTGGTTTTTAATGCGTCTAGAGTTCGGAGACTATTCGCGTAAAGGTAAACACGGACGCTTTCAGGACCATATCCTTTTCATGAAATTTTCCATAACCAAATCGCAAAGTGGCTGCCCTTTGTCCTCGATAGCCTCACGAATTCCATATTTGAGGTCTTGAATCGACGATGGGCTGTTGGCGTAGACCTTATCCTTCATGTGGCCCCAAAGGAAGAAGTCGCAAGGTGCTAATTCAAAAGATCTCGGTGGCCAATTGTTATCACCTCTTCGAGAGATAACACAGTCCGGAAACTTTTCCCCTAAAAGATCGATGGTTTCATTGCTTGTGTGGCACGTAGCGCCGTCTTGTTGAAAGTAAACATTGTCCAGATCAATACCATCCAATTCCGCCCATAAAAAATTATTAATCATCTCTCGAAAGCGTAACTGTTGCTCCAGCCTCATTTTCGAAAAAGTAAGGTCCAATGACCCCGCCGGACCATAAACCGCACCAAACAGTCACGCGTTGAGGATAGAGAGGCTTTTCAACAATAACTCTTGGATTTTCCGAGCCCCAGATGCGACAGTTTTGCTTGTTGCAGTCAAGATGATTTTTCGATGATATTCCGGATCATTTTCATGCATTTTAAGGACCCAATCAGCAAAGACACGACGTTGTTGATGATCAGCTGGGTTGAGTTCTTGTGTTAATTGAACTTTATAAGCCTTTAGACCGAAGTCTTTATGAAAAAATACGGTGTAATGACGTTTGTGGAAAGCCTAATTCCAGAGAACGACGAGGAATGGACAAACCTGGGTTTTCTTCAACAATTTGGGCTACAGCAGCAATATTCTCAGTTTTTTTTTTGAGCGACGTGCACTGGTTTTATTCTTCACATCACTAACTTGCCACCGACAGCTCGAATTTGTCCACCAATTTCTGTGTCCCGGTCCGACAAGGTCTTCACGGACGATTCAAAAATGTTTTAGTTTTACGAACCGTCTCTGCCAAATCTTCACCACTTTTGTAGTGAATTTTAATAATTTCAATACGTTGTTGAAGCGTGTATTGTTTCATTTTTATTAATGGCGTAGTTTCTACTTGTCAAATGTCAAAAAGTGATAGCTTCAAAAGTGACAACTACCGAAATAGCGGGCTATTAAAAATAACACCTCTTATTGGAAAACTCTTTATATCGCTAAAGACATTGTTGTTGGAAAAAACAGTGTTTATTTCCTGTTTTTTTTTCTTCAACAGCCAAGAAGCGTTTCTACGGTGGCGTTATGAATGATTCAGACGCGTCAATTGTTGCGTGATTTGAACTTTTGTAAGGATAGAGATGCAACTGCAAAGCACGCCATACTAAGGTATGCGATACTTTTAATTGTTGCTATAAATTTGGATCATCAGCAAAACTTGTGCTTGCAGTTTAACGCGTTGTTCGATTATTAAGCGATCCATTACAGCAAATGACAAACATTTAACTAATATACTGATACCTCAGATGACAGATAAGTCTGACACGTATCAAATGCCTGCACTACCAACTTGAAACCATGAAATGAATGTCCCATTACAACGTTTTTTTGTCGTGTCTTCGAATATATATAGTGGAGTCAATGAAGCTTTTTTTTCTCAGAAAATCCTCAGAAACAGCTCGGATTTGGATGATTTTTGTTTGTAATTAAGTGATATTTTTTTCACAACTAATTGCTGTCACTTGTTATCAGCGATATTCGCATGCGAAAATGTCTTCTTGTTTTCGAGAAATTAAGAAAAAACAAAACCACTCAGTAGCGTCCGTGGCTTAGTGGTTACGTGAGTTGGCTGCTAAGCAGAACATTTGTCGTTGGTTCGAGTACTACTCGTGCCCATAACCTTTTTACTTCATCTTTCACGGGAACTGCTCTTGCGAAAAACTGACAAAACTTTCAAGATTATCCATCTGTCATGAAAAAATGCTTCTAAACTTTGCCGTTCGGAATCGGCGTTAAATTGTAGGTTCTCTTAATTCTTCTCACTAAGCCACTTGGGCCTTGACTCTTCAAGAGCTGTTGTGCCACTTTATTTTTTATTTAATCTTTTTTTGACCATTAGCTGGGTCAAAAGTTGTTTCTTTACTGGCTTTCAGGCTCTTCGACCCACTTCAAGGAGGCGCCGTCGAACCGTTGACGAGTCAACCACCAAATCTTTTTGGAGTTCGCCACTTGTCTTTCGAGGATTGATAACACTATTTCTAATAATCACTTTGTAATCATAGGCCGTGGTTTTTCTTTTTCGACCACATTGACCTTTCCACATCGCTTCGACTTTTCCCGTGTATTGTGGATTGAAATTATTCTGGAAACGCTTGATTTTGAAACTACTAGATTAGCGGATGTTTCTCGGACTGTTTTTTTGTGTGCTCATGCAAAGCAACAACTTTGGCTCTCATTTCAAACGATGTATTCATTGTATTCTTCATGTATAGTTTCTTGATTGCTGGTAATTTTATTTAACCAACCTAACTAAACCCAAGTAGTGTCCGTAGCTTAGTGGTTAGGTGCGTTGGCTGCTAAGCAGAACATCGTGGGTTCGAATCCTACTCGGGCCCAAAGTTTTTATTTCATCTTTCACGGACACTGCCTCTTGCGAAGAACTGACAAAACTTCCAAGAGTATCATCTGTCATGAAAAAGTGCTTCTCAACTTTGCCGTTCGGAATCGGCGTTAAAATTGTAGGTCCCCTCAATTCTTCACACGCACTTAGAGAATTGTTGATGAAAGTAAGCCACTTAGGCCTTGGCTCTTCAAGAGCTGTCGCGCCACTCTATTTTTTAATTTTTTAACTAAACCCAATAGAAGACATAAAACAAACCTTTTTTCCAGCGATCCGACAGAAATATTAAATAAGATCTTTATATTGGCCTCATTAGCATGTAATTCAAGGAAATATATGAAAAATCATAGCTTCGTACAATAATTTGTTCAAAATTCTAAACAAGCCTGTAATTTGATGACAATTATTCCAGAATGGCTCTTCGAATGGACAGATAGAAAATTCTTAATGGAAAACATTTAAGTTCTTATAGAATATTTTTCGGACAGTTGATTCCATACGAATTTAAAATTTTCTAAAATTCCTTGTTAAGCTTGAAAGGCTTCATATAATTGAAATTGAAAATATCTGTGTTTTTAGGAGTCGAGGTTAACAGTGGAAACTACTAAGCTTTAAAGTGTTTCGTTTTAGATTTCTAGGTTAGACATAAAGTCGTTAATTAATGGTTCCTGTGAAAATAAATTTTGGGCAAATCCTAAGGGAGAGTCGATGAATGGAAAACGTCGAAAAATGTTTGAAAATTTTATTTTTACGTAGGATTCTGCTTTTCGGATTTATAAATAGATATTTTTCAGTGGAAAATAGGGAAAGGTTTTTCAATGAAATTCGAAGTGGATTTTGTATAGACTGATCTAGTGATGTCCTATAGGTATAGTTTTTGAAATCCAATCAAATTATTCAGTACAAATGCTTGGTTAAAAGGTTACCCAGCATTTGCCTATAGATTTCAGAATACTATACAATCAACTGCACTAATGAAGACACGAAGTTTCTCGTATTGAAAATGGCTTTACCACTCTCTTGTTACTTACTTACTTAAGGTGGCGCTACAGTCCGTTGTGGACTTGGGCCTCAATCAACAGGCTCCGCCAGCTAGCTCGATCCTTGGCTAGTCGTCTCCAGTTTTGCACTCCGAGTTGATTGAGGTCCTCTTCCACTTGAGTGCGCCACCTGAGTCGCGGTCTTCCTCTCCTCCTACGTCCCTCGGGAATAGTGTCGAAGGCTTTCCGGGCCGGAGCATTGGTGTCATCGTCGCTCTAAATGATCGAGCCATCTGAGTCTCTGGACCTTGGACCATTCTGGCTAAGTCCATGTCGTTGTACAACCCGTAAAGTTTCGCTGTTGTACTTCTTCTCTCTTTTCGCCATTCCCCTTCAATGCACACGACGGGCCAAAGATAACCCGAAGAACTTTCCCTCTCGAAACCAGCCTAAGGCACTTTCAAAATCCGATTTTGTCAGGGTCCATGCTTCTGCAACCATATAGCGAGGACTGGGATGATGAGTTGTGTTGTACAGTTTTACCTTAGTTGCTCGAGAGAGGTCTTTTCCACTCAATTGCTTTCTAAGCCAAAGAAACAGCGATTAGCAAGAGTTATTCTTCAGTCTGATCTCAGCGCTGGTGTTATTGCCCGTGTTTATAGCGGAGCCTAGGTAGACAAATTCCTCTACTACCTCGAAGTTATACGCGTCTATTGTGACGTTTTGCCCGAGCCGTCGGTGTTGGGTGTCCTTCCTCGAAGACAGCATATACTTCGTTTTTCCCTCATTTACCGCTAAACCCATTTTGGCCGCTTCTGTCTCAATTCTCACAAAGAGACCACTCTCTTGTTTGTAGAATTTAAAATCTCGTTATTTTTCCAAGAACACAATGCTTGTTTTATATGAAATGCCAAACAGCGAAACGAATTAGTTCAACTCATTAAAAAATTGAGTACTTCAAAATTGAAATTCTTCAAGTCATAAAAGCCTTAAGCCGTCATATCGTTGAGATTTCAATTGCGTTAAAAATTCGCAATCATACAAAATTAAACTGGTTGAAATGAGTGGAGCTTCCAGGTGCAACAAAATTTTGTGTATTGAATCTTAATCGTTCATTAATTTAACATTTTATATGCATTTTAATCATCGACTGCTGTGAGGTTTAATTTTTTTTTTAAACTCTGTATAACTTATTATATCTGCAATTAAGCACACAAGTAGGAAGTATACAAATAAGGATTTCTTGTGAAGCTGCTGTAATGTTCGTACATAAAAATAATATATTTATTTTAAGTCATTACATTCCAGGTCAAAATCTCTTTTCACTTGATTGTGCTTCGGGCTTAAATTCTGTATTTTAATTGATTTTTTTGTGTTTTAAATTACTTAAGTTAAATGTTAATTCTGTTAAGGGATCAGAAAGTTCAATTAAAAACAGTCCTTAAACAGTGACAACCATCGATTGGTGTTTTCGCCAAAAACAGTTGCTGTCTTCAATAATTTCCGGCAGCAATTTTTTACACCTGAAACAGTGCACAACAAATACCCTTTTAACATTACTACCGTTCGGTATGTAATAATTTATTTAGCAATTTTGTTGGGTCAACAATTAAGTTGACACTCATTCACACTCAATACAAAATTAACGTACTTTCACCTCTTTAGTATAATTTATTAAAGATCCCATTTCGATGTTATCTTATAGCAGAACCTGCTGTTAATTGTTTTCCAATGTCCACGTCAACAATTTCCATATATGATTGCTCTTCTATTGCCCAAGTTATTTCTAACTAAGTCCCCTTTAGCTGCACATCCTTCTAACTTATTCAATAAAATTGTTAAGTTGCAATTTCCATATCTTGAAACTTGAATTTGTGGCACAATTATTGCACAAGAGGAAGTGCATTGAAAACAAAAGACTTTTGTCGAAAATAACACTTTGCCATAAACACAACAGATCGGTAGCGGCGGGCAGCATACCTGCCTGTCTTCTGATATTCCCAACGTCCATCTAGAAGTAAGCATACACAAGTGAATGTGTGTTAACATCCGATTGCGTAAATCTGCATATGGGAAAACTATTTATCGATGCTCGCAACAGTGCCGTTAACTATAAAACATCAACCGAGCGTAGAACAAAAGATTTACGTTTATATGTATATAGAACGATGCATTCCGGAGAGTACAGAATCTCTACAAGGAACATGTCCTCACACAATTCCAAGCAATATGCATTTTCTATATCGCATCATCCAGACACACACAAGAACAAGAATTATTCGTCGGAATAGGTACTTAAAATATACACATACATATCGAAGAGTATGAAAAAGCATTGTTGCCAGATTGCATGAGAAACCAATTATTCGCTTCCTTTGTTTGTGGATTTAATTCCTCCAATTGCCAGATGGAAAACCCATCCATTGTCTTACACGACAAATTGCTGCTTTTACAAGTTGAGTAAGCTTTTAAACTTATCACGAACATTCCACCAGCACCACCATCATCACTACTCAGCCACACCTTCTTTCTGTATTACGTCTCTAAACTGCAAAATCTCGGTGCCTCAACTAGAAGATGCACACTTCTTTACAGTGTCCCAGATTTTCTCCATATCTGAACCCTTCCACTAACATATGTCCCTCTCTATAAATGTACATAGAACCTTCTACCTTCATAGTTCAAAAACGAATGACTAAAAATAGATTGAAGTAATGTTTTAACTCAGGTGTACGCACAATGGCATCTTACGTCTATAGTGTTGGAGAGATATTTTGCAGCCACTTGCCATTACTGTATTACTTTAAAGTCCTCTTAAGTGGTTGTGCTTACTACAAGTGTTTGTTGGGTATACAGAAATATAAGACGTTTAGGCACTAAAAATATGATTTTAAGATTTAAGATGTTACGTATATGAAAATATGTAGTCCAAAGAGCAGCATTGACCTCAAAAATATTTTCTTGCGTTTCTTGGTTCCTACGAAAATAATACAAATATTTAAGGCACTCATACAACAAACACGAAATTTTTTGCCGGTTTTATAGATGATGGTTTTGAACCCATCTTCGTAGGAGAGTCCGACTCCCACTTGCATAGTTTTGTTTTTAATAAATGTTTGGTTTGATTTTGCCTGAACTCCAGAATAGAAGAAGTAGAAACTGCAATATCACACAGAGCTGTTCAAAGCAGCAGGCGACGATCTAGATAGGAGCATGTACCAAATTATCTGTAAGATATGGCCAGAGGAATGCATGCCCGATGAATGGAACTTCAGCATTGTTTGCCCGATCCTGAAAAGGGGGATCTTATAAGCTGCGCTAGCTACAGAGGAATCACCCTACTTAACATCGCCTAAAAGATCCTCTCTGCCGTAATATATGAACGTCTGAAGCCTTTCATCAACAATCTGATTGGTCCTTATCAAAGTGGCTTCAGACCTGGAAAGTCAACCACTCCAAATCGGTGTTAACCATCTTTTCATCGATTTTGAGGACGCGTATGCCAAGCTCGTTCGCTTATGCAATATGACGGTGGAAATCTCACGCTGCTACATCAAGGATGGCAACGAGCTAACGGAATCTTTCGATGGAAAAAAAGGATTCAGACAAGGCGATGCACTGTCATTCGATTTCTTTAACATCGTTCTTGAGAAGATAGTGCAAAGCTCCACCGTCAACACCAGAGGCACTATTTTTCACAAGTCTGTTCAACTTCTCGCGTACGCCGATGTCATTGATATAATAGGTAGAACACAGCGTGATGCCAATGGCACCTTTGTGAGAATTGAGACAGAAGCGGCAAAAATGGTTTTAGGGATAATGAGGCCAAAATGAAGTATATGCAGTCTTCGAGGAAGGGAACACAACACCAACGGCTTGGACAGAACGTCAGAATAGACGCATACAACTTCGAGGAAGTAGAAGAGTTTGTCTACCTAGGCTCCGCTGTTAGCACGGGCAATAACACCAGCGCAGCTACGAGATTAGAAGAAGAATAACTCTTGTTAATCACTTTTTCTTTTGGCTAAGAAAGCAATTGAGTTGAAAAGCCCTCTCTCGAGCAACTAAGGTAAAACTGTGCAACACCCTCATAATCCCAGTCCTGCTATATAAAAATCGGATGAATGTACCTTATGCTGTTTTGAGAGGAAAGTTCTTCGGGTAATCCTTTGTCCAATGTGCATTGATGGGGAATGGCGAGGAAGATACAACAGCGAAGTTTACGGGTTGTACATCGACATAGACCTAGCCAGAAGGGTCAAGGTCCAGAGACTCAGATGGGTCGGTCATTTAGAGCGGATGGACACCAATGCTCCGGCCCGGAAAGCCTTCGATACTATTCCCGAGGGACGTAGAAGAAGAGGAAGACCGCGACTCAGGTGCCACACACAAGTGGAAGAGGACCTCAATCAACTTGGAGTACAAAACTGGAGACAGCCAAGTATGCACCGGACTGTAGCGCCACCTTAAGTAAGTTAGTAAATGAGAGTAGTAAAGATTCACAATGCTCATTAGAGGGTCACAAACACGTTGTTTTAAAGAAGTTTGTCCGCTTAAATGGCTTAACCGATTTTGATGAAATTTCGTGAGCGTTTTCAGATACATGATTTTGATTCACAGTTCAATTCACTATCTGACATGACAGAGAATGTTTGGAAAAACAAAATAGAAACCATGCTGTTCCAATTTTGATGTTGATTCAACTTTCATTTGTTTTTAGTCCAAAAAGCCAATACAAGTTGCGGTCGGAAGACTTGAAACCAAAATCGGGCAAAGAAAAAAAATTCAAGCCATTTAACCGCAAACTACTTTTCCGCAGTATTTTTGACCGCAAAAAACTAACTTTATCATGAAAATTTACTCCTTTTCGCCACTCAAAATTATGAGATTCAAGGAGATCGAAATCAGACCCAAAGTCAGAAATTTTATGAGACTGCAAACGCTGAGAATTATGGAAAACGAAGCATTAAAATTCTTCGTTCAAATAATTATTTTTTTTTCTAAAATGATAATTTACACTCGAAATTCGCTCGAATTTTTTGCTCTAAGCTTTGACTTAGTTAAATTAAATTTTATATTTTTGAATTTAATTTAATTTTTTATAAACGCTTGTCAATTTATCTTCTCTTCCGTTAAAAAAAAATCCCTCTTCAATATAATCAAGGCCTTATTCTATCGACCCTGAGTGTTTTTATCCCCTGTAAATCTCAACATCGTGCGAACAAATTTTCTTCAGTTTCTCTCTCCCTTAATGTCGACATGAAGTTGTGATAAGTTAAGCGTATATAGGATCCTTACGAACAAGTGCTACGACGTACACTAAGAACGAAAAAGTAATGGTGTTAAGGCACATGATTAGGGTAAAACACCAAAAAACAACCAAGCATTAAGTGAGCAGATATACGCAGTCTAGTAGAAAATACACCTACGCCTTTCTTATTTTTTCTCTATTTTTATCCTTGAAGCTTGAAAATGGAAGACAGCAAATATCCCTTTATGAGTTTTCTCAACTTTAAATGACACTGAAGCTGCGGATGTACCTAAACTACTCCAAAGACTTGTTTGCAAGAAGACTACAAAAATTATGAGGAGGTGCGAGGTAATGCTACGATTAACTGAACGCATGAAAGGGGTTCATAAAATAGACGAAAGCTTTTAGTGGAAAGAACTACATGGCACGAAACACACTTAGTTCTTTTTTTTGGTGTGGGGAGGGGGGTGGAGTAAAAGAAAGCCTATTAATATTTTGGGAATGAATACTTTTTTCACTTATTCATGTATCATAAACATCATGTCGCGTCAACCAAATTAAAATGTTCGCTAATGAGGAAATTCTAATTACACACAGAGGGCTTAAGTACATATACATACGAAGTGGGGGGAACTCCTTGCAAAACATCGTATCTAGTCTAAAAGGATTCCACCGCAATTGAATTAATATATACGCCTGAATGCCGACAACATCTACTAAAGCGCGTCGTGCGTCGATGTGCCTCGTCCTAGTTAAATTCGTGATGTGCCAAAAATTGGAGTCGCTGATGAGGACAGCAAGCGCGAATGGTTTGAATGGGGAAAAAGCCACTTTACCGAGTTCCAAAAATCATAATTAAGTATCTTCTGGTTAAGAGTTGGATTCGGGCGTAGAATTAAGAGTTAAATGCAGTTCCTATCTTCAATAGTAGCAACAATTTTGAAGGGTGCTTTAATAGAACAGTGAGTCCATCACGTTTTCGTTCAATTAAACTCTTACAAAAAATGTAAAACAAATTTAGGTGTTTTTGTCTAAAATTGTTCGCAAATATGGTTCAAGGAAATCCTTTTCAAGAAGAAGTTAAGCTGAGACTTACATTAATCTTGATTCAAATCAGATCTAACAAGTTCGACAGACCCACTGTACAACATTGCATTTTATTGCCCAAACAACTTTGTCCCCCTTTTTCATTTGTGTGTTTTTGAGTGGGCTTCACTTTGTTCTCGCGCACTTATAATATCCTCCCCATACACGCTCGGTTAAAAAACTTCGCCGCGGTTCCATACCATATCCCGACCATCATCGTGCAGCAAATTTGCGCGAAATACTGTCGGCAATTATGTTTTTACCAAAGTAGAACTGGATTATATGTTTCACAAGGTACAAACATGTACTTTGTCGATGCAGCATCAGCAGCTCACTAGAGTTGTGGAGCGCTGCTGGAGCAAACACACAAAATATCTAGGATAGAGGCTCATTATATCATTAGTAAAAGCGTTCTCGAGATTTCACACTCGTACACATTCAAATATTTATCCACTTCAAAAAAATATAAACATCCATACATAGCTAGACACTCAAAGTGTGTAGGCATGTTTTGATAAATTTTCATACAACATGTTTATACACTTACCATTTAGAACATGCACCCGAACACTGGCGACATCTGCATTCGATGGCGCACAAGAGTACTTCCCAGAATCGGGTAGATCTGCATTTTGTATCAGTAGAAAGGATGTTGTGACATCGCCCTTTTCGGTAATTACCGAAACGCCACCTCTCGATGAATCATAATTAATTACCTGGAAAATATGTCGAAACAAAAGAGAGAGAAAGAGAAGGAGAGAGAAAAAGCACATTCATTAACAGAGACACAGATTATATACGTATTTTATAAATTTGCTGTTCGTTGTTCTTTTTTTTTTTTTGTGTGAGTGTGTCGTCTATTTAACTAATGATTAGAGATAGAAAAAAGGATACATGGCGAGGATGCTAAGTTGTTGGCAGATGAGGATGAAATATTTTTGCTTGGCTGCGTGAGATGTTTTTAAAAGTTGTTAGCTTAAAAAAATGTCTAAACTTACAAATTGGTTTGTTTGTTTTTGCTGTTTTAAGTGGCTAACCGTAATTATACAAATTTGGAGAACAGACAACTTCAAAATTCAAATCAAGTATTTACCCATGGACTCTGAAAGTGCTCTAAAGTGGCAACACTATAGAAAAAGGACTTTGTGGTTGTAAAAAGCGATTTTCAAAGTAATCTCGTTATCGATGTTTTAATGTCTACTGTTGTAATAAAATTAAAGAGCCTCTTCCACAATAGGGAATTGAAACAAAGCAAAGGGAAAGCAGCAGTGAGAGGATGTTTTTTGTGTTTTATTGTTGTGAGATGTAAAATAACGGTTTTTTGGTCGCCACAAAATGAGAAGTGGAAGGGATTACAATTGTATGGCAGAACATGACGGTCTACAAGACCACTATGATACCCGTATATTGGCTTTGAACACGTTCAACGGGTGACGAGACGAGATGGAACTATAGTTGAAATTAAATTTCATTGTTTGAGATTATTTTATTTGTCGGTAATATAAATTGAAGATCAAAGTCATTAAATTCGAGATGGGTTTTTTGATGTTAGAATTTTCCCTTTTGTCTTTTTGTTTTGCTATTGTTAAGGTCAAAGGAGCGATAGCAATTCAAATTGTAAAGAAAGGATCAAATGTCTGATAAAATAAGCAAAAAGTCAAATTTAGTTGGGTTAGTTACTATTTTTCAAGAACAAAAAAGGTTCGCATTTGTGTTAGTACCGATTTCTTTTATATTGCAAATAATAAAAGGAAAGAAAAGTTAAATATATTTCTCGTATTCGATAGTAGCTCATGTTTAATTAGAATAAAATTGGAGTACGGTCTCTTCACGTTCCAGAATGGACTGGATTCGGACTTTAGCTTTTACGGGACTTGCTATTCCCTTCCAATTAAAATAAGGTCTGAGGTAAATTACATTGCAATGGGACCAAAAGATATAAGTCAGAAAACAACAACCCAGTTACCGAAAAACGACAAACTGTTACAAAAATTACTCATTTTTAGCGATTGAAGAAATCTCACGCGGAAAGTAATATAACTCTCGGTGGCTTATAAAGAACTAAACATCATGAAATTTATTGCTTTTCACAGTGTACGGTTAACGAAAAAGAAGCGTATTAAAGGACAATCAATGTCTGCCCTACGCTTCACAGAATGATGTATTTCAAACAAGTGCTTGAAAGGGATATTTCGTCAGTTCATCAAAATTTTTCATGTATATGATAAACCAAGGTTCTGATGATTTTTCATCATAGTTATGAATACAATCATCGTATTGATGAATGATTTCGAAACATAAATGAATTTCTTCATAGTTATGAAAACTATCATCATATTTATGGTAACACATGCAGATTCATCAAATTGATAAATGCATTCGTCATTGTAATGATTTTTTTTAAACATTCATTATATTCATGAATAAATCATTCATCATATTGGCGATCGCACTAATTACATTCATTATATGTGCATATGGTCGATTTTTTAGCAATTAGTTCGTCATGTGGATGAATACGTTCATCATATTTATTAAAAACTTCTTCACATTAGGATCACCATTTTAGCGAATGCATTCATCATATGTATGAATCATTTCATGACATTTAGTTATAAATATTAACAAATTCGTTAATCATAATATGTATGTCTAATTGTAACAATTTGATACATCAAATTGATGAATGCAGTCCTCATATTTTTTCCTCGTCCGTCATATTGACGAAAGCAATAATAATAATTAATAATATTAAGGATGAGTTTATTCATAACAACAACGAATAAAGATATTGACGAACGAAAATTCTGCTTTGGTTTCTTTATATGGAAAACATTCCAAAAACTCTTGAACCGAATTGTGTTTACTACAAATGAAAGAACACTACGGCGTATACTTATCATACATTCTGAGAAAGGGATTTGCTTTCTTGTTTCTTCAAATTGTCTTGATCTTGCACCGCTGGCATGCAAACCACGCCAATCAGTTATTTTTGAAGCTGTTATTGATGAAGCAAATGTGGATTTTCAACCGAATCCATTGATCAAAACATGAGATTCGTCACTGAAGACGATGTATCTTCGCGCAAGTGCCCTTGCGTCACTTTGAATGGTCCATCGGCTTCAATTCTTAAGTCAGCTTGATCTTGCTTGGGTGTTAGCCAAGGTTCTTACTCAAAATACGAAAAAAATTGCTCTTGGACGTGTCCAATTTTGAGAAAGCTGTAACGTTTGCAGCGATATTTTCTTCTCACTGTCACGGTACCATCACACAGTGAACTTGTTATTGCTGTCTACCGGCTTTTATTCATTATTGTCTTTTTATCTTATTAAAATATGCCCCCGCTTTTGTAGGTACATATTTGTCGACAAATTAAAAAAATATCTTTTCATACACATACATATGCACCTACTTACACACAAAAATCAACTTGAAAAGTCCTCTCCCGGTTTAAAGTGAAACTTTTAGTGGCAAAAACCAAAACAGTTTGCATAACTTTCATCCCCATTTTCACTTCATAATGACCCTAAAGACTCTGCATTAAATACGACGCAAAAAAAATTGAGTAAACATTCCCCCCTCAGAGCCATTATGCATATAATTCGCAGTTAATCAAAAATTCATGTCCAACAAACTTTCTTTGCTCAAAAATAAGTAAAGAACAAAAAAAAAAAAACTAAAAACGCTTAAATCTTTTCGAATTCAAAAAATGTTTTGCCATTAAAATATTTCACAAAAACTTCTTCACACTTTATTCAGTCATTTATCTCGTTAATTGCTTTTTCTTCTTCCTTAAGATTTTCCTTTCCTCCCTCCCAATTCTCACCATTCAACAACGACCACCACCGTCACCGTGTCGCATAGTACCCTCAAGCTAGAACAAAAAAATGTATTCCATCAACATACCTAAGGCACAATACACACAAGAAATATTCTCTAAGTTAATTTCTTGAATTAATTCTTCCTTAGGCGTTGGGTTTTCTATTTTTTTTTTTTTCGTTTTTAGTATCTCCTCACTCGAGATACGAGTGTTCAAGGATTAATCTAAAAATGGACTCATTTATCAAACAAAATACATATTATATTTAAATTTCAAGATCTGGTTTATAATATGTATGAGATGAGTCAGCTCATTCCAATGCCACACTCCACATAGCCAGAGAGCGACAGCATTGTCCTTGGACAAATTGTTGGGACAGGAGAGAAAGTAAAACTTTCACTTGTTTTTTTGTTCAAAGATTCACTTTTTTGCCTTTTATTGAATAATTTATTCAAATAAAAAGTAAAATATTTTTTTTCTTCATTTTGGTTTAATTTTTAAGAACATTTCTTGTGGTCAGTGGAAAGTGTTGGGGTGCGCACAGTAATTGCCATCAATTACCCAAATTACATGAAAAAATATGTTAGGTTTGAAAAGAAGAACCCGGTAGGTGCCAGGATGGGCTCGGCTGAGATAGTTGTGTATCAATTTCATCATGGCTGCCGGGGCCATCATATCCACATCCGCTGCTTGTGGCGTGACGGCAGCGAGCGTTTCTGGTTGTAAGTTACGATGAAAGTTTGATGGGCAAACCGTTTGGCATTCACCTGTGCTCGGCTCATCCATAATTAAGACAAACAAATTTGCGCTGAGAAAATTCTGTATGTGTGGTTATTTTGGGATGGCGAAAAGGGTGGTGGAGTAAGGTAATTACTTAAATTGGTTGAAGTTATTATTTTTCTCTGACATGAAACATTCCTCGTCGAATGGAGCAGATAGCAAAAACAACGTAAAAATAAGTCTACAAGCAGTCTTTCATTTTTATTAATTTAATTAACAATGTTGATATGAAGAAACACTCCAAGTCGATAGATTCATGCTGACATATGTATTTTCTGTAAAAAAATTTGTTTAATTGGTCAAGAATTTTTCAGTAACAGTATTGTCAGCATGATGCATGATACACGTTTGCTTGGAAAATTTCCAAAAATTCAGGTCCTTATTGCGGAATGGAGTGTCACTATTCATGACTGAAAAAAATCCCAATTATTTAAATTTTTAACAAACATACAGCAATTGAAACCAGCTCCCTGGTCCTGATGAATTGCAGATAATATTCTTTTTTTTTGTGTAATTCAGTTATTAAATTAATGTTTGTTCATTATCACAATGCGTCTGTCAGTGAGTTAAGATTTATTAATAAAATTTAATACGAATAGGAGGCTAAAATCATCTGCGTTCTAGAAAACAAAATCTTTTCCTTATTTTCAACTTGAAGTGTTGGCCTTGGCGATGTTGGTTTTTCATTTATTGATTTTAAACCTTATTTAAGAAATAATCATGAAATTTGTTGTTAAATTTTCATCCAATAGGAACTTTACTAATGAACACAGTTTTTCAATATATCTCAAATAATAGGCGACGCAGCTCAACCAAGACATTGTGCTTCCTGATTGAAGCCATCTGTTCTATTTGAATGATGATCGAAGGGTAGATACAGTGTATTCAAGAGGAAACAAGCGTTCACAGCAACCTCTGTCTATTAACTCCTACTTTCTCCGCAGTAAACATCGGGTGCCTAGTACACCTCAACCGAAGATTGGGCTCCAATCACAGTGGGATTTTGTTGGTGGCAAGATTTCCAAGATGGAATCAACGGTGGCGTCTACAGTTCCGGTCAGGATGAAGTACTTAGTGAACACCTTATAGATCTACTACGACATATTCGCAGACCAGGCCTTTAAAAAGCGGTTTATCTTAGAGTTTAACTAAATACCAGGCCAACCAGGTTAAATTTCGTGCGTCGGGGTGACTGCCCGGCCACCTAAAGAAAATATAGTTTCAACAAGTTTCGGATACGGACGGAATTAATGATAACTACCCACGCAAACGATTTAAGGACAACGAATTTCGGTTATGCACTTGGAATATTAGGCCCCTTAACAGACCACGTGCAGCCGAACAACAAGCGGAAGCTCTTGACTGCTGTAAAACAAATATAACCCCCATCCATGAAGTGCGATGGGATGGTCCGGGCCTACGAAAAATGAACAGTTGTGATATGTATTATGGCGGCTGCTTCAGGGAACGAAATCAGCGTGTACTTGAATGTGGATTTGTAGTTGGGAATCGTCTTAGCCTTGGGTTTCAACTCACAGAATCAGCGAATCACGACAATCCGCATCAAATCAAATTCACCAACATGAGCCTCGTCTGCACTCACGCCCCCACTAAGAAAAAGGATGAAGACACCAAAGCTTCTACAAGCTCCTCGAAAAGTGAAAATGCTAGGAGAAAATTTGACGTCAGTCGGCTACAATCGCAAGAGATTGCAATATCCTTTTCCGATTGTGTCTCAGAAAACCTTCTCAGAAGTCCTTTGCTGCCAGCACAAAATGTAGAGAACCAGATGCCAAGCAGCCATCAGAGATGCCACCTTTGAAGCTCTAAGGGTTGCACGGCCACCACAACGAAACCATTGGTTTGACGATGAGTGCCGGCGAGCACATGCAGGTAAACAAGAGGCATACAAAGCGGCTCTGCATAGAAGGACACGAGCAGCTCGTGATCTCTACGAGCAGAAAAAGAAGAAAGGAGCCCAAACTTCTCAGAAAGATAAAAAGGGAGCATGAGCAGTGCGCGGTCGAGGAGATAGAGGGATGCCACAACAAGAACGAAGTTCGAAAGTTTTACAAAAAGGTGAAACAAACCACCAGGGCTTATACACCCCAAACCGAAGCCTGAAGAGTCCATCATGGGAACATCGTAGTGGAACCGCAATCAGTGCTGAGGATATGGAAAGACCACTTTTCCAAGCTGTATAATGGCGATGACGAGCAAAACTCTGTCAGCAATACAGAACCATTCAATTTGGGTGAAGCAGGCACTGACCTGACATTGGCGATGTGAAGATAGCAAAATCTAAACTTAAGTCGAACAAAGCCTCTGAAGCAGACGGACTTGTCGCCGAACTGTACAAAGCAGCTGGAGATGATTTGGTTAGGAAAATGCAGCAACTCATCTGCAAAATTTGGTCGAAAGAAAGTATGCCTGACGAATTTAACCTCATCGTATGCCCGATCCTCAAGAAAGGAGATCCCCTGAACTGCACCAACTACAGAGGTTTGAGATCTTGTCTGGCATGCTGTGTGAACTTTTGAAGCCTTTCGTCAACAACCTGATAGGTCCTTATCAGTGTGGCTTCAGAGCAGGAAAGATCACCACCGATCAAATATTCACCCTACGGCAGATGTTGGAGAAGACCCAGGATCTTCAAATCGATACCTACCACTTTTTCATTGATTTCAAGGCCGCGTATGACAGCGTCTGTAGAGACCAACTGCATAGAGCAATGCAGTTTATAGTTTTGGCATCCCAGAAAAACTCTATCGTCTGTGTAAGATGACAATGGAAAACTCACGCTGTTCCGTCATGGTCGGGACGGATGCATTTGATATCAATAAAGGTTTTAGACAAGGCGATGCGCTGTCATGCGATTTCTTCAACATCATTCTTGAAAAGATTGTGCAAAACTCCAAAGTGAACACCAGAGCCACAATCTTTCAAAAGTCCGTCCAGCTACAAGGATTTGCAGATGAAATTGACATGCGTTTGTGAATCTTGAGGTGGAGGCCAGGAAGATGGGTCTAGTGGTTAACGAGAGAAAGACCAAGTTAATGCTATCAACAAGAAAGGACAACCAACATCGACGTTTTGAAGCAAACGTCTACATAGACTGATTTTACTTCGAGGTATAGTTAAGGACTTCGTATACCTAGGATCCGCTATCAGATAACTCAGACAACAACGCCAGAGTTGAAATCAAACGAAGAATCAATCTTGCCAAATCGGTGCTTTGGAGAAGGCAATTGAGTAGGAAAGTTCTCTTCCGAGCAACTAAAGTGACGCTCTACAAAACCCTAATCATCCCGATCTCAATGTATGGTGCAGAGATATGGACCATGACAACATCCGATGAGAACGCTTTGGGGTGCTACGAGAGAAAAATTCTTCGAGTTATTTTTGGTCCTGCCTGCATAAATGGAGAATGAAGACGAAGATTCCTTCCAAAAACTGTACTAGCTGTTCAGCGACATTGACCTAGCCAGAAAAGTTAAGGTCCAACGACTTAGATGGTTGGGACATGTAGAGCGAATGGAAAATAATGCTCCAGCTCGTTGAGTTTTCGAATCCGCGGAAGAGGAAGACCGCGACTTAGATGTAGCACACAGGTGGTAGAGGACCTGAATCAACTTTGCGTGCGAAACTGGAGACGGCTATAGCTAGGAACCAAGCTTGCTTTAGACGCTTGTTGGATGAGGCCCTGGTCCAACCTGGACTGTAGAGCCACCATATGTAATTATTTACGTCCTATTTGAATTGTTGTGTGCAAGACATATATCGGTTGCTGCAAACGGAGCCACGATGAACTTGGTTTTTTCTTCATTCATATGCAGCATCAGGTTTTCGTCGCAAAATTGTACGTTGCCCAAAATGTTCTTGAAAACAATTTTAAACTTCTTCTCCTTCAATATTTTCAAAATTAACGTCTATAAATTTAAATTTAAGATAAGAACCAACATTTTGCGTATTATCGAAAGCCTTAAAGTTCACTTCACAGAACAGCAATTCAACTTTTATCCCAACAACCACTTCAGGGGCTAATAAGGTAGAAAAATAAACTGCAAAACCCTTAAAGTGTTTGGACTATTAAAAATAATTTTCACTTGAAAAAAATGGGAACAGAAATTTCTTTCCGACAAAATTTGAATTTTCGTCCTCTAGAAACATCCTCGTTGGGAAAATTCAAATTTAATTTTAACCGAATTGAAAAGAAAAAAACCAAGCGAAATAAAAACACGAATTATTTCAAAACGACCGACGGACGTCGTCTTTGTTGGTGGCAGATAATACAATTTAAGGAAAAAGGACAAAAAAGAAAAATTATATAACAATTCTTATCTCTCAGCCCGCCCACAGAGGCCAAACATAATATCATTTAATATCCTTTTTCATTTCCTATTTGAGGTTAAACCAACAGGAAAGACAAAACATAAAAAAAGAAACAAGAAATTTCCATGTAAGAAAAAAAAATGGGAAATATATGCAAAAGTCACACAGCAGGATTCATTTTATTTTCCTCGAATCGCCTAACCCCCAATGTGCTCATTAAAAAATTAAAAACACCTCACGCACGTCCAGTTCCTTTTAATTTGTTGTTTTTTTCTTGTTTTATTTGTTTGTTTGTTTGTTTTTTAATTCTCACCTTAACGCCTACTGTATCCTCTATTTTTTGGTCATGTCCTTTACTTTCAGCAGTTTTCAGAACAAAGTCAACCATTTTCTGCCTCGAGTCCTAGGAATTTGTTTGTTGATGGGTTGATGGTATTTTTTTTACATTTTTGTTTTTTTTTTAGATGGTTTGGTATAGGTCGGAGTAGTAGTATAGTGAGTTAAGTACGGAATAAAAAACAAGGATAAACAGGAGAACTTAAACTTACCTCTTCGTGGTGATACCAGAATATGTAGGCAGGTGGTTCCGGGCTGTATTTAACTGTACACGTTAAATTTATTGTACTGCCTTTGTCTACATGAAGGTCGGGTCCTCCAAGTATTGTGGCTGTTGGCACTGCAAACGAGAAAGCACAATTTTCACACACATTAATGCTTTTGCCTTACAAAAAAAAGTTTGTTTTCGCAAAGTAAAACATGGAATACCGTAAGGCAACAACTACTCTAGAACAGCTATTTCGGAGAATATGAAATGACACACAAAACAGGATTATCCTTGACACGGGATTCTGCAAAGGAGATTTTCTGAAAGGGTTTTGCTTTCTTTTTCTTCTTTTTTTTTGTTTGTTTCTTCATGGACAGAGGTAGCTATAAGGCTAGTGATGTGCTCACGCTTAAGTCGAATAATGTATGAGGCTTGTAGTTGTCAATGTCAATGTTTGAAGGATGCATAGAATTATTTCATTAGGTTTGCAGGAAAAGGTGGAAGAGACCATCCATTGAATTGCTCATATCCTTAAGGCAATTAATTATGCAATTGATTTATTGACAGATTAATTAAAAACACTTTCCATTCAAAGCTATGTGATGGTGTAAAAGGGATACGCCTCTGGGGTTGAGAACTTGGCCCCAGTGTCCCCAATTGATAACAACATTTTAATGAAGGTAAACATAACTATTTCTAACTGAGACACTAGCGAAAACTTTTTTAAATTTCATCAACGATGTAATTTCCATCTACGAATGTCGAAAAACAAAAGTTTGGAAACTAAAAGCCGACCAAATTCGGTTTGAAAAACAGGAGTCTACACTCCTCATAAAATAACTAATTTCAAAAAGACTTTTTTTTTCAGATAGCTTAATTTTGAATAGAATCGAGTTTCAACCTACCTAGCTACTTTATTGGTAGCAGAACATGTGAAATTTGTGTTGGCTAACTATATCAAAGCTCTAATTTCTGTTATACAAGAAATAAGCAGAACCGTATATCCAATTAATACAAACAGAAATGTATCCTTTTTTTCTTCTGGGAAATTTTGTCTATTTTCGATTCAAAGAAACTAGAAAGATTTGCCTTTTCAAGAGAAAACAATTTAATCTAAAAACCAATTATGTAGAAACAGATACATATTATAAAATTTTAAATGTAAATGATGCAGATGTTAGTATGTAAAATACGAGAAGGTGCATGATAGTTCTGCAGATGCTTGCTGAAGAAAATGTAAAGTCTTATATCGTACATTCGTATGCAGAGTGAATGACGCACAAATAAGATGGATAGGTTGGATCGAGATAATAGAAAACCGAAAGGGATGCCTGTCAAGCACGTTGAACCGAAAGGAAGTTTTCCTTAACGACTTACTTGAAACTGTATGAATATTATGTAAAATCAACAAAACCCTATCAACTAGCTTTTTGATAGATTTCATTTTATTTGTGTAGGGTTATGTATTTTTTGGTTAAATTAATTGTTCCATCAAATAGTTTTTGAGAAATTTGATATTGAAACTGAAAAACAGTCTGTTTTCAAAGCACTACGCGTTTTTCTATTTCCCATTGTTCAATGCTACCGTTGCAGATGTGGTTCTTGAAACGAATATGAAAAGCTAATGGCACTATCGTCAGCGAAACAATGTATTGGATTTGAAGTAACAGACAAGAGATTAATAATGAAAATGAAAGAGGATCGGGGACAAAATGGAGCCCTGGGGCACACCAGTATTTATGTTGTGGATTTCAGACTTGAATCAGTCTAATACAACTTGTATAGAACTGTTAGAAAGAAAGTTTATAATCCAACGAAGCAGGGGGATTCATCAATACCAAAAGCATGGATTTTGGATTAAAGATACTTGATTGGTCAATAAATAAGAGGAAGAGGAGGATTCGACTTTTTAGTGCATAGTCTAGATAAATGCTATTTTCGAATTACTCGTAACGAGGCGAGGAGATTAGGATATATGGAAAAGTTAACCCGAGGGCTTTGTCAGCGTTGAAGAACACCTTTTCGGAACAACTCCCAGAACAACGGCGGGCATAACGTCCAGGCCAGCAGATTTGTGTACGTTGAGATTTCTTATGGCTCTCACTACAGCACGATTATAAAAAAAGATTTTTCCAATTGAATCATTATCGCGCTCAAAAACTGGGGGAGTTATAACACTCTTTGGCAGAGAAGAATTGGAGGCCAACTGCCTAGCAATGAGTTTATCTTTCTCTTGAAAACTAACAAATGGTGTATTGTTATTAAACATTCATTATAAATAATAAATATCCCACTCCACCATCGATAATTGACGACAACCAGCAGCAGCATACAGTCGACACATAATAGCTGCACAGACACATAACCAAAACCAAGCATATTCAGTAGTTTCTTACGTTACAAAATGAATGGAATCGTTTCGTTTGCTAAGTATAGTTCACATTCATATTCTGACACGATATTGACTAATAGAGGTGAAATTTGCAGGCAAAAGCAGAGAGCAATATCCCAGTCGTTTAGTACCAGACTTGTTGTCCTGTCGTAAATGTTGATAGACTGTGAAATTCATTCACTGGGTCTTAAGGAGTGGCGTGTAAGAACACTGTAATTAACAGTGGCGTCTGCTTTCAGACTGTAATAAATCAGTGACGTCTGCTTGCTCAGATTGTCATTACTAGTTTAGCCTGCTATTTCAGGTTGTACTTAGCAAAGGACCCTGTTATATTAGAGTGAACCATATTTATAAGGCCATATAGCTATAAGAAATTGTATAATTGTGCACTTGTAAAATTTTAAACTTATAACAATTAATATTGTAATCACTTATCTATTTGAAATAAAATAAAGGAATTGCATGAACTCTCAAAAAACTAATGTTTTGTTATTTCTTTTGTCAAACCCTGGAAGCCTCTGAGATCTACCTCAGCCCTTGATAAAAATAACCCGTCTTTCGGTATCATCATCAACGAGCTTAGGGACCGAGAATGAAGAAGAAAGTTTTTTTTTTTATAAATGATCAACAAATATTACTTCCTTTGGGACATTGGGTGGTATGCGAAATGCTTTGTCTCAGTCTCATGACATTGAGCTCTGAGAATGAGCTCGAGATTGTAAGATAGAGCATTTGCAATGAGACAAAGCTCATTTAGGTATGCAAGAGCTTTGTCTCAGCTCACTATC
Organism: Sphaerophoria rueppellii; assembly: GCA_920937365.1. Taxonomy (NCBI): domain Eukaryota; kingdom Metazoa; phylum Arthropoda; class Insecta; order Diptera; family Syrphidae; genus Sphaerophoria; species Sphaerophoria rueppellii. The sequence continues at coordinate 105,342,178 of CAKKXW010000001.1, read as the reverse complement.
TCAGTCTCAAAATGTCTTTTTCATTTTAAAGTAGTGATAACTCTTCAGGGTTCCGGTACGGAGTCATTAAAAACGGAGTAATTCCATAGCCCTCGTCGCCAATAAGTACAATTGATTAACTTTCAAGCAGAGTTTGGTAAATTTCAGAATTTTTAAAGATTCTCGAATCATGTACCAACCCTGGCCAAGAGATGTCAACACTCGTAAACAGTTTTGCTCCGCTGCAGGTCGCTTGAACATTTATTGAATGAAAACCTAACACAAAATAAAGAGAATTATTAATTATATTTTTGAGAACACTCAAACTTTGCGCCATCTACCTTTTCTATTTACAAATTCATCACTGTTACGGATAGGCTTTTTAATGCGCACGTGAGTGCAATCAATTGCTCCAAAGCAGGATGGGAATTGATACTTATTTAGCCAAATTACTTTTTCGGCATCAGTCTGCTCCAACGTATTCGGAAATTTAATCCAGTCCTTTCTTTTGCTTACAATTTTTTCACCAACTTCGATGATGATCCTATCTAACTTTGGTCGATTCCGAAATCTTCGGCAATTCCGCTATGGAAACCAGGATCAGCAACGAATCGTAGAAAAACCATCATTCTGCTTTTATTAGATAAACGACCACCCCGAAAAGTATCACTATTTTAAAAAAAATAATCTGTTAAGGCCTCAATTTAAGTTTGGGTAAGCCTGCAAAGAATTTTATAATTTCCTGTTGACTCAACAGGAGTAAAAATATTCATGTAGGTACTCAGCCATTGTTATTCCTGAGACAACTAATTTCCAGTCTCAACAATTTACGAGCTTTGGCTCATTTGAATGAGACAAAGCTTTTTTTCTGCATACGGAAATATCTCAAATGAGATAGATCTATAAAATGAAATCGATCTCATTTTTGTGAGATTTGTCTCAAAACAATTTTGCATACGAAAGCTAGCAAAAGCTCAAAATAATGAGATTTGAGACTTAGACAATGCATTTCGCATACCAGCCATTAGGTAAGTATTTTATGCTTTGCTTTAAAGGCCATGCAATAACTGCAAATATGAACATTGCCGGCCTTCCTGCCTTGTTTAGACTTATAGTGGTTCCATATTCCTCAGTATTCTTGGCTTTGTAACATAGGAAACCATAACTTCTTTACAGATCATATTAAACCATGCATTCTCTTTGGGTCCGATGCTTTTAACACTAGCTATTCGGGATAAAAGTTCTTATTCCAAGAAGAATTTAACTTGTGATCATATGCATACTGGAATCTATGGCACTATTGAGAAGATCATCCCAGTTGGCTTTCTCGTATTACCAAATGGTTCTCTTAGGAGCACTTTCTTAAACTGGAAGGATTGTGACACGAGAAAGTTGAAGATATGATACAATGGTCAGATCGGCTTAGAGGCGAAAGTATACTAATTGCATACTTGCAAGGGTCAGAAATTAGAAACAAGTCAAGAATATTTTTCTGTTTGACCGTCAATGTCCCATTTTGGAGAATGCTCGTTGACCATGTAAAAGGACGCTACAAAAGAAGACCGATAGGGACAGCAAACGACGCCATATACTTTCCCGTTCTCTTGACATTTCTCTTCAGTAAGGTTTGCCATTTTATCATGAAGAGGTATACGATCCAACAACGAGTCAAAATTATTAAAATTTACTACCGAAATTCGGAGTCAGTGGTCAACACTTCAAGAGCGCTACGTACAATTTATGGTCGTCAAAATCGTCCTGCCAGATCAACAATTGAGCGTCTAGTGGAAACATTTGAATCCACAGGCTCAAAACAAAATGTTCCGGTGCCAGTGAGACAAAGAAGTACCCGTAGTATCGAGAATATTGCTGCCGCTAGCGCATCAATTGCGGAAGACCGAACTCAGTCTCTCACACGTCAATCTCAAACGTTGGGCATCCCTGTGACGTCGTTGTGGCGAATTTCCCGAAAAGATCTTGGCCTACAAGATCCTTACAAGATCAAATTGACGCAAGAACTGAAGCCGCTTGATCACCAGAAGCGTCGTATGTTCGTGAATTGGGCTGAGCAACAACTTGAAAATGATCCGGATTTTCATCGAAAAATCATCTTCAGCGATGAGGCTCATTTCTGGCTGGATGGCTTCGTCAATAAGCAAAATATGCGTTATTGGTCAGGCAGCAATCCACATGTACTTCACGAGGCACCATTACATCCCGAAAAAATCACTGTTTGTTGCGGTTTACATGCTGGTGGTGTCATTGGGCCGTACTTCTTCCGTGATGATTAAGACCGGCACGTTACTGTGAATGGGAATCGCTACCGCTCAATGCTAACCGATTATTTTTGGAATGAATTGGATGATATGGACTTGGACGATATGTGGTTTCAACAGGACGGTCCCACATGTCAGACAGCGGGCCAAACAATCGAATTATTGAGAACGAAGTTCGATGAGCGCATTATCTCCAGAAATGGACCTGTGAATTGGCCGCCTCATTCATTTGATTTAACGCCGTTAGACTATTTCCTGTGGGACTACGCCAAATCTATGGTTTATGCCAACAAGCCAGCGACGATTGATCAACTTCGTACGAATATCGAACGTGAAATTGGAGCAGTATCGGCCGATTTATGCTTGAAAACCGTCGAAAATTGGGTTCAGCGTCTGGACTTTTGCAAGCGTGCCCGTTGTGGCCATGCAAAAGAAATCGTGTTCCAGGAATAAAGAATTTCATTGATATCCAAAACCTTTTTTGTCTTATTTAAGAACAATTTTGTAGCGTTCCTATTGAAAAACACTTTAGAAGCCAGGAAGAATTGTGTACATTGAAGCGCCAGTTATAACGAGGGAACAATTATTTGGATGGAGTAGGACAGAGTGCAAATTTGACGCAAGAAGTTGAAGCTCTGTCCAGATTTAGTTTTCGATAAAGCAAACAATAGTGGGTAGCACTTGCTGTTCGGTGTCCCTTTCAAAAACAAGTATCGCAAATCACTATTGCTGTTTTTCCTATTTTTCTACTATCAGCAGGCACTCCCGTTTCCATACGCTACCAAAACAAGAGTACGAGCTTGATCCCACAGAGGTGTACAGAAATGTACTACACAAATGTTAATTGCTCTTGCAATACTAGAGTCATTAGACAGGGAGTCTTAATACTTTTCGGACCGCCCTATTGCTACTACGCACCATCTTGATCCATCATTCCTGAAATTTTGTCTATCCTGCAATTTTCTTTTTTAAAAGTACCTTCTATTTTTTAATTAAACGATAATTTCTATTAATTAAATATGTAGTTTGTAGAATTCAGCATCACGATATTCTTAATTGATTTTCTTCTCCTCTAATGGGCTGTATTAAATTGCAAAAACTTAATCCTTCTTAATTCTGCAAAAATCTTCAAGTATCGAGTTGCACTCATTAAATCCAAGCAAATGACAAATCGATATTTTAATCACTTAAATTCCATAGTTGCCCATCTCTAACGACATTTTATTCTCCTTCCAAAAAAAAAAAACTCCCACAGAATTCCAACACTTTTATATACTCAGACACTGAAATCATCCAAGGCGTAGAAACGTATACTCACCCACAACATTGAGACGAACAAAATAACTCCGCACAGGTTGGGTTGAAATTTGGCACTCGTACATTCCGCCGTCACGTTTTTGGGCCCATTTAATTTGTAATGTCCAGTCTTCTGTCTCCTTGTGATAAGTGGCTTGAAATCGCTGATCTGATGTGTATGTGTATGCTCCTACCGTTAGGATGTGTATGTCCCTATGTCGTATCCAGGATACCTGTAAAAAAAAAGAGAAAAACTCACGATGAGATAAAACAATATTAAAGGACCAGCATCTCATCTACCTATATGTACAGTATGGTTACAGTTAAATGGCTTAGAAAAAATGGCTTTCTAGAGAAAAGTGTTTGTTCGACGAGCGGAGAGGATGAGAACGAAAAGGCGTAGCTGAAACGGAAATATGTGTCTAATTAATATTAGAGACCTACTGCCAAAAGGGATGGCGGGGCTATGCACTGGCTGCTCATTTAGAATTCAGTGTAAGTAGACTACGTCGTACCTACGCTGCTGGCATGTCGGTATGATGGCTGTAGATAATTTTCTACCGGAGCTTTTGAAGTTTTAGTTTCTGTCCCAATTAGAGATATTTTGTATCAGCTACGCCTCCTTAACGTCTGTCCCTTCCACCGAACGACACGTAATGAACTCTATACGACGATGAAGAGGCTGGAACAGGCTGGAAGAGTCGCAATACCCCAGGCGATAATGGCGGCGGCAAAGTGGTGGGCTTAAGGGAAAGGCAAAGCGAATCGACCTCGACATGGCACAAGTCAACATTTTGTTTCACAACACACACATATACACTCAATGATTATGACGTCAGCAGGAATGTGGTAAATGTGGTTGGATTGTTCAAATTCAAACACGAGAATTGATTTTGGGGTTCTTTTGGTTTGGTTTGGTTTTTCGGCTCGGCTTGGCTGTAATCAAGGAATGTCGTCTCTCTATCTCTGTGTAGCCAAATTTTTTGGGGGCCTTCTTTATGCCTGCAGTGGATTTCCGGAATACATTTTGATTTATTTGCTTTGCAGTTAGCAGGAGCAACGGAGCAAACAACAAGAAGAAAAAAAAGGAGAAGCAAACTAAGTTCATTTGACAGCTGGTGTATTAGCTCAGAGCAAACGATAGTAATTGTCAATACAAAGCTTTTGGCACTAAAGTGAAGTCAAAAAAAAAAAAGAGAAATATGACGGTTTTTTCTGCTTTTTTTTTTGAGATAAGGCAAAATAGGGTGAGCTGGGACACTTGCAAACAAATTTCAAAATTGGTATCGTTTTCAATATTATTTGAATTCAAAGGAATTTTATTTAATGTATTGATGATAATTTCAATGGAAGAAAAATAACTTAATTGTTAGCAAAATTAATTTAGTATCCGCTCAGGTGCACGAGTAAACATTTCTGTGAAACCAAAGAGGAAATGTCCGTTCTATTCCGATTTTCTTTGGGCTTCCTTCCTTCATTGCTCCTTTTGCTGTGAAATCTGGTAATGTTCCAAGAATATTATCAATGTTTGAATTTGTGCTTTCAAATTGATTATACTAAATTTTTCATTGGAATGACATTATGGGAGAAAAGAAAATATTTTTTTCCTCGGAAATGATAGACAGGACACTTATATTGGAGAAAAAATTCGAATATGAACGTTTTGTGCTGATTATAATTTTCAATATTCTTGGGAGACAAATTTGTTTGGCGAATAATATTTTTGCAACAAAAGAAATTTTTATTTTTCAATACAAAATTTCCTTTGAAGTGATGCCATATATTTAATTTCTTGTATATAGATGTTCAAATATGGTCTATGTTCTTTCCAACTTGTTGGGTATTGTTGCGAATGAACTGTTCCATAGCTCAGTAAAATTGATTAAAAATAATAAATAAAACAACCGATTTTATAGTGGAAAAATTGTACAAAAAAAACCACTTTCAAATACTTTATTCTTTCGACTGTCCATGTCTTTCCATGGTTAAAGTTTCTTTCGGACTGACTGTTTTAGTCTTACAAAAATGAGCTTTAGTACTTTTCGAACATAAAAAAGCTCTTCTTTCGAAATATAAGTTCTACTACTTCAATCATCGGACCCCGAGAGTTGCCATCTCTCGGTGTTCGATACAGTCCCGGCGAAAACCTACGGTTTTCCACCCTTTCGCATTTTATTTAAGTCTATCCTAAAAATCTTGATGATGTATATATATAATATATATAAAAAAAATAAATAAAAAGAATATAAAGTATCACATGGTCTTGTCATTTCTAATCAGTAGGCAGAACGCAGATCTTCTGTACTGGCCTCGTCAGTTGGTTGGTTGCAGTGGTCACGACTACGTTCCTCACCAGGCCGTCTCTGCTCCGGATTAGCTTCGATATACGTCCCAGCGCCCATGCCGAGGGCGGGAAATTCTCGCTCTTTATTATGCATAACTGTCCTTCTTTCAACGCATATTTCTCTTTCCGCCATTTCTTTCTCTCCAGTAGAGTAGTCAGATACTCTTCTTTCCATCTTGCCCAGAAGTGGTCTAACATAGTCTTTCGCTCTTTCCATAGTCTTGCTCCATGTGTATTGAGTAACTCCCCACTAGCAAACGGTAGGGGAAGTACCAGTGGCTCGCCTACCAGAAAATGTCCCGGCGTTAGCGCCTGTAGATCGTTCGGATCGTCACTGATGGGATTTAGTGGTCGCGAATTCAATATAGCTTCTATCCCCGTAAGCAATGTTGACAACTGCTCATATGTCAAAATCTTTGCACCAATCACTCTCGTTAAGTGGAACTTCATTGATTTGACTGCTGCCTCATATATTCCACCTTGGTGTGGAGCTGCAGGAGTCATAAATTTCCATTCTGTCCCTTTCCTACCCAGAAAATCCAGGGTGTCTTTCCCGTGCCAAATCTCTCTCGCTCTTTCCAATTCTTTCGCTGCTCTGACAAATGCCGTACCATTGTCACTGTAAATTCTTTCGCATCTACCCCTACGCGCAATGAATCTCTCGTAGCAGGCGATAAAAGCCACAGATGACAGATTCGATACTATATCGATGTGCACTGCTCTTGTCTTGAGACAGACAAATACTGCCACCCAGCATTTCTGTCTTATAATTTGTTGCCCAGCTCTGTCTATCATCTTAATCTCGAATGGTCCCGCATAATCTACTCCGGAGTGTAGAAAAGCCTTTCCCGGTGTCACTCTTTCCTTTGGCAGATCAGCCATTAATTGTGTTTCGAATCTATGATTGTATCGAACACATACCAAGCACTTATGTAAAAACATTCTCAACTCGCTTCTTAGCCTCGGAAGCCAAAATCTTTCTCGTATATGCTGCATCATAACCTGCACAGCCCCGTGCCTTGTAGCTCTATGGGCGCTGTCCATGATCAGCCATGCCAACCGTGAACCCTTGGGCACGA